>JAOWBP010004377.1:2031234-2046926 GCA_028571105.1 Tragopan temminckii
CTGGTCTGCTGGTTGGCGACCCTGCACACAGCAGGGGGTTGGAACTGGATGAGCATTGTGGTCCTTTTCAACCCAGGGCATTCTATGATTATGTGATAAGATTGGAAGTAAGACTTTAATGCAACTCACAGAGCTTTAAAGTATGTCCCTTCTTCGAGCTGTCTGGGCTATGGCATGGCCAGGAGTTCTTGCAGGTGTTCCTGGGGCTGCCCACTGCTTTCTCCAGGAGAGAAGGAATTGTCTTTGAAGGTAAAGTTGGCCAAGATCCCCTCAGTATTTTCCTTGCTCATAACATTGAGGTGAGCCTGGGTGGTGAACTGTGCACATTTATTCCAATGTAAAACCTGTCCCAATTTCAGCACAGACCAGTGCAGGTGGTTATCAAAGCACAAGGTGTGAGAGTGAGCAGAGGGATCTGTCTGAAACAGATGTAAAAGGGAAGTTCTTCAGAGCCAACAGACTGCCTAGAGGTTACACAGAGGGATGCAAACACTTTATTAAGAGATGTGGGACATCTCGTATCTGATTTAGACACCCAGTTATATGCATATTTGATCTATGTAAATAAATGTGGAATCTGCCTTTCAGTCCTTGTCTGACATTCATGGCCTCCTCTCCTGCAGTTCTAAGCCAAGATAGAGGTGAACCGCCCAGCTTTGATGTCCAAACACTCCTGGCCATCACATTTGATGGTTTTCATCTTTTTGGTGAGGTAGAGTTTGAATGGATAGCTGTGTGTGCTCCCTGCTCCAGAGCATTGTCCCTGGTGGTTCTGCTCAGAATGAACAGAATATAATGCAGAGGATTTGAGAAGAGGAAGAAGGTAAAGGAATAAATTTCAGTCTGATCTTCAGAAACGAGGCGTGCTCCCACCTCTGATCAGTGAAAATGCCTCCTGGCACTGCAGATGCCTCCTGGCACTGCAGCCTGTTTGAAACAAGTCACCTTCTCTCGTAGGAAAGAGCCAAGCATTTTGGGACATTGTCACAAAAAAAAAAAAAAAAAAAAAAAAAAAAAAAAAAAAAAAAGGAGGAAAAAAACCTTTTGCTGAAAGAGGGATAAACAGAAAGTCCTGAGAAATCTTCACTTATTGCTCATAGGACTGTGTAGACTGGAGAGAAGCCTACAGAAACAGCTCACGTGCACTCACACACACACACACCCCACTCCCAGGCATTCCCCCTATTCAGTGCCATCAATTAACCCCCATGGGAAGGTCATGGTAGGGTACAAAGGGGCCTGATTCTCTCTGGCAGTGGCTGCAATGACTGTGTGGTGTGGCACAGAGTGACCGTGTGGGGCCTTCTGTGCTTCATCCATGGACGTGGAGGTGATCTGGGCAGTGAGAGCCAGGCTGGGTTCAGGCACATCAATGGCATGGGAGCCACTGTGGGAGTAGGAGGTGGTGAGAGGAAGCAGTGGGACCCTCGGCCAAGGGTCCCACTGCTGGGAAAAGGGTTCCTTATGAACCTGGAGCCACGCTGGCCGTCCTGCTGTTACTGTTGACCCTCATGATGCCATTCCCTGACCGTGCTGAGACCCTTCCCACAGACAGCCCACATGACATAGCAAAGTGCTGTGGGTTGGGCAGTGTCTCCTGTGCCTCCCTGCAGGATGTGCACTGACAGCAGCAGGATGACTTGATGATTCCCCAGAGCAAGTGCTTGTAACAAGCCGAGGCCCCGAAGGTCAAAAAACATTTGGGAAACTGCTAATTCCCAGGTCAAATGTCAGGCAGGCAGGTTGTTGTAACCTGCAGGAATTGTCATCTACCAGTGAAATCTAAATTAAAGTCTTGTGCAAAGTTCTCAATCGATTAAACATTTCAAAGCTGCCAGTTTGGGTGTTGCTGAGAGTAGCTGTTACATTCTGCAGCAGCTCCTGTCACAGCTTGACGGATTTGGCAATAGAGGTGTTCACAAGTATTTTTAAGTATCTTGTCTCAGGGAAAGGTTTGTGTGGGGATGGCAGCAGGAAACACCAACGTCCCTGTGAATGTGCGTGTATTTCTTCTTGCAAGAGCTGGGACTTGTCTGCATTGAGGATGGGACACGGTGGATGGACACTGTCCAACTGCAGAGCCACATGGGATCATGCACAAACAGCAGAGTATGTAAAACTAGAGCAAGCATTTGCAGGTATTTGGGTGAAAGAAGCAATACGAAGGTCGAGAATCAATCCCACAAATCCTCTTCTTGGCTGTACTCTGTGAGTTTATTTCTAATACGTGATTATATCCTTATGATATGTGTCACAACAAGAGCGTAAGGACCTCCCTTGTGCTGCTTTCTGTCCAAATGCAGTTTGCCATGTGACTGGCTCCAGCTTCACAGCTAAGTGCCTCGCATTGATGCTTTCCAAGGCAGCTCCCTGGGAGCTGCATGGGCTTGTCAAGGGGTTAAGATTCTCCCTATTGATACAAAAACGCCTTTAGACATTGCTTTTCTTGAAAAACACGGTCTGAACCATTGAACCCCTTTGGAGTTAGAAAGGTGTTCATCCACCCTCGGGAGGAAAGATGAATGGTGAACAGAAAAGTTACAGTCCGTGGTCAGGCTGAGCAAACATGTAACTTTTGGAAAGCAGTCAAAGGAAGCTGAAAAGCCATCTTAGATACGGAGCTGAGCATGAGTCACCCCGGGAAGTCAAAATAGACTGCTCAAGTACTTCACTTCAAAGCCTTCAACACCATCAACTCTCAAGCATCCCAGGAATGTCATTGCTCTTCAAAGGAGGCAGGGAGGGATCGCTGTGTGTCATGCATTCACCTCTTTGTAAGAAGAACATCTAACAAAGCCCTTTACGGGGCATTCAGTGGGAGGCTGCTGGGTGTGGGTTTCCCCATTTCAGTCTGGAGCACATGCACCAAACCCTGACCTCCATCCCATGCCATGTGTACACCAGAGTCCTGCAACAGATTTATTTAATTGGGAAGAAAGTAACGCCACTGATTTCCCAGGCAGTGCAATGAGATCGGCATCCGAGTTCTCTTTAGCCCAGCCAAACACCTGTTGCTGACAGCAAGTTTCAGCAGTGTGATGGAATATGTCCTGCTCGGAGGCTGACTGTGGCTGCACCCCATCCCTGCTGGGTCCCAGCAGTGAGTGATGTCCGTGCCATGATGTTGAGTTCATGGCAATTTCCCTTAGAGAACAAAGCTGGAGACCCATACTTGATTCTACCACGTGTTTCAAAACCAACTGATTATGCTGATGTGAAGTGTCTCTTTTTAAAAACACACTGCTGTCTATAGGAATACCTCAAGCCTACCTAAAATTCTCAGTTATTTTTATTATTTTATTAGGGAAGACTGAAGTGAGAAATCTCCCGCTGCCTCGGTAGACAGCTTTTAGCAGAAACTGAATTTTTCAGTATCCTTCTGGGTACGCAGGCCTTGAGCATCAAACTTCTTTTTTCTGAAGATCTCTTCTTCCAAACTTGTATTATTTTTGCATTATGTTTCAATCTCATCTCCAGTGTGAAAGAACAACTTGGGCAGATCAAAAAATCACAGAAAAATGCTGTATTTCTTTTAGCAAAACGTATCTGGAGGAAGACAGTGGGAATCCTGCCATTGCTGCCACTGGGAAAGATTTGTAAATGAGTAGTAGAAAATTAATAAAATAGCAGGGCTCAGTTAAAGCAAAGAGGAATACAACATAATGGAACAGAAACTGGAGAGGGAATTTGAAGTGTTAGAGGCTGAATGCAATTGCTTAAGTTGGAACCCTACCAGCGTCCTGGGGCTAACACCTCTCCTCTATGGAAAGTGCTATAGGAACTGCAGTATTTATAATGCTTGGGATTCTGGGTTTGTGACTTGTCCAAGAAATGGATTTTAAAAATAAACGTTGATGCTGCTGAGGATTCTCACTTGGAGGAGAACCTGGGGGCAGGCCACAGATTTAGTCGAGACTAAATATAAATGCAGCATCTAGGTGACTTAGGTGCCAAAGTTCGATTTTCCAAAGTCACTTGGTTCTTTAGGCCCAGATCCAACGCAGTGCTTTGGGTCCGCGCTGGGAGACGGGAGCTCAGCTTGATGTTACACACATGTACTTGGTTAGGTCTGGATGCTGAAGACAAAATCTCAGTGTAAGTCTATAAGATATAAGCTGTTAAGTCACTAAGCACCTCTGAAAATATGACCTGAACATATGGGAAATATAGTTTCCATGAATTTAGCACTTGGAAGCAAGGTAAATCAGACCAGATCTGTTAGATTGGTAAGCCTGGGCTATTGGTTTGCACTGTACTTTTTCCATGCTGCTTGTCCAGGTTAATGCAATATAGTCTCTTGGGCTGCCCTGGCAGTCAGTGGAAGACACATCTCCCAACAGACATCACATGTGGCAGAGATGGGTGAGCAGGATTGCCCTGTCTCTGTGCAAGGTGAGATGGGGCACAGCCCATGTGCTCATGTAGGTACGTGCTAAAAAGCCCAGTGCATGGCCTTGGCACCATGGTGTCTTAAATATAGAGATTGTGCAGGGGGAAACATCCTGCTTCTGAGTTGTGTCCATTCCAGGATGGTGCATCCATCCATCTGCTCACAGAGCAGCCCTTGGTTGGGGAGAATTTTCCCGTGATAAGACCCTGGTGGTGTTTATATTGGAACTGGCATAATTAATGGGTGCTGTGCACTGGTGCTGCCACACTATGTGCCTTGCAGAGGAGATTTGCAGGATCTGGAAGGAAGCCCAAAACTCAAAAGCCTGTAATTGGTTTAATAATGAATTAAAGCAATGGAGGAAGATACTGCATTAAGGCCTCTCATATAAATGCTACAGGCAACGATGCAGGATTAGCTGAGGTATCTCTACTTAAGGTGGCCCCAGAGCTGTACTTTTGAAGGAGTTTTCTGTCACATCTAAGGACCCCACCAAAAGGAATGTATTTTAGGGCTAAACCAGCAGTGCTTGTCCTTCCTGACCTCCAGCTGTCTGGGAGGTTGTCAGATGGGTGCTAGAAGGTAGCATCTGATGCCTGCGTTATGCTGGATTGATAAAACTGGGTCTGCTCTGCAAGTCACTTCAGGATCTGACCCAGTTTTGGTCTGAAGTCTGTGGGAGCTGCGTGTGCTCAGCCCTTTTTAAGCAGAGCCCATTGCTTTTGGTCCTAAAATTGGATTTAGGTGCTTTCTGGATTTAGGTCAGCATATCTGAAAATACAGGTAGTGAAGTGCTACTGTGTTACAGGGGGGGTAAGGCCACAGCCCTCCCATGCAGGGGTCAGGAAGCCTCGCTAATGCTGGTGCTGCACCCCTGTGATTGCAGGGAGTTACCCCAGTAGCCCTGAATATGCCTGTGACATGTCCAGGTCTGATGTAGTGGAGTCTGGGGGCTCAGAAAAGAAACTAGTGATTCCAGGGGCATGTTTTATGTCTTGGAGAGTGGTCTGTGGAGTTATTTGGAAGCACAGGGCCTGCTGGGCAGTGTGGGATGGCTGCATAGGGTTCAGGGAACAGAGATGGGAACTGCCTTGTCAGTGTGCTCTGCAGGAAGCATTCTGGGATGGAATGCTGATACCTGCACCCAGATTTTGTCTCTGGGAGGCTTAGCACATTTGGTCAAAAAAGGCAAGGAATGAACCAGCAAAAGGACCACGGAGGATTGCCAGTCAGAGATCTACCAGCAGTGTACACTCATTGAGGGAAGGGAATCAGACCTCTCATTGTCAGCTGGAGCAGAGAACACAAAGTGTGGGTGAACTTTCAGTTGGAGCAAAATGGATGCGGGCTCCCTGAGGAGCATCATGGCTTTGTCCTTAATATCACAGCACCTCTTTGTTGCCTAACATCCTCCAGATCCTTTATGGAGCAGCCATGGGATGCCCAGGTGTCACCATGGAGGGCTCCAGGATGCCTCCCTTGTACACCCTGTACGTTTTTTCAGTTGGATGTGTAAATTCAGGGAAACATGCAAAGCAGGAAGGTCATACCCCCTCCCCAGCCCCCGACAGTGCTTCCGAACCTGTTCAGGAGGTTCCTGGTGACTCTCAAATGGTGTTTGCAGGGGTACCTGCAGCACCTCCATGACACGAGTTGGGCCCCAGGCATGGGGAGGGGACAGCCACTGCTGAGCGAGGAGCTTCCAAACAACTCAGAGCAAGAAGGAGTGCATTTGCTTTGATCTATCAGCTTTTATCATTTGTAAACATCTATTAATTGGCTGTGTCAGGCCCAGATCCTTATCGTCTTCTAGTCTAATTTCCCCTGTTCGATACATTTCCTCCACTATAAAAATACCCATCACCCACCCCTGTCAGCACAGATTAAATCTAACGCTCTTTCTTTCAGCTCCTCTCCCCAGTGAGGTTGTAAAGCTGTCAGCCCCGCACTTGACAAGAGCCAGGCCGCCCTCCTTCCCTTTGTCTCCTGAAGGAGGAAAATATTTAGGTGTCACTGGTGGGATGGCTGAGGTGGAAGTCAACAGACCTCGACCCATCCCTTGATCTGAGCCACGAGAGGAGAGAGGAATTTCCACCTCGAGCAGCTCTGACATTGCTGGTAACCAGGGCATATCTATCCCTGTGCCCCAAAGCCTTCAGGTGCTGATGCTCAGACCCTGGGAATGGAGGAACCCCTCAGAACCTCCCAGCTGCTGGTGTAAGTGTGGTATCCAAACAGCTTTTCAGGAGGCCAGGCTCCTCAGTGAGAGGTTGATAAGGGGTGTGATGCTGGAAGAGAAGTGTCCCCATCCAAGTCTCTGAAGCGCAGCTTAAGGGCCGAGTGTTTTCCAAACCTGCTGGCTGAGTGCTAACATCAGGCGCCATCCTTGGGTTTATGTAAAGAGCAGAGGAGGTGGCAGTGAATGGCACATGTCTCTGTATTTACAGCACAATAAATGATGCAAGCTGCCTGAAATCCCCTCCTGTGTGTGCCCTGCAAGTAGACTCAGCAGTTCCCTGCCTCTGCTTTTAGCAGCAGACAGAGCAGAGAGGGTCTGCAGCCCTGCTGAACTCAGTGAGTGGTGTCTGAGCATCCCTGCAGGAAGCTGGAAGGCTGAACTCTCTGCTTCCCTGCTGAGCCAACGGAATGTGCATTGCTGTGGGGCAGGAGGAGAAACAGCACAGCAAACATGGAGCAGGGAGCATCAGCTGCGGCATGGCAGGAAACAACCAGGGGAGAAAGCACCTCCTCCTGCTCCAGCCCACCTAACACACAGCATTTCCAAGCCAGTTTTTGGCAGGAGAAGCCCCAGGAGCGGGGCGGTGCATCCAGGAGGAGGTGCTGGGACATCATGGTTGCCCTGTGCAGGACAGAGTTATCTCCTGGAGGCACTTGGCAGCTCAGCCGGCACCTTCAGAGCCTGATAAGATCCCATCATCGACGTGTCTGAGCCGGGAGTGTTTGCCTTGTGATAAGAAGTGTCTCAGGACGGTCCTGGGCAAAACCCTGAGCACAGCGGAGTGGGCTGGGTGTCACTGGTGCCGTGTGCTCCCTGTGTAGCTCAGGACGTCAGTGCATTTAATGTGCATGTTAGCACACCATTAAATATTGACTATGCTTAAATAAATGATGCAGCCAACTTTCAAGGAAGAAAGTGCTTATTTTGTCAACACAAAATATCCCTCTGTGCTTTTACCCTCATTAGTCGGTCTGTGGTGTGGAAGTTCTCTGAATGAGGGCTTTGTGTCCGGCTCCACGTGATGTCCCTCGGAGGATGGAGGTGGTGTTAGAGCTGAAAACTTGGGCTGGCCTTGAAAAGTGAAGAGTTTTAACCTGAGGATGCCAGAAAGATGGATTCAAAACGTTCTTTCAAACAAACTTGCAAATAAGATGTTTGTCAAACCCAACTCTTCCCTGCAATGTGTTCTAGGTGATGAACAGACTGCACAAGCTCTGTTAGCTTTCTTTTTTCTTTCTGCTCCTCCATGGTTTCACTCAGGCTCTCATCGCCTCGTTTTACATTTGTTTTCACAACACCTTACAAATAGCTGTTTTTTAATAATGTATTATTGGAGGCTCTTTCATAGGCTTTTGGTGCATCAATTATTGAAGCCCAGCCCCGGTGCTCCCTGTTAATAATGGTGGTGGGTTTTTTTTTTTCCTGGTTTGTTTATTTCCGTGGGTTAAATTTTTCATGGGAATGCTGTGGAAGGCATTTGCCAGGGAACCAGGATAGCACAAGGAAGCAGCCACCACCCTGCCTCGTTGGGAATGGCTGGAGCTGCAGGCTTGGGTTGGACCCAGGTTGTCCCCAGCTGCTGCTGCTGCACAATCAAAACAATGCCTGGGAAACTGCCAACGCTGCTCGTGCCCATAGGCAACTAGAATGTTAAAATCAATATTGGCAGAGAGACCTGAGCACGGCGCTCAGCACTGCTACTCATGAACCAGCAGCACTACGGGGACCTGCCAGCCCAGCTGAACCTGCCTCCTGACTTCTTTGCTAGGGCAATAGTAGTTATCACCGGGCATTTTCCCCACAAATGTTCCCATTCTTTCAAAAAATTGGCTTGCATTTTATTTTGAAGTGACTGAATGTAAAATGCCCATCTGTCTCTAACGGTTTCCTTCATTTTGCAGAGGGCAGTGCTGTTCTTAGTGGTTGGGTCATCATACTGTGCAACATGAGGAAATGCTGATAATAGGATCACACGAGTCCTGCTGAGATTGGAAGAGAACTTGGAAGTCCCTGGTCCAACCTCTTGCTTAAATCAGGGCAGCTCTGTGGTCAGACCAGATCACTGATGGCTATATCCATTCTGGTCTTGGCAATCTCCAAGATTGGAAACTGATTGGTGGAAACTGAGCATCCTCTCAGGGCAACCTGCTCTGATGCTTGCCTGTTCTCATTTTTTACCCCTTAACAATTGACATAAACTCATGGGAACAGTAATTTACCTGCTGACACACAGCTAAAGCCACCTGCAGCTGGAGCACTCTGAACATACCACCTCAGCTGGGTCAGCAGCAGCACAGCATTAATGACAGCCAGCAGGAAAGCAGCCCTGGACAAAGAGCAGCTCGACCTGCCCAGGTGCTCTCCATGTCTTTCTCTATTGCCCTGTGTTGGGGGACACAGCATCAGGGCTGTATGAGAGCATCCTCTGCAGAATTATCCCCTTATTCCACTTCCAATCTCTCCCAATTGGAGCCAAATTCTAACAGAAGATGTGGAGGTGAAGACTGTTTATCCCATTAACTTCTGGATCAGCTCTTCCTGCACAGAGAGATTTTAATTTTTAATTCAGTTTTACCTTACTCTGAGACGTCACTAAGATCTAATAGTCAGGCAGCACTCAGTCAAGCATCCCTGCCAGAGCTGGTGTGGATTCAGCAGATACATGCACTGAGAACATGTCACCGTTGTGTCAGTTGTGTACCATGGGGTGGGGAAGATGCAAACAGTAGGGTGCAGTGGGGAGCAGAACACTGGGCAGGTTCAGTGTGAAAAAAAGCAAAGCAGAAAGAGTCCAGCTGCAGCTGAGGCGGCTGTAACGTTTTGCTTGTGGATTTTTTCGTGGATCAGCAGCTCACAGTAAAACTCATGAGTGAGCCTGGGCTTTGCTGCAACCTGAGGCTGTTAATGCTGCAGCTGCCTGCTGTTCCCCAGGCTTCATCACCTGACATGACAATGTGAGTTTGGGTCCTTATGAATGCCTTTGCTGCTCGAGCTGGAGCATCCTTTGCTTGTCCCTCCCATTGTCCCCTGCCCTCCAGCTGTTGGGTTTCCCACCAGCTTTCAGCCCATGGTGTGCTCTGCACTCTCCTTCTTGCTTTTCTGGCTCATGTGTGTTCACATGCAAGTCTTTTTGGGGCCCATTCTTATGCTATAGCAGTGTGTGTCACAAGAGATGCTGAGCTGGCTTTGCACTGTAGCAGGGAGTGCTCGTGGCACTCTGATTTGCAAGAAGAGAGCATGCTTAGATGGCATAAAGTTGCAAAATTACAAGGGGTGACCAGTATTATGGGACTGGGGGGCTCATAATGTAGGGTAGGTCTGAGCTGAGCTTGCATATGGTTCCCTCTCTGGCTTATCTCCTTGCTTTTGGTCTCCAGGGACACCTCTAGAGATGGAGACTGCATTTTGCCATGTGGTTGCAGGTTAAAAGCACTTGCAATTGCTCTGTAGGATGGAGGGTTATGCATCAGGAGGAGCTCAGCAGGGATTTGGGGCAGCAGGGCTGCTCCTGCTCTCTGGGGCGGTGGAAGAAGCACTAGATGTGCTCTGAATTCAGCTGTACCCTGAGGTTACGTTTCCTCCTCTCTTAAAACTGGAAAGGAAATTGGTTCACATTTTTTGCTCAAAATGCAATAGCAACCTGGCTGACACCTTGACTTTTTTCCTTTATTATTATTATTATTATTTCTCTCCTCTGTGGCCAGCCCTGCCTGGTTTCTAATGAGAAAAGGCCGGGGGAATCAGCTGAGCGTACCTCCCACTTCTCTTAATAAAAAGCTGCTGTTGGAGCAAGGTTCACAAAGCAAGTTTGCTTTGCTGGCCTAATCCACACTCCCTCATGGTTTCATCCTGCTGAGAATTAAAGAGATGAACATTCCTGTGCTGTTAATCTGGTAACAATAAGCCGTGGTAGTTTACAGAGAGGGCAGCACAGCCACAGCTGGACAGATGTTTGACTGCACGCGACACTTTATGTAGGCACCAGCCTTGGATCCAGCCTTGTATTTCTCATTCTGGTGAATAGAGCAAACACTAAATGTTGCAGGGAGCAGCAGATCCTTTCGCTGCTGACACATCACGCTTCGGCATCTGGTGGCATGGGTTGCCAGCCAGCTGGAATAACACTGGCTTGGATCTGGTAGCCTTTATTCAGAACATCTCCTGATGACTTTGTGCTGGGATGAAAGAGAAGTTGGTTCCCAACTAAGTGAATGTGCCTATTTTTGAGGCCTGGGAAGTGCCATGTGGAGGTGTGGAAGGGGAAGGAGACAGCAAGACTCAGGCAGGGCTCTTTGCCCTCTTTTTCACAGCCCAAGGCTGGCACTCAGATAATCACAGACACTGGGAATTACTGATACTGATGCACACCTGTGGCATTTTGTGAGCTTGTAAATCAAAGCTGAGTGGGAGCCCTGGGTGCTGTGTGCTCCCCATGAACAAGCTGATCCCACTGGACTCTTCACTGCTGTGTTGAACCAGAAACCCAGAAACCTGCAGAAGTGCCCAGAGAATTCTAAAGGAACAGCCTCAGCAAAGCCCATCCTCCTGCCAAGCTAACAGCTGCAGGGCCAGGGAGAGGAAAACGTAATTAAAAAACCCCTGCAGGTTTGATTTTTATATAACCTCTTCCCTGCTGTGGTTTTCCACATCTGCTGATGATTTCTCCTCTCCCTGTCCCCTCTCTCAGTGCTGCCCAGCTGCCCTTCACCTCTGCTGAATTGCATCTGAGCTGCAACCTCCTTCCCAAACCATAGAGCCATGGAATCACTAAAGTTGGAATATACCACTGAGATCATCAGATCCAATGGTCGACGCATGACAGCCATGCCCACTAAATCCAGGGGAGTGAGTGGTGCTGTCCAGGGGGGGTGTTCCATGTGGGGTGTCCCCATATCCACAGCAGAGGTGTTCACTGCTGCACCCAGGGACAGCTCATCCCCCTCGCTGCCATGCAAGACCCTACAGGCTTCAGCAGGTTTCAGGTCAGTTCCTGCATGCAGGTCATTCCTGGTATCTAAATAGCTCCATTAATTGTGCATATGACAAAAAGATTGATGGATGAGAAAGGACACGGCTCCCCCCACCCCAATTAGTACTTCATCAAACAGAGGACCTACCCCTCAGGACATCGAGCAGGGCTTGGTCGCAGAAGCAATCTGCATACCTCCAGGACAGGGAGGTAATGGGCTGAGATTATCAGTCAATATTTAAATACAGACAAGATCTGAGCTCTTTCAGAATTGCCACTCAGCCTATTGTGGCAATGATGCCCGTGCCCAGGATCCCTCATTTTTATCATGCTACATTACCCTCAGGGCTTTTGCATTCCCACACCACTTGACCTCTTGACTCTGTTATCTCCATCCTGGAGCAAACAAGAAACATTTTATTCCCACTAGCAAGCTGTCACTCACATCAGCAGCTTCTGCTGCAAGTGCTGGGCTCGTCGTGCTCCATCCTCTTGCCTGCCCCACTGGGAGCTCTGCCTTCCCGAGGTGGAAAACCCAGGCATAATAAATCCACTCTGTCCATGCTTTCGGACCACTTGCTCCTTCTTAAGGTGGTAGGGCAGGTTTATGGCCAATTTTTTAATTTTATTTTTGCCTCTCCCCCTCCCCATCACCAATGATTTTTTCTTTTCCTGGGTATCTTTCAGTCAGTCATAAAGATAAAGAGAAGGATCTGGCTGAGCACATTGACAGTGAACAGTTGCATCGATCGGTGGTGGTAATTACAATTAAGATAACTCCCATCAAAGTGACCTCATTTGCTCCGCTGCCTTCCTCTGTGGTTGGAGATATCAACTTCAACCTGACCAAAAGAGCGAGTCTATTAGTACAAACTCCCTCAATCCATCTGTGTAATTCCGTAGTTTACTGGCTTCCCTAATTACCCAGCACCATATGCAAATTAAGCAATCTACAGGTAGATTAGATAAGAAATCTTGCAGATTTTGGACAGGTGTCAGCTACCACGGCTGACTCTGCAACAGCAGTAGCTGAGCTTTGCTGGGGTGTATCAGCCTCGTTGCTGCAGGGTGAGGCGCGAAGATCTCGCAGAGGTTCTGCTTTGGGCTTCTTCCGTGTGCACCTCCACTCCGTCCATGGCTCTGCAGATGGATCAGTTCTGCAGTTCCTGGGCTCACGCCGGTCCAGGCTTTAGACCAAAACACCTGGCTGCACCAATCTGTACTCTGCTTGATAGCTTTTGGGTTTTCATCCCGCAGTATTGAATTGCTCATTGGCTCAGGACCTGGCCAAAAGCCCTTATGGGGTTGCTCAGGGCTGGGGTGGTACCTGCATGCCATTTGTTCTCTGCAGCTTGAGGACAGAGCTTGCTGCACAGGGGTGACCCCATTCCCAGGTGTCCACAAGGCAAAGGGTACCACATCGACACCCGCATGCAGACAAATGACTGTGGCCATTGTAAGGCCTCCGCAAAGCCCCCATTGAAATTAATGGCAAAACTCCCAGAGATTTCAAAGGGATCAGTCCTGAATGTTTGCAATTCTCTCCTAGACTTATCATATATCCTCAGTGCTCTGTGCTATTTCCATAACAAGAGGTATGGCATTCCCCTACTTCCATGTTTGTTAAGTAACAAAGACAGATTTCAACGCTTGTAGCCTTCCCAAATTTGTCAGGCACTGAACAGTCTCCCCTGGCTCCGTACGAGCGCGTTCCCAAGCACCGTGCCTCGTTAGCGCCGTGATGGGACCTTGTTCGGATGCTATGAATATGCATCAGGGCTACGGTTGGGGTTTTGTTGGCATACACAGTGACTTTGTCATTTAATGGTCTCCAGGGCTGTTTTAATCAACATGCACATTTTGCGTGTCAGCTTATTTCACTTCACTGCTTATTATTTTATTTACAAATATTCTGGCATGTGCTCGAATTTATTCTGTCCCATGCATTTGTGACTTCCTCCTCTCTCCTCTGTGCCCTTCTCAAGACAAGGTCTGTGCTTTCCCTCACTTTGTCATAGGGAAAGATCGAATTTACTCTCTGCTGAGCTTTACTTTGCTTCATCCCCCATTCCAAAATGCTCGTCAAGCTGGGGAGGGGGAGGAGGGAGGAGTGCTCACCCAAATAGGATTTACAGCAGCGTGTGGAGTCCTCGGCACTGGGGTTGGGATGGTCTGGGCAGACATACAGAATGTCAGGGCCACCGGGGATGAGGCTCTGTGTTCTGTTAGGAGCTCTGAGCCCATCATGGGGACACTGGGTGTGGCGATGAGAAGGGTAGGTGCACCACGGGGCTGCCCAAAGGATGCTCCTGCTCTCTGTGTGAGTGGGTGGGAAGAAAATGGGTTTTACAGGGACAATCTGGGCTGGCCAAAGCGGAGGAGTTCAGAAGTCCTCAAAGACACACTTGTCCCCCTGCTTAAACACTCCCATCACATCCAGCATTTCCCTGCAGGTCTGAGAGAGGTGGGAGAAGATGTCTTTTTGGGTCTTAGCATGAGCACTTTTCCTCCAAACTCTAACCAGGGTTGGTGTTTCAAAGGAAAGGTGCCTGCCAGAAGTTTGGAAATAAGTATTCAATCCATGCTCGTGGGCCTTGGCACGTTTCCCATCACAACTGCCAAGATGTCCAAACCTAAAACGAGCAGCACAGCATCTTTAATAATTCACCGACCAATGCTTTAAAAAAATGTGTGGTTTATATTCATGCCAGCACTGCCCCTCCCTCCCCTCTTCCCCATCTCCCCTTCCTCTCCTTTCCTTGCAGGTGGTCTATTTAATTTCAATTTCAAGCTGCTGCCTCCTGCTTTGGTTCAGCAAAATGACGTGTCTTGACCTATTCATTTCATGTTTCCAAAATCTTTTACATTTCCTGCCTCCTCTGCCCCCCTCCCCCTCACAAAGGAAAAAACAATCCCAACTCACAGAATGAAGGATTTCCCCACGTCTGTAGAAAATCTGGCCTCACTTATACCTGTAAAAGCAGTTGTTTCCCTTATAGGAAATGGCTTGTATTGGCACCTGAATTTCGCTTTGTTTTGTTTTCCTGGTGAGATTTTGATAAGGCTTTGTGTGATGTTGGTGATGGATGGTCAAACTCCATGAAGTTTTCTTGGGCTGCCTGAGTAAAGAACATGTTTGCCCTATAGGAGACTCCTATGGGGTCTTACCAGTTGAGACTCCAACCAAGCTAAGGGATTTGTTATGAGCTTTGGGCAAACAGATGACGGGAGAGGGTCTGTGTCCCTGGGAGCTTACAAGAAGCACTAAGCAGCCAGGCACGGGCTGGGGGCAGGACACAAACGGACAAAAGCTGGAGCAGGAACCCAGCTGGAACCTTCCTGCCCATAGGAGCCCAACTCCAGCACCCAAGTCAGGAATCTCATTCAGGATTTCTCTCCCCAAAGGCTGAATTTTCATATCTCAGCCATCACTCTTGGATGATTTCATATGCATTGAGTTTTGGACTTATACTGAGGAGGGAATCTGTGGCTGAGCACCAGAACTCCAACACAAAGGGCAAAGCCAAGCTTCCCCTGCACACTTGTTATGGCACGTTGAGGAGAGAATGGTGAGGAGAGGCATGTGTTGCCCTTTGGAAAAGCAAAGGTCTCTCCTTGAAGGAAGAGGCATAGGTAGGACTGTGAGCCCCCTCCTGGCATGGCCAGCTGTGTCCTGAGGATGCGGGCTTTGTCTGTTTAGCAGGGATTGAGCTGGGGAGTCCTTGCTGTGTGATGGAGAGATGATGCCAAGCCCTCAGTAATCATTAGTTATTTTAGTTATAGAGTCACAGAGTCATAGAATCATTTAGGCTGGAAAAGACCACTGACATCATCAAGTCCAACATTCAATCCATACTCACCATGCTCACTGACCATGTCCCTATGTGCCATATTTGCCCTTGAGTACCTCCAGGGGCAATGACTCCCCAACCTCCCTGAGCAGCCTGTGCCACTGCATCACCATTCTTTCTGAGAAGAAATTTGTCCTAGTATCCAACCAGAACCTCTCCTGGCACAACTTGAGGCCATCAGCTCTCATCCTATTACTGTTATCTGAGAGCAGAGGCCAACCCCCACCTTAGCACAACCTCCTG
>JAOWBP010004377.1:2052514-2063947 GCA_028571105.1 Tragopan temminckii
TTTCCAGTTCCGAAAATCACTGTCAGGTGATCTCATGTCATTTTGGAAAAGGTTTAAGCTTAATGGCAGGACACCATGTGTGTCCCAGGGCATCACTCAGAAGTGAAGCATTGGCTTGTTGTGTGGGTGTAATTATCCCGGTGCAACTCATCAACTTGAACTGGAAAGTCCATCAGGAGGTCCCCGGTTGGCTGGAGTGGGCTGAAGAAAGGCAACCCTTCAAGTGAGAAAGAAGACAAAGTTAACTCACCAGAAACCAAGCAGAAACCTTCAGAACTCATACCAAATTTTCAGAAGCAGTGCACATGAATTGACAGGGGTTTGTGGTCCCCTTCCATGCATTAAATAAGAAATCTCCCTGAAGAAGGGAGGTATGAGAGAAGACCCCGAAACTTTGGCTTTCCAAGGCAAAGCACTGCACTCTGCCCACGCCATGAGTCTGGTGAGCTCCCAAACCGCTCAGGAGGGTTTCCTGAACCCTCAAACTCCACCGGCTTTGCCATGCCTGGTGGAAAGCCCTCGGTTTCTTGTCATCTCTTTTTTGTTACTTTTGCTCCCTTTTATTAGCAGAGAAGCCCAGCTGTACAATCTCTCCCATCTCAGCATAATTGCATTAGACACTTGGAGGCGGTCGGATTGCCATTCAAGCTGGTCTATAATGAATTTACTTGACATGCAGAGGTCCTTATGTCACAAAAGGTTTTCTCATTATATCTGAGCTTTTACTTGTTTATCGAGAGCCTCCCAGCCCTCACCCTGTCCCCACCCGGCACGCTGCAGGAAGCTGTCATTTAGTGCCATATTCATCAGAAAAGGCACAACTGGCTGTAACTTTTACCCGTTTGTTTTGTAGCTTGTTGAGGGTAAGGGTGGGGGATAGAAATGAACCCTCCTCAGTGCTGACGTTGTTTGCCCTGCCTCCACCAACACCACAAGCTGGTGTACCCCAAACCTCAATATTTCATAAGTCCTCGGGACACTGGGATTTTTGTCTCACAAGAAGAGGAGATGAAGTCAAAATTATGGAGCTGTTCACCCCTGAGGTTGTAGCAAGGTGGGGTCGGTCTCTTCTCCCAGGTAACAGTGATAGGATGAGAGGTGATGGCTTTGGGTTGCACTGGAGGAGGTTCAGGCTGAATATTAGGACAAATTTATTCTCAGAAAGAGTGATGATGCAGTGGCACAGGCTGCACAGGGAGGTGGGGGAGTCACCTCCCATGGAGGTTTGCAAGAAAAGGGTAAATATGGCACAGAGAGACAAGGTTAGTGGGCATGATGGGGATGGGTTGACTATTGGACTTGATGCTAGTCAACCTTAATGATACTATGATTCTGTGATTCCTGCCCTTTCCTTGCTGGGTCTTGGAAGTTGCTTCAACACACAGCATGCATTGCAAAACACTCCTTGGTGTGCAGTGACCTCAAACCTTCATCCTTCAGAAGGTGCCAACAGGCATCTGATAGTACAGCAACAGCAGCGCAGAGCAGGATCCTGAGGAGAGCCACAGAAAGGATGCAATACCCCATCCTGCTGTAGATCCTATTATTCTTGAACCAATCCCCAAAATACTCTGCTGAAAGGCACACACACGCACATGCACATTAGCAAAGCACACACATTTTAGCACAGCACACACATTTTAGCAGAGCACACGCATTTTCTAGCAGAGCACATGCATGTTTTAGCAGAACACATATGTGTTTTTGTAGATCAGACCTTCACAGCCCCCCCTCTACCCACTCAGCCTTGCAGGGAGAGCCAGGACCCTGATAAGCTTCCGCCTGGGACTGCCCACTGCCAGCACCTCCCCAGCTATTCCTGTGCAGTGGGCTCAGGGCTGCATTTTGCTGCTGTTGGTGCTCCTGACATGGAGCTCAGGCTGGCTCCTTGCTGCAGCCAGACCGGGCTGGGAGCAATGTCTCACATGAATGAGATAAGAGAAGACAAAGCAAATGGGGAAGAAAGGAAGCTTGTAGCTTTTCAAGTTCAATGAGGCTTACCAGGCTTTCGGGGGCCTCTTCAAATCAGAGGCCGAGTTAAAAGAACATGCAGAATTCAAAGCCTGTCCTTTTCCAGGCCCTCCATCGGCTTTGAAAACCCTCCCAATTCATGTTTCCTCTTGTCTGACCTCACTCTGCCTGTGCCAGCACTTCCCCAGCACACCCCACTCCCGTGCTCCCCCAGCCTAGCCCTGCAGCAGGTGTATGGCCATGTCCATGCCTCTGGTCCTGCATGCAAATGGCAGTGGGCGATGGGCAGCATCCCAACCAGACACAATGAGTCCCCTTAATCCCTCATCACTGTCTCTCAGTGCAGCAGCACAGCATCAGAATGGGGTATAGGCAGTCAGTCTCTCTTGCACTACAGATATTTTTGTGCTGGGTCCTGGCAGTCCAAGATTTACAACCACCATTTCCTGTGAGGAATTGGGCTCTGCCAATGAGGAGTGCTGGAAGAAGGGAAATGATGCAACCATGTCACTTCACAAAACAGCACTGTGACTTTCCTTGCAAAAGGAGCTGAATGCATAGGAGACACTTTCAGAAGGAAGGGCCCAGTGATAAGCAGCCTTATGTTCTGCAAATCTGGCTCAATCTGGTTGTCCAAGGGCAGAGTGCCATAGGCTGCATGGCCATGGGGACCTGGAGGGCACATCCCAGCTCTCCTCCGTTGGCCATGCATAAGGTTTTCCATTGCACTCCTACAATTCTGGGCACAGACCTATGTTTACTCCATCCTCTCATCAACCAGCATTATAGAAAGCGGAGGGAAGACATGCCTGCTCCCATTCTACGGCCTTCTTACAGGCATCTGGCTGTACTGTGAAATCCTCCCCATCCTCTGCCATGGGCAGGTAGCAGCAGGGACATCCCATATTGACACAGACCTCAATTCTGGGGAGCAAACGGAGCAGCAGGTGCCACACCACAGCCCAAACACAGATCATTGACGGTGACTTGAAGAGGAAATGTGATTTGTGCTGCGCTGCTGGCTGAGACCCCAAACAGCAAAGAGCCTCGGCTTCCTTTAAGAGCTGCCACTCGCTCTATTTTTTTAAACAACTCTCTAAAAACGTCTATCAAACACTGCGCCTCCAAAGGCCTCGCAGAATGGCAGGAAGATTTGCATGCCAACAAGTGGCACTTTTGAAGACGTTGTCAATGCAAGCCAACAACCGCGGGGTCCCTCTCCCTTCGCAGCCATTCAGATGGCCGGAACGCTCTCGGGGCCGGGCAGAGCCATGTGACAATCACGGCAGGACCCTGACGTGCAGCAGTCCTATGCTTGAATGCAGCCGAGCTCCATCCCCTTTGCTGTGCAGCTCCATTGAGCACAGGGCAGCGCAGGCAGACAGAGGTGGATTGTGCCCTGTGGGCTCAGCTGTCAGTGACCGGCCGGGAGGTGACAGATCCGGAGCAGCTCCTCAGCTGACATGAGTCGCAGAAGTGTCACTGACCTTGTGTGGCCCTTTGTCACTATTGTCTCAGCCCTTCTGAAAAGAAACCCTTGGTCTTGTTCTCCTCCTCCGGGCTGGGAAAGCGATTATTATTATGTCCTGGCCTTTGGCTGATGGAAATATGTGTGGCTTTTGTTGCCCGCTTCTCTATCCTGAGTGCATTCCCCCCCAGCTGCTATTCACATTGGTGTGAATCTGGTGTTCAATGAAGTGGTGGAAGTGGGAGGGGTCCAGGCAGGGAGCACTGCACCGCAGCTCACCCCACAGAACCCCCCACCCCTCAGCCCTATGGTTATTCGCCACAGTCTATCCACAGCACATGTATGCAGATACACTGAACATAGCACATCATCCTGTCTGTCTGATCTGCTGCTGCTCCATGCATTCTCCTTTGCCCCTCCAAAAAATGAGCATGAATGATTGAAGTTTCACCCTTCTCCTTTTCCAGCGCATCACATCTGCCCTGCACTGCCTTTGCAGTGGGTGGATTGCGGTTTTTAATTGGGTGCTTCAGCTGCAGCTCAGCCAGCACTGCCCACCAATGCTCCGGTTGAAGAAAGCATCAGTGCCAACTTCACAAAGCTCCCTGGAAAGGCACCAGTGCATAAAGCGGGATTTAGTAGGAGCAGGTCATCAGACAGACAATGGGAGCCATCACTGACCCCCCAGTGGCAGGGTGGGCACACAGCTGAGCACCCCAGTACCATCAGCATGTCACACTCACTCGATGCAGCCTGCTTCTCCTGGGCTATGGGAGCCCATGAATCATGGTGCTGTGTCGATTCCAAGAGTGAAATTATGCTCTGCATTTGGTGCTGTGGTTCCTCATTTACTCTCCATCTGACAGAGCAAAATGGAGCTCCTGTCCGCTGTCACTGAAGGCAGAGCCCTGTAGTCCTGGACAGGAATGGATCAGTGGGAAGAAGCCCAACAAAAGCCACCTGAGCTCAACAGCACAGTTAAAACAAACCTTTTCAGCAAGCGACCTTGGCAAAGTTCAAAACAGGAGCAAGGCAAGGCAGACAGATGTAGCTCATGTGTAATGAGAAATCATGTCGGGGAGCTGCAGGTGGATCTCTGGAAGGCAGAGCTGCCAAAATCCCGACCGTGGGCTGAGCTTCATTGCCCCAGTCTGGTGCTACGTGCCCACTCAGTACACAGAGCTCTGTCCCTTTGGCGAGGAGCAGTCCCTGTGCTTGCGGTCATTGATGGTTAGGAACAAAGCCAGCGCTTGGAGTAAATCTCAGTGCTTGTAGCAGTTTTACTCATGTTTTAGCACTTGGGGAGGGAATAGACTCTAATGTCAGTGCTCCAGATCTATGCGAAGCAAGAGAAGGATGAGATAAAATCAGAAAAGCAAGTGTCAGTGTCCTGAAAACTATTAAATGGGGTCAGGGAAAGCAGTTTAGGGCAAGCAAAGGGCCAAATATGAACCATTTGGAGAAAATCCTCCTATGAGAGTTTTAAGATCACCAGTACTGTCTTCTTCAGCTGCAGGCTGCAAAGGGTTTGTGCTGTTTTGCTGCTCCATGGCACAACCTTAGGCCTGAGCAGCTGTCTATGGACTGAAAAATGGAAAGTTAAATCATATGGCATTGACAGGCCGATCACAGTTGCTGGCAGTGAGCTGCTGTCCATCAAATAGCAATAGTTGTGTAAGAGACCTCGTGGGTGATGTCCCACTGTTGTGGCTGTATTGTGGCAATGGCTATGCTGTCTTCACCAAAAATGGGGTCACCATGAAAGATGTGGGGTTTCTCATCCACCACAGGCAGGCAGTGGGGTGCAGTGCTCTCCCTTCGGAGTGGCTTTGTCTGAAAGCTGCAGGCTGTTTTTCTGCATAACTGCAGCTGTCTGGCAGCAGATGGCTTGGATCTGCAGTTCATGTATACTCATCCAGAGGTTACAGACAAGATCAGCGTTTCTGAGAGCAGGAGTGGAACTTGCCCTTTTCCTCCCTAAATTCTTCTGCATTGGCCTGGTGGTCGTTATCGTTAACTGGGGTCAAGCCATCCTCAGGAGGCTTCACTGCAACAGGGACTGCGCTCCTTTATTTCCTGGAGAGTATTAAAACACCACAGGGAGATTTGTGAGAGTGAGCCCTGTTCTTGGAAATGTACCTGGACCCGAAGTGATGCCAGTGTACAATCGGTGGTGCTTGTGAGCTCAGCACTTCTTTAAAGCTGCAAAGAGAAAAGCCACCACACGGGTCGGCCCAGCCTGTGGATGCAGATCTTCATTTACACAAAAGTTCAAATTTCCTTTCCCACTCTCTGGGAATGGATTTCCCTCCTCTGCTACAGTGACAATCTGGTCACAACCTCCATGAAGTTCAGAGAAAACTGTCAGAAAGGTGAATGGCTTCTGGAAGCTGGTTTAAAATTGTTTTGGTATCTTGGCTCACAGAGTTTGGATGTGGAGCGTTTGCTCCTGCTTTCTGTCAGAGCCTGGGAATGGCATTAGTTGGGGAATCCCCTCCTTCCGTATCTTCCATCCTCCCCATGCAGGTAGCAGCAGGGCTGATGGATGCAGGCAGCACTGAGCCCATTGCTGCAGCTTGCTGCCAGCTGTTGGGCCCACTGCACTGTGAGTCTCAGCATGGCACCTGCTGGAAAATGCCCCTGCTTTACAATCACCTGCCCTTGTCATGAGATTTTTCAGTAGATTCATCAACGAGGATGAGTAATCAGCAATATGAACTAGGTCCTATTCTTGCCCCAAGGAAAGCTCTTCTGTATCGAGGTTGGTGCTGGGTTGCCCCAGGAGAAGCCTGCATCTGACTGCCCACAGCGCTCTGTGAATAACAGAACTGTTGGTCTATTTCCAGGTCTGTTGGTCTTTGCACTTAATGTGACATTTTTTACAAGGGCTATAATAATGAAGAGAGCCAGAGATGCTGAGGAGCAGGCAGGTCATTCCTTGCAAACGCCAGATGATATACAGTGTGTTATTAACAGGGCAATACACTTTTTGCAGAAACTGAGCAAGGTTTCTTGTGAAGCCCATGAGTTTGATCTCCGCCAGGCGAGCTCTTTTTTCATGTTTGTCAGTTCCAGCGAAGCAGAAATATTTCTGCTTTCTTGTCTGTAATAAATTCAGATAGGGCTTGTGCTGGCTGCAAGGCTAAAACTGAAAGACATTCCTCCCATGACTTTGAAAGCAGCTGAAAAAAGGGGGACACGAGCAGATTGCCAGGCAATCACACAGCCCCAAGGTAACCTGTGCTGGGAGATTTGCTTTGGTCTCTTGCTGGCACCCATCTTCTATTTCTTCTCACAGCATCAGTGCTTTCAGCCAGATGGCTATTACTTTTTACAGGACTACAGGCAATTATACCTGTCAAGGGCATGCCAGAGTAGTTAGCATTTATGGTGGTAGGCAGATTACCTTCTAAATGTTAATAACAGACACAGACGTGGTAGCTTTGCTATTCAAAATCCTTATTAGATGACTGCTTTGTGATGCTGAAGGATGCTACAAGGTTCACTCCCCACACACAGCTGATTCTCACACTCTTTGTCACCAGATGTAAGTAAATTGGGGTCCCCACCATACAAATTTGGCTAAGCTGAGCAAGAGTCAAGCTCATGTTTTCTTTTACATGGTTCAATGAGCAGGGTCACATCTGCAGGTGTCAAGGTGCTGGGCATATAGGTTTTGGAGGAGATTTCTGTTGAACACACGACAGCCAAAATTGATATGTGGTCCAACAAGGTTTCTAGTTCCTGCAACTCCTTGCCTGTGTTTGAAGGCTGGAGAATTTGGTTGGTTCTCAGGAGGTTGGGAGAGGCAGCAACACACAAAGGCTGAACATGGGGTGGTGTGAGATGTCAATTTTGCCCCCAGAGCTGCATGTGAATCTAAGCTCTCTCAGGGTTGGAACTCTCAGCTTAGATGCACAGACATCAAAGCAGGAGCTGACTCTTCATGTTTGTTTGATGGCACCTGGCACAACAGAGCTCAACCACCGCCTCTGTGTGCAGCTGGAAGGAGAAAAAACCCAAAGTGCCATAGCTTGAAATGGCTCAAAGACATAAATTTACTGTGAACCCATCCATCTGCTTCAGATTCACTGGAAACTGTTCCTAATTTTGTGAACCAGAACTGTTTTTAGACAGAAAGCATTTGCTTTAGAACTCTATGCATCTGATACCTCCTGGCCCAGGTCAGAATGCTGCCTGTTTGTAAGCCAAATTCTCATTCTTGTACTTAGCAGTGTATATGGACTGAGCATCTGGGCAAGCCAAGGGGAGACTATAGCTGTCCCACTGTGTTTGGGATCATTAAGGAAGCAAAGGCTGAGTCTACATAATGAACTCTCCCCATCTTTTGCTGGGAGAGCAGATCTGAATGCCTCTTGTCATTGACCCTAAGGGGACAGCCCTTTCCCATGGTCTTGGGAAAGCTGACCTAAAGTTCTCACAACAAAATCCCTTGGCTTTTCCTGCTGGACTGCAGCCAGGCTGGTCAGAGAGTGTCAGAGGAAGCTTCAGGCTGCAATCCATGCCTGAAGGGCTGTGCAAATATGGGGCAGGATTTCTGACTGTTGACTGCAGGGGAGCAGCAGTGGTTAAGAGCAGAGGCAGGTCCAACCCTTTCTGTTTATTCCTTCCAAGGACATCCAACTAAAGAAGAAGACAAAGAAGAAATAAAGACTATACCAGATACTGTCTTAGGGGGAAGAAAGGAAAAACTAAATGAAAAGACAAATAGTTAATGTTTTCTGTTCCTTCAGGTCTCCTATTTTTGCCCTTTGTGTGTCAAACAAAGGGAGAGGTGAGAAAGGTTAGCAAACCCCGGGAGGGGGTCCCCAAAACCCAATTTCTTTGACACTAATTTGGTTAAAAGAATGAAGAGGTTCATTGCTGATTCTTACATCTGACCGCCTCCCTAAGCGAAGGGAAATCCCACACCAAGGTCGGTGCTGAGCAAGCACTGCTCTGTCTGGGCCATATTCTGCTCTCAGTTACTCCAGCACAAGTGCAGGATGGCTTGGCTCAGGTTGATGCAGTGGGTGAACCAGGGCATCCTTGCCAATGGAGCTTGGCTCAGCAGGGTCTTGGTTGTTGTTACCATGCTGTGCTGATTCCATGCATGCCCATCTCATCCAGAAATTGTGAAAGAATTGGTTGGATAGGCCTGTAGGAGCCGGTGTTCATGGAATGATGAATAAGCTGGGTGTTGGGTTGACAGATAGGCTGCTAAGCCTCCAATCCAGCCATGATTATTCACCAAACCCCAGCTCTGCACAGCTCTCCAGAGCATTTCTGGCCAAAGGGATAAGTTAATAATATCACACAAATGTGAATAATCATCTCAGGTTTTGCTGTGTCAGCATGAGTGCTGCTGTGTCTTGATTACATCAAGGGAGGGAGAGCCTCAGCCCTGCCAGCTGAGCTCCATCCCTAGGGAGGGCACGTGGGGAAGGCTCTGAGGACATTCCCTACAGGGAAGAGCTTGTGCAATACATTAAATTAGGACAATACAAGAGACCTGCAGAAATGGTGAAAGCAAGCCAAATAAATATGTGACCATCCGTTTGTTTGCGAGTGCTAAGAGACCAGTTTTCAATAGTAGTGATGAGTTAGAAGGATCTGTTTGCTCTTCAGACTGTTCCAGAGACAAACTCTTCCCAGATTTGCTCCTCCAGATTCTCCTCCACTGCTCTGTGTAGACCATGGCTTGGACCCAGCAAACAAGGAGAACCCAGGACCAATGTGGAATCATTCAGGACCTGGTCACGATCACAGCTGGGATTTTCCTCAGTACAAAAGTGTGAAGTGGACCCTCCTCCATTTGAAAACCCATTTGAAAAATGCAGCTTCATGTCACGCCATCATGGTTGAGGCCCACTCAAGAGCCCACATGAGAGGCAGCCCTGCCTGCAGCAGAGAGGTTGGAACTAGATGATCTTTGAAGTCCTTTTCAACACAATTCATTCAATGATTTTATGATTCTATGATACCACGACATGGTAGCTTGGGTTACTTGAGTCGCTCATGGAGCACAGCAGGATTTGCTTCAGGAGTAGAACACCTTTCATAACCAAGTTGGAAGACTTTGAGAGCATTCCTTGCTTTTCTGAAATCTGTGGACATGGACACCTAAATTCAGTCCCAGTGGCTTGGGAAGCTTTACATGCTTTGATGTTTTAGTTGATACTCTCATTTTAATGGAGACTTGGGGCTCGGCAGAGGAAGAATTCATCTTTTATTTCTCCAGGAAGGACATTTGGTATGGCCACTGCGGGAGTTCTTCCAGCTCAACATTTAAAATGGGATTCTAAATATAAGAGCCTACATCCAGAAAAATGCAGAAAACTCCAAATCATTTTTGGAGATGAAATGAGCAGTCACAGTAGCTACAAGATACCATCTGCATTTATGTTTGAAGGGATTTTACTGTTCTTTCTATTCTAAGATCTGGTTGAAGATATTTCACATTTTTGAACATTTTCACCACGAATTTGAAATTCCAAATTTTGATGACAAAAATAGCATCTCATTCCCCATATTTCTTTTCTTTGTCTTTTTTTTCTTTTTATCATTTTTAGATTAAAAATAATGAATGACTGAGTAAAAAAATAATTAGGGAGGAATATTCAAGAGCTGTTTACGACTCACTGTTTCCCAGGACTCTGAAGTCAGAGAAAGGGAGCACATCTCTCCTTTGAACATCAAGCCCTCAAGCTGCAGAAGGTCCCTGTAGAGATTTACTACAACTACTGTTCTAAGCACAGAGTGGAGCAGAAGAAAAGCACCTTGAAGAGCAGCAATACCTCCCTCCCTTTGCCATACTGCCAGGCTGTGCAGATAGGACATAAGAACATCCAACTTCAGTTCCTTTCTAGATGAAAAGTCTTGTATTTTTCCCTTATTTTGCAAGGCTGGAAATGAATCCCACCCATCCTCTGGACTCAAGCTTCTACAGGTGTGTGTGCTGTTTGCTGATTCTGCATTGCTTGGCATATTCTTTGGGCACAAACTAAATGATGTGTCCCTTTCATGGAGAAGTGATGCCTACGGGCAGCTTGTTCTTTCCTGGAATACTTCTGTTCAAAAAGACAGTATGGAACAAAAATGAAAGTTCAAAGTGAATAAAAGGGATTCGAGGCCCAGAAATCCTCACCTGAAGGAATGGTTGAAGGTCCTATAGCTTTCTTTCTGGAAAAGAAAGATCATATGGTACACTCCTTAAATAAAGGAAAGGCCTTTGGAGAAGATGCAGCACATCATCTGTATGTCCATGGAGGAGAGAAATCACGGCCTTAAATTTCAGAAAAGGCCAAAGTCAGTGTCAGGGTAAGCACTGAGCATGGGCTGAGTGCATGGGAAGGACAGAAGGTGTCCACCACTGATGGTCCATTTTCCCCATAGAGATGCAGTCACTCAACCACCTCATTTCTGAAGCCCACAACAGCCGTATCTCAGCCTGGCTTTTCATACACTGACCATTCTGCTGCTGAGATTGCCCTTGCTAAGCATTCTCATCAGAGCAGGTCATTGTTGCTGTGCTGGTAGAGAGCTTTTCTTTACTCTAATGAGCACCTTCATTGAAAGACACCTAATGAATCAGCAGAAGGAAGGGTACCACCATTCATTCCACTTGTCATCTGATGCCAGGAGTGAACTCCAGAAGTCCAAGAGGAGAGAATTAATTTGTTAATGAGTGATGAAGACAGGTCCTGCTGCAGAGGGGTGCTGAGCCGTTCCCCTGACTTGTTAGATAAATGTGGCAATGGATGGATGCTGCTCCAAGTCAAACAGTAAAATATGTCTCAGGGGCACAAGGGACCTCCTAAAGGAATCACCATGATATATTTAGGGTTGGATTTTTCAAAGTCACCCAAGGGCAATTTCTTTGGAGTTTTTAGTATAATATATTGGTTTGCTTGAAAAAAAAGAAAAAGGAAAAGGAAAAGGAAAAGGAAAAGGAAAAGAAAAAGAAAAAGAAAAAGAAAAAGAAAAAGAAAAAG
>JAOWBP010004377.1:2107394-2122260 GCA_028571105.1 Tragopan temminckii
TGGCCTAGATGATCTTTGTTGTATTTTTCAACCTTAATGATTCTATGAATCAATCTATCAATCAACCATTCTACTCCCACTGCATGGAACACGACCATTGCACATAGGTCTTAAATTCTAAAACCCTTCTTTGCTCTTAGCCCTGATGTTGACCATCCTCTCTCCAAACCGAAGCTTCGCAAAGACCTTCAGATGTGCCCACAGCAAGCTACCATGGATGGTGCACAATCCCAGCCCCCAGAGCCAACACCATGAGCAGAGCCTCAGAGACCACAGCAGAGAGCGTGCTCAAGAATGAGGAAAGCATGCATGTTGCAACTACAGGTTGAGGCTGTATTTTTTTAATTGCCTACAAAATGAAAACATGTCGATTCCAAGCTCTTTACTGCTGTCACATCTGAAAGGGATTTTGCCACTTTGGTGTCAGAAAACTGGGTCTGCAAAGGAGACATAACAAAAATCTCTCCTGATAAGGAAGCAAATCGTTTGTAAATTGAGCCATAGTGTCTTTGGTTCTGTGACATTAATTTAGTTCTCTTACCACAGTGCATAGACAGAAACAATCCCTACCTACCTCGTGATCATAGACAAAATGGTAATAAGCGTATAACAAGGAGCCCTAGAAACAAATAATGCCGGGTTTCTGAAGGGATTGTGTTTCGGAGTATTTGCATTTCAATGGGACAGAAAGCATCATTTCTCAGCAGCGCTTTGCCAAACTCTCTGGAGCACCCTTTTCTTTCTGTTGATTAATCATTTCATGCTCAGAGCCTTTTGAAACAGCGCTGCTTCAAGCAAGCAGATAAGTGTACATCTCTTCAGATAAATGATGAACCTTACGGCTCTGCTGTTTGCTCTTTTCAGCTACTTCAGCTCCTAAAGTAGCAAACACACAACACATTTTCTAGCTGCATAAGAAGAGGCAATGGATGTGAAGGACTGAAGCAGTGCTTCCTTACAGGTCCTTCAGCTGGGGCTGGGAAATTACAAAAGCCAATCTAATAAAAAGGTGATTTTTTCCAAGTGTGCAGCATGATTAAAAATCAGCCAATTAAAGTTCTGATTTAATATAAAACCTGAACGTTTCCAAATGCATAAAGCAGTTGACACCAGCATGACACCTGCCCTTTCCCTGCAGCTCTCCATATGGAAAAGAGATCGACCTGTTTTCTCCGTGCTGCTCCGCAACACAGGAGCTTGGACTGAGCTAAATTCACCAGCGAAGTCTCGAGCTCAGGTCCAAACTGCAGACCTGTTTTGCTTTTGCCAAGTCCTCAGGATGCTTTACAGCAAATAAAAGAACAGAACAGTGTCAAACCTCTCATGCAGGTTGGTCATACATATCTGAGAGTGACAATGGGAGATGATGTGTGGGGAGAGCACACGAGCCCTGCTGCTTTCTGCAGTCCCTTCCTTTTGTACCATGCAAACTGCTGAGTGTGGGATGCTGGAAGCACCCGCTGCTCCGTTACTGCAGTGCCTGCATATGGTGCTTCCTGCAATGCCTTTTTAAAGTTCCCCATTAGAACCATTCTCATCAGTTTGCAGACCTCTCCCATGAAGCTTTCTCATCTCCAAACTGAAGAGTCACAGCCACAGAAGCAGGTTTTCCATCCCCATTTCAATGCAACACCTGTTCCAATTATACCAGGACTGATTTCACTAAGCTACTTTACTAGAGATAAAAAACGAGCCAGGTAAGTGTACATTTTTGAGGAAGTGTGCTGCACAGGGACCAAATTATGCTGGTACACCTATGCAGAGAGCAAGAGCCCAGGGGGTTCAGCTCAGGTCCAAGAGCAGCAATGTTCCCTTAACATTTGAAGGAGTCCCATTTTTTAGCAACATGAAGCCATCCACCCACAGGAGGAACCTCCTGCTGCCATCTTCTTTTCAACCAGAGACCACTGGGTCCCACTCGGCGATCCCTGCCCTACGCTGCATTGCATGAAGTGAACACAGGCATCATGAGTGCTGGAGTTCCCCTTCCTCCTCAAAGGAAAGGAGAAGGGCAGTGACACGAACAACAGGCAGCTTGAAAGCTGACTGATATTTTTTGAGCCACCAGGGAAATTGAAACTGGGTTCAAATTTTATTTTAAGTGATCGTTCCCCATTCCTAGTGCTCACATACATCAATGTCATAGGCGGTGGGTAATATATTATACATGTATTCCATGAGTGACTACACACTCAAGTATGAAATAATTTGTGTTCCACTTATGTACATACGAAACTACTAATCAGCAAAAGGCAAAGTTTCACAGGAAAACAAAAATCCAAAGCTTTATCAAATGTCAAATGCAGAAATAGTATTGAAAATACAGGGGGAAAAAAATAGCTTAAAAAGAGAAAGGGAACAAATAGACCAAACAAAGCCAAACCAATGTTTTGGCTTGGGAGGGCACGGAGGAACCCAGGCTGTGTTTCTGGGGAGCTGAACCTTTTGTTCTTACAACGTGCTGCTTTCCTGACCTCCACACATTCTCACACTTCCACTAACCAGATTAACTCACGAGCCTGCACAAACATTCATTGGCCGAGCCCACGGGAACTGCTGGTGTTTTTTGAGAAACCCTCTGGGATTTCCAGTTCTCATCAGTTTGGACAGCAGCATGTGAACGCTGCCATCCTGGCAAGTTACCCAGGAGCTGTGCAGAGGAAAAGAATCCGTAAGAAGAGGTTTTTGATAGACACAATGGAATGCAACAGCTATTCCATTCTATTTTCCTCTCCAGCAGGTCTTTGCCACGCCAAGTCGGGAGAACATAAGGAATACATGCATTGCCCTTGCATGTAATATAACTCTGATATTATGTATGGTCTTCCTACCCTTACACTGAGGGGATTCTAGATCTATCCTGGCTGAGCAGCATTTCATGAGGCACTTACACCTCCAAGCAAAAGGTCTGACTTCTCCTTACATAACTGAACACGGTAACACACTCTTTAAAGGATTTACCAGTATCTCACAGTAGGAAGGTAATAAGAGAACACACGTGGTGGGGGTATGCCCCTTCATGTGGCATAAAGGCTGCCCAAAGGATGCTCAGACATGGCACGGTTCAGCACTGAGAATGTCCTGGGACGGGACCTTGCTGCCTGCAGGATGAGCAGGAAGGGACATTCATGTGTTCCTCCCCAGCCCTCTTCTGTAGCTCACCCCATAGGAAGATACTCATCTGTCCTCCTTCTAGGAGGGAGCTGGAGAAATGGGTCCATCCCGATGCTTTTTAACCTTGGACAGCCCAATGAGATGGTGCACCTAAGGCAGCACACATCTCCTTTGTTTTTAATGAAACCCAGTTCCAAAAAGATTTGTGAGGATTTTACTTTTAAAATGCGTAACTCAAGCCAGAACCATTTGTGCCTTTGCTTTTCTGGCTTTGATCTTGGCTAAAACACATTACAAAAATAACATCTAAGAGAGAGAGCAATGAGCAAAGCTCAACTCAAGGGAAAGTTGTGTCTCTATACAAGTACTCACGTGCCATCCTCTTACAAAGACATCAGTTTGATGACTCTGTCACAAGGAGATCTACTCAAGCTCACAGCTCTTATGGGCAAAGAACTGCTACATTTTAACCTCAAATGCAGTCTGATATTATTTTCCATATAAGCCTGTTTTATAGTATCTCACATCCGGGTGAGCTCTAACAGTCTATTTCTCACGGAGCGGCTATATCCCACTCTTAGTGAAACCTCTTCTGTTTAACATCCATGCTGCAGCTTAATAAATGCCACACTGTCATTTCCTCCACTTGCTGGTTTTTGCAAATGTCAAAGGGCAATCTCATAGCAAAAACTAAGCTTGGAAAAGAGAAACACCAGCTACCAATAATCTCAGAAAGGTTTGCCATGCAAGTTCTTTCAGGTTTACTTTGTGCTCATGTTTATTTTGAAGAAATCAGAGGATTTATTAGCACTGTCCAAAGCCATGCTGTGCTGAACACCAGCCAGCTGCCAGTGGAAACTACCAGATCGAGAAGATATCCCTCATTTTCAAAACCTCGAAGCATCAGATGGCCTCTCCCTTTTCTAGTATACAATAACATGAGCAGAAAAGTCAGTTTGATTCAGAACTTGCTTCTAGATATTCATAGGCCTATTTGGCATTCCTTAAAAAAAAAAAGAAAAGAAAAGAAAAAAAAGGCTTAAGCTACTATTTCAGCAGTATTGAGGGAAAAAAAAAAAAAAAAAAAGGTGAAACTCTTAATTAACCACAATCCTCAAGTTACTGTGAAATTTATACAGGGAACACTGAACTATTCTTCCTCCTCTGTTCTGCATTCAGTCAAAACAATGTTATTAAAATATACATCACAGGCATTAAAGAAGCATTGAGTCCAAGGCAGTGCACTGCATTGCCATTGGGTGTTTGGAGGCAAAAGGTGAATGGGCAGAGATGTTATCAAAATTGTCGTTTAGCCTGAAGTGGTTTTCTATGATGAATGTAGCTGGGTGACAAACCATTGCCTAAACCAGACCAGCCTCGCATGTGCAGCAGCACGTGGAGCAAACAAGCACAGCGTCTGCCTGTGCCTCTTGCCATGGCCAAACCCATGGGTTCCTGCACCATCAAAGGTCTCACCCTTGCATGGGAGGATTCTGTGTTTCTACACAAGAAAGGCACATCTATTCATAGTTCTAGGGCAGAAATCCAAAAAGGCTATTGGAAGCATTCTGTTCCACAGTGAGAAGCTGGCCTGAAACAAGGGCGTCCTGTGGAGCTGCTCCAGACACACGCTTGGCCAATCATCCACCCGACCTGCAGGAAGGCAGCACTGAGACAAGCAGGCACAAGGCAATATTCTAGGGATGGGCCTGGGGCATCTCTTACATCATGTATTCTTTGTCACGAGCTGCTGTGCAGAAGGGAGGCGGGTGATGGATGCTGCCCCAACCCAACTGCATCGAGGCCTCCAGGCCTTGACCCATGCAGGTTCCAATTAGCCAAAATTAGTCAGCTGTGGCCAGGGTTTGTCTTCCCTTAAACACCTAACTGTGTGAAAGCAACAGTCCCTTTCTGCCCGTTGCCCACTCAAGCCTTTGTGGCCATACACCCTTCCCCGGGGAGCCTCCTCTGGTTTTGTTTCTCCCCTTTGCGAGCCGTGCCAATCATTAGAGGGTCTCAGCAGCCCCATTATCATCCTGGGCAATTCTTAACTCATTAGGCTTTAAAACTGTTGGACTACAGGAGGAAAATAAAACCACAAACCGAGCAAATGCTTCAGCACGATAAAAGGATGTTAATGTTTTACCCCACTGACAATGACGGAATCTGGAGGATAATTATTATGGATATTTCCATGGGTTTAGTGTTACTTTTTCCTGACATGAGGTCCTCTGTGCGGCAACTAATTAAAAATGGAGTTTAATCTGCAGCCAACCTCGGGGGTTGATTTGAATTCTCCCACTGTGAACTTTCAAACACGGGAGCACGTCTGTTTGCACCAACAGGATCCAATATCCTGCCTTTGCGATGGACTTTTTACATTTTGGCAGGCTGCGTGCCTATGATTATGCCAGACTGCAGCATTAATAATTCACCACCTGAACTGATCTTTCAGCATGAAACACAAGTAAAGACGACGTTAAGTGCTGCTTGGATTCCCTTCCACTGCTGCTCCCCTATTGTGTCTTCAGATTGTGCTTAATCTAGTGGGAATTTAGTACTAAATTAAAAAAAGTCACTTCTTAAGAGGTCAAATCCACATTTACGGCTCAGGAGAGAAAGCAGTTTTCCTGTTGAGTTTACCATTAATAACATTTTCATTTTTTGTTTGAATCCCTGCATCAAAAAGAGATAAAACACTGTTAAATGGAGATGCAGGAGAGGAAGGAGGAAATTTTAACCACTTCCTACCAAAAAGCTTATTAATACTCCACTCTTCTTCCATCTGCTTGTGTGAAGAAGATTACCTGCAGAGATGAGAGGGCATCCCCTCGAGCAGAAGGGTAACACTTTCCAGTTTGAAAGTACTTTCTGCATTGAAACAGAAGAGAAACCTCTTGTAGTGGGGAAAAAAAATGACACTAAAACATTTTTATATGGCTGAAAATAGTCCAGACCTCTTCACTATGCTCAGATAACTGCCAGCCTCACATTCAGCTGCATGGGCTCCAGCAAAGGAGCCATGGCCAAGTTCCCCCCAAAGCGTTCTGCAGTGGCACAGCTGCTATCTGTGCCCTCTGGATCCCAAGCTTTAGCAGGGTATGCATTATATGCCAGGTCTTCCTTTTCTCAGGTGTCACTGTTATTGTTTCAGGTCAAAGAAAAATGGGAAGAAAAAAAAAAAAGGAAATGGGAAGTAAAGGAAGATAACCTCCATTCTGAACAAAGTTTCAGAGTTTTCCATAGAACTTGCTGTTTTCACGTACTTCTGTGCGATTTCCTCTGCTGCCTTAATTGTTGCATCCGAAAAGTTATTACAAGGAAGGGAAAGCACTTTGCTTTCTGTCCCAAAATAGACAGCGCTGCTATTTTACACACATCCACTGTTCAGGTGCTGTTATCACATTAACACTCAAAGATCCCAAATAAGGTCAGTGCCTTTGTCTGTCACCCTTTGTGCAGTGAAGAGACAGTCCTTGCCCCAAAGACCTTAAAATATAAATAGATAAGACAGACAAAGGGAGAAAGAAAGAGAACATTTCTATCGTTGTCACAGATAGGAAAAGGAAAGATAAAATGGTTTGCTGAAGGTCAGTGACACAGAGCTGAGGAAAGAACGCTCTCAAGTCTCTATCAAGCATCTTTAACCATGGAGCTGTCCAAAAAATAACTCTATGTCCTTCAGTGTTTCATTCAGGCCTTTGCAGTGATGCCCAGACAGGGAGCTGTAAGGAATCTCTGCAGGCTGTCACTGGTGCAGGGTTTTCAAGAAGTTCTGGAAGGGGTTCTAGGGGCAGTGCCAGGAGTTTGACCTCAGGTAGGGATCTCCGATATCCCAAGTTTGGACCTGACGACCAGGAACACAATTCTCAGAGGAAAGTTGGTATGGCTGCTCCTCAGCACCCATCAGCAGAAGTAGGTTGCTGCATTCAAGCATCCACCCTCCAAGCAATGGGTGAGAAAAATACAAAAGCAAATGGGAAAGGGTGCAAGACACTAAAATCCATCAGTTGTGCCAACCACAGCAGAAGGACAGGAAGGAGATCGTAGAATCATAGAATTGTCAGAGTTGGAAGGGACCTTTAAAGATCATCTGCTCCAACCCCCTGCACTGATCAGGGACACCCACAGCTCCGTCAGTGCTCACAGTCCATCCCCTGACCTTGGCTGTCTGCAGGGATGGGGCAACACAACCTCTCTGAGCAACCTGTGCCAGTGAGATGCCTAGTTTAGGTCTACATGCTCCAGAAAAAACAGGTATATTAAAAAGACTTCTTGGACAGAAGTGAAAGGACTGAAGGATTCAGTTCACTACAACACTTTTCACTTCCATAGACAGCCAGAGAGGAAAAAAAAGTAGGAAAAAATGGCATAAGCCATTCTGCAAAACAGTTTCTTTACCCCCACTTAGTGGCTGGTGCATGCCCTGTCATCTGAGATTTTCCATCCTTTATTCATTTTTCTGGATGTCAGAGAAAAGAGCTCTCTTGCAAGCTTTATGCCCCGCTGTATCCTATGGCAGCTGGCTCTGTGATTAACTGCGCCGTGTGGTGGCTCTCATCAGTGGCTATGGCATGCCAAGCAGGTAATGTTAGAAGTCTTATGTTGAAGCAGAGTTTAAGAGTGTGTTTAGTTAACCCAGGTTAAGGTCTGCAGTTTCTCTCTCCTTTCTCTGCCTCCCCCCAGCATAACTGGTCACAGAAATTTGTAGGTTTGGGGTTTGATGTTTCTTTTTTTTTTGAAACCTTTATCTTCACAGAGCTGCTGGTGTTAGATACACCACAGCAAATATGGATGCATATATAAAATAAGTGGCAGTGCATGACTCTATCACCAGTGGCCTTCCAGGTGGGATTTGTGTGCTCCCTTGGTGCAGGACCGCCAGCTCTGGTGCAAGTAATGAAGCTTAATTTTAGAGCACAACAAGCATTTCATTCCATGCAACCATGAGAGCTGGTTCCAGATCAGGCTCTGGATTCACCCCTGGCCCTTCACATTAGCACAGCTAATGACCTATAATGATATTTTAACCATGACTGTACCCCAGGTGTTCAGCAGAGCTCATGGTTCACCCAAGCCACTGACCCCTCCTACAGCCCATGACCCACCTTGGCTCTGCCCCCTAAGCTTCCTTTTGGAAACCAACGCCTCTCCTTAGACACAGTCCTTCCTGTAAACAACTGAGCCCTGGCTGTTACTGCAGCTACTGCAGCCATCCGGAGCCATTACCAGTGTTTAAAGACAGCTTGAATTACTGATGGATGGGGCACTCCAGCTCACAGTTGTCTTTTGCTGTAACTCGGCTGGTTTTCACAGCCCCAGGGGTTGTTTGTGCTCAGCTCTTCCAGGGACAGGGCAGAGCTGTGGGGGTCATGGGAGGATCCTTCCAATGTGCCTGGGACCAGACCCAACCAAGAGTGAGAAATAAGAGAACTGAGAGTAACAAGCACACAACCAAGATTAGAAATACAGTCTTTCTAAGCAGTATTAATGACACATTCTGCATCATCAAATTGACCATCTTTAGCCCAACTTGTGGAATATTTCATCTTTTTTCCCCCTTTCTCACATCATTGCTCTCTGCTCCACACTTTTCACAGAGACTGATGTCTTCCAATTCCATCCTTTCACATTTTTTTTCCCCAGATGCCTGCAGTACAAACAGTGTGAATAAGAGCAACCCTGGTTAATAGGGATATTCATGGAGATGCTCATCTCAAAGCATCTCCCGTAAGGCAGCCCTGTCCTGTCCACAGCCCCACACCTGTCCTTTGTCACAGCTGGGCAGCCCAGACCTGGAATCCAATCCCAGGAGGGAGGTTATTTTATCTTCAGAGAAAGGCAAACAGAACAGGCACTCATCGATCTTGAGAAAGAAACATTAGCCAAGTCAAACACACGCAAATGTCTGAAGCAACAGGATGTCCATGATGTAATGCCTGGATTCACCTTGCCAGCTCCTCTTACATCAAGGACAGGCTTGGAAGGAAAGTGAAGAGACACGAGCACAGGGCAAAGGATTTGTAAAGAACATTGACCAAACCTATTCTAAATCAGAGCTGGTTGCTCACAACAGCTCAGCTTTAGTGCTGGCAGCCTCCATACAGCGCTGCCAGACTCAGGAAGCCACCACCAGCTGCCCACTTGAGCTGGCTCCCCTACAGTGGTCTGTGTCCTGCTGCCTTGTGCTATCCAGCCATCCACTAGGATGATTTCACAGGGACTGCTGTGAAAAGTTTTTCCTTTTTATCCTATGGAAGTGCCCCCGGGGAGACGGGGATCTGGCTGGGAGAAGAGCCCAGGCAGCTCCAGCTGCAGCCAGCTGTGGCTTTGTGAGACAAAGGCACCTTGGCAGAAAGAGAAAGAAACAGCAGGGCACCAACCCTTCCCCACATCACACGCAACTTTGTGCTAGGATTGATGCAAGGACTCCAGCAGAGAAGCTACTGCTGACAAACCTACCTTTATCCAAGGCTATGAGCTGTATTTTTAGTTATTGGCTCAAACCCTCTCGCTTCTGGCCAAAGAGCATGTAGGAGGGATGGTTGTAGCCACCCTCACACTATCTCTTTCTGGAGCCAGCTGGCAGTTGTCCCACATCACAGAGTTTGCTCAGAGCAGCAATAGGATGGCATAGGGACAACAGGAAAGGATGCATTCCAGGCTTAGCCATAAGGCCATCCATCACAAGTTGGGAAGTTGTTCTGCCCTTAAAGTTCTTAAGATAAGTGCAACACAAAATAACCTTTACAGTCAGAGGGCAGTGAGGCCCTGGAACTGCTGCCCAGGGAAGTGTGGGTGTCCCATTCCTGCAGGTGTTCAAGGTCAGGTTGGATGGGGCCCTGGGTAGTTTGAGCTGATGGCTGACCACACTGCCCCCAGCAGGGGGTTGGAGCAAAATGACCTTTAAGGTTCCTTCTACGATGCTATGAAAAGTGGTCTTGGCTTCTTAATTCTACATCTCAGCACATCTGAACTAAGGAAACCACTGTCGCTACAAACACGAGCAGTGATTTAGCTCGTAAACATGCATGGACAGTCCAGTGGTCAATATAAGGATTACACTGGTCTGGATTGATTTCAGTCACTGATAAAGGCTTACTCCATTTTGAAATCCAGTTATCTGGCTGAACAAAAGCCAAAAGATTCACTACTTTGCAAAATCTAGCTGCCAAATGAAGAATCCCCTTGAGCACAGCCAAGAAAGGCAGCAGAACCTGGGTCCCAGCAACCCTTGGTCTTTTGAAGTCTCTGGTGCTTCCCAGGTCTGGCTGGCAGAGATGGCACTGGGAGGAACCATGGTCCTTCCCCTGAAGCCAGTTAGAGGAATGGGAAGAACAGACATAATTAAAAAACATTGGGGGGAGAACTTAATGGAAAGACTGCAAAATGGGTGGTGGCTTTTTTTGAGCTGCAAGTCAAAGTTCTGTTTGATCTACTCATTTACCAGAACTAGTTCAGAGAGCCAACTACTGGCATGGACCTCAAAAGTTTATATCCTTGCCAGTATTCCCCGGCTTGCATTACTTCCTTTTAACAATAACACCATAAAATTAGACCTTCATTAATGCTGAATTCCACTTTAATTCACAGAAGAGAGCAAAGAGACCTGATGTGACCATCCAGGCATCGACTAAAGCAAATACCTCAGAGGATGCTATAATAAAGAGTCAACACCTAACAGAGACGTGTCATTTTGCAATGATCTGCCTCATTAAGCCTGGCATGGTGGACTGACCATCCCTGCTCAGATGCCTTCTGATACCCGAAACTGGTGCAGGTGGAAGGCAACACACCTCCCATAAGATTTCCCTTTACCCAGATGCCCTTCTGCTTCTGGTTAAGAACTTTTACCAATCATTTTTAATGCCAAAACACAATGTTTCTCAGCTGATAGGAGATCTGAATGATTCCAGTGGGAAATGAGAATTTGTTTTAGAGGGCTTTTGCTAGAAGTAAGCATTCAGTAAGTGGGGGGTCTCCCCTTGCTGTTTCTGAAGAAGCAGAAGTTCAGATTTCCTTTGGAAGTTTTAATTATTTCAGTAAAATAGAGTTTGTTTTTAAGCTGGATTTTTTTAGTTGATTTGGCTGAAGTGGCATGTTGCAGCCTCTTGGGCTTCAGTAGTTTATTTTTACTCTTTTGAGAAAAAAAAGTATTAGAAAAAACACACCTAAATGGGAGCCTTTGTTAGCAAAGGTCGTTAAAAGTTCTGGGGAAACTTTTGTCTAATTTAGAATTGTTCTTAAATAACACTGTGTTCCTATTCACATTCAATTTCTCACTATTTTATTTACATTCTGCACCACGGTCTCTAGCGTGAGACATGAGTCAGCCCCAACCCTGCAGATATTAACAGCCATTCTTGAACGTGCTACCAGGGATTTGTGAGCACTGCCTTTGAATCAGCAAACATCTGAGGTGCAAGCCTTTAAATGGAAACTTTCTCCGAGATATCTCTATTTAGGATCAGCTCTTTGCAAATTTGCATTATCACAATCAATTCTGACAATTGTTCACATTTCCACTGAAAATGGAAAATGTTTCTAAGCAGTTATCAAGAAATATTTAAAACACCGACAGGTTTATGGGAGTAATTCAATTATTTTTTATTACATAAAATCATAGAATCATTAAGGTTGGAAAAGACCTCTGAGATCATCCAATCCAACCACAGACCCACGCCCACCACACGCACTGACCACATCAGTGGTCACATATATACATGTATATACACATATATACACATATATACATCAGTGCTGTATATTGGCAGTTCTTGAACACCTCCAAGGACGGTGACTCCACCACCTTCCTGGGAAGCTGTGCCACTGCATCACCCCTCTCTCTGAGAAGAAACATTTCCTGATACCCAACCTGAACCTCCCCTGGCACAATTTAAGGCCTTCACCTCTCATCCTATTGCTGTTACCTGGGAGAAGAGGCCAACCCTCACCTCAGCACCACCTCCTATCAGGGAGCGATAAGATCTCCTCTGATCCTCCTCTCCTCCAGACTAAACAATCCCACCTATTTATGTTTATAGATATTTAATAGTCCCAGTTTTCTCTTTGGAAATCCACAGAAGGCCAACATCTGACACAACACATTCCCACCAGGGACAACCCATAGTGATGCTCCATTTCTGACCAAAGAGCAGAACTGCCCTAAGCAAGTGCCCTGGCCCCTCTGCACCCCACAGCCCAATGCTGCCTGGGCTGAGTGAGAAATCACATGAGTCTGTCTTGGCTTAGCTCAGAAGGGAGAAAAAAGCTCTTTCCTTTAGAACTTCTGTTTTCTCATAGCCTGCAAAAAAATAAAGACCTGAAATCAACCCACCGACCCGGCAGCAGCCAGCCTTGTGCTTTATTCACGTGCCACGGTGGAGCCAGCCCAAGTGTAGCACCAGGCAGAAGGAGCCAGCAGTAATTCTGTGTGTTTATTTTCCCTGGGTGTGTGCAGCCAGCTGCCAAGCAGCTCTGCTTACCTCATGGGCATACAGCAGCAGCGTTGTGAGCTGGGCTGGGGCAGGGGGGAAGGCTCCAAGGTTGGAGGTTCAGGAGGTTTTGTGTCTTCCTCAGGGTAGAAAAATCCAGGCTAGGTTCCCAGCTGGAAAAAAAAAAAAAAAAGTAATAAAAATTGTAACTATTCCTACCAAACCCAGTGCTTCTGACCTCCGTGGTTCTGGAGGTATCAAGTGAAACGAAGATTTATTCCACAGTGAAATAGTTCTGCCCCAAACCCCATGCCCTGTTAGAAGCTCTGGTTCATCACCAGGCTCTGCAGGGCCTCCAAAGGCTGCTGTTCAGACACAGCCCTGAGCAGCCTCCAAGCTGTGGATGCTCTCATCCCCATCCTCCATCCCCTTCCAGATAGCAGTCTATCAGAAGAAAGAAGTGTCCTCATGGCCTTCCTTCCTCTCCAGTCTGCATTTTTCATCTCCACTTCTTTTTCAACATAGAACATCTCACTGCCACGAGAAAACGTCTTTATTTTCTTTCTGACAATGGTCCTTGGAAGCCCTCAAAGCCATCACTTCTTTGTACTTTGATTCATTCCCTTTCTCCTCCCCTGGCCCTCGTTCTGCCCTGCAGCCCACTGTTTGTTCTGCCCCTTTGGCTTCCCCATTTGCCTCTGAAAAAGGAAGAAAAGGGCAGTAGAGAAGGGATGGGAAGAGAAAAGCAGAAGAAAGACAGAACGATTAAAGTCACAACTGGGGACAACTTGGGACCAGATTCCTTTCTTAGTGTTATTCTTGCTCAAAATGTCAATAATTTTATCATTATGTTCAATTAACTTTCAATCAGCTCTATCTAATCTTGTTGTAGGAGGGGAACTAAGAGATGGGTTGGACAAAAACAACCCAAAGAAAATGATTATTTTTTTTAATCTCCATTTTCAAAAGCAGCTGCCATCCTCACAGCCAAGCAGAGCTTCTCAATCCTTTCCTCTGGGGTTTCTCACAGGTGTTGGGTCTCTGCTACATTTCCATGGCTTTTTATTAACTGCATTCATTCTTCTGTTCCCATATTTCAGGACTCGGGGCAGGGGTTGGGCACTTTCAGGATGCTCACATTGATTGGCAATGGGCTCCCAAGTACTGGGCTGCCCATAGAGTCTTCAGTGCTGCCAGGGTTCCAACCTGGAGCTCTGGGGTATTTGAGATCTCAATTATTTATGTGATCATGCTGTGGGTTAATGCTGACTGACACTAAAACACTGCCTAGATTTAGCTTCATAAAATTTTTATCCCCGCTATGAACTGCAAGTCTTTCTCCAATTTCATTTAAAGGAAACAGAGTATCGAAAAGCCTACTGAGGAATTCATGAGTAACTTGCTACAACCTCGCTTCTCCTCCTAGCCAAATCCTGGGACTTGATTACCATAGCAACATATCATAATTTTAATTCCCTTCCTGATTGCCCCTGCACAGAGCCCAGTACATCTGCTTGCCTTCCTAGGAGCTTGCCATGCAATTTGGGGTGGGTGTAGGGTGCATGGCACATGCTCCTTATGGCTCATAAAGGACCCAGGAATGGACGTGGCATCCTTTTTGGGGTGAAATACCCAGAAAGGGTCAATAAAATTCAACAAACCCAATCCAGTCAATGCTGATGCTCTGATGTGTGGGCATCACAAAGGTGCAGATTGATTGGTGGGAGATTCTTGGAAGGAATGATTTTTGGGTTCTTTCTGGGGTTTTGCATACTGCAGCTTCCAGCACTGCAATGGAACTGGGAACACAGTGAGCAGTGTCTATGAAGGCGCAGCATATCCAGCAGTGACAATCCCCTGCTTTGAGATGTATCTTACGTTAGCAGTGGCCACACTCAGAGGCAATTACAGGATTATAATCTCTTTGTCTCACTGGAGCAAGGTGCAGGCACTGGAGATGCCTTTCTCAACTCATCCACTGTAACTGTACAAATACACCATAATCACTGAGAAGGAACAACCATAGAATATCCCGAGTTGGAAGGAACCCACGAGGATCATCCAGTCCAACATCCTCACCTTGCCAAACCTTAGGGCTGGACTCCGTGATGAACTGTGGGCAGGACTTCGGCCCAACACCCTCAGAATGATGAATTCAAGCACATAACATTAATGGCTTGAGGCAGAAACCCTTGTTCATACACAAGAGACCATCAGGGAGCTCTGCTGGGTCATGGCATCTGGGTACTTGCTTCAGTGTACTTCATATATAGAAAAAAATAACCACATCAAAAATCTAAATGGAATAAAGGAAGTGT
>JAOWBP010004377.1:2137407-2151139 GCA_028571105.1 Tragopan temminckii
CTTGTGGGGAGCTGGGTGGAGATGGAGAACCATGGAGAAGATGGCAGTGCTGGACAGACCTAAGGTTTGAGGGAACTTTGGTAGCCCTCCTCCATCAGCCCTTGGAGTTTGGTCTGAAACTTTTCCATCTCCGTATCTACACCTCTCTGAGCAGACCAAAGAGCAGCAGATGTTTGCCTTCAGTGCACCAAGGAGGCAGAAACAAGGAACTGCTTGTCTCGACACAGGATTTCTGACAGCTTTAAAGCAGACAGACACGAGCTGAAAGCCCCCATTAGCAATCCGTCGCCTGGGCAATTGCTCATATTCCGTCATTTTGGCTAAAGTGTCATTTAGACTAATTGGCCTTTTTCAGAGGCCAAATACTACTTATGAACTCTCTCTTAAAACTACACACAGCCAATAACTTCTCCAGATTGAGGTCTGTTGGGCTTAAAACATCTAATTAAGCAGATGATAACATCAACACAACTTCTGCTCAACTCCAGGAGCTGTCAACACACAGAACTGCCATTTTCTCCAGTTTTTATCATGAAATCCATCACATCTGGCATTTCTTCCACATCCCTAGCACAGGGCTCACACAATTATGCATGCAACCCTCAACTCTCTAATTTAACTCCATTTCCAACATTAATGCTTGTAAGAAAGAAAGGGCTCTAGGAATCATGACCCAAGTGTAATTGAGGCTTCAGAAGTAGAAGCTAATTCAAAGAAAAACAGAACCCCTCCCTGCCATCATGCCCTCATTTGTGACAGCAAAGCTTGATTCAGAATCACTTAAGATATTATTCAGCTCAAGTGGTGCATCAGGAACAAGGCTGCAGCTAATCCACTGAAAGCAGCACTAAAAACCCAAAAGCTGGAGAGACCTCATTCCATCTCCCACATCTCCCTGTCTGCTGGGACAAGCCAAGAGACTGAGCTTAGCTGGACACGACAAGCATATTTCTTCACGAAACCAAAGGGCTCTTCAAAGGATGAGCATAATGATGCCAGGTGTTTTATGCATGGTCCCAAGAATAAGCATTAGGCTGGAAACACACAGCCTCAGACAAGCTGCTGTATGAGCAGGTCAAAGAGCTGGGAGGGAGAGATAACCAGAAGGGAGACCTTCTGCAATGGGAAAGAAATCTTCATTTTGAGTAGCTGGTGGCACTAAGGATGATAGAAAATGGCAGAGAACAGATGTTGAAAGAAAAAGCACTTTGAGGTACAGCTAAACAGCACAAGCACTCTGCTCAGCCCAGGAAAAGCCCCATGCCAAGCAGCTGCAGGAGGAAAATCCAAGCCCAAGGAGGATAATCCAAGCCCAAGGAGGATGTTTAGTTTGGGACATCAGATTTGTTTTCCCCCAGCTGCAATCCAGACACTGCTTTTCACATTGCAAGTTGTCTTCAGCTCTGCTCAATGTATGAACAGAACAGGGATTTGGACTGATGGCTACAGCCTCCTGCAATGGACAGTTCCACCATTTTAAGGGCATGGAAGGCACAACTGAGGTTACATTTAAGTATAAGGAACTATAACTGAAAAATTGCTTCCTCACCTCAAGAAAGGTCTTTGCATTTATTCATCTCTACCTCTTCAAACCAAAGTCTCCTCCTGCAGATCAGGCAGACTTGGAGCCCACATCTGGTCATCTTACAGGCTGCTCTCCTCTCTGCACCAAAGATAAGTCCCTCTGCCATCAGTTAGCTCCATGTGAAACTGCTTTATCACTGTGAAAATATGCCTCTGCCTTGCTTTTTAGTAAAACCCTTCCAAAAACCGCTGTACCTTTGTTTTCTTCCTGGGAATAACACCATCAACATTTGTTAGGGTGTTTGTGCTGTTGGCCTGCCAAGAAGCAACTCTGGCAACTTTCTGATATTCAGCACCTCATAAAAATATTGGAGTATCTCATAGCTTCCAGCAAACAGAAGCTGTTGCTAATCCACGTGCGGCAAACACCAATTTTTGTCGGTAGGTTTAGGATTTCAAGAAGATTCTCCCTGTGAGGTTGGGGACCTGCCCCTCTGCTGGCAATGTCAGGTACTGGTGAAGACTAATCCCAGATGCTCAGCCAACAGCCCATATCAGCACGGCCATCCACACACTTGTATTCATCCAGAGCTGAACTTGCCTGACCTCACTTGGCTTATGAGATCCCAGCCCAGAGAGGCATGGCTGCAGGCCAGTAAGGAAACAGATGTCTGCTATAGACACCACTCATTGATACTTTATTCCCATTTATTATTTATCTAATACGCACTCTAGATCGATTAGGGTTCTGTTATTGTGAACTCTGCACTAACGTTTTTATAAACGAGGTCTAAGAATAATTGCTTAAGAAATGGAGAAGCTCCCCTGCTACCTATGGATAATTTCTAAGCTGTTTCTAAGCCAGCTTTGTCACCTGCATACTGAAGTCCTTACACCCAGGTTTTCTTCAATTACAGTGGGGAGAGATGAAAGGAAACACTCGAACAACAGGGAAAATACGTATATATATATATATATATATATAATTTTAAAGATCATAAAAGCAGCTAACGAGTCAGTGCAAACATTGATCATAAGAATATAAAAGCAACAGCTTGCAGAAAGGGGAGGAAACAAAAGTAACCCCATGGGAGCAAGAAAGAATTCTACCATTGTTGTGAACCCTTCCCATGAGGAAATGCAGAACTGGAGACCATATTTTCATAAAAAGAGAGATAACCAGGAGAGAAGCAAGCACACACATGCAAGCAGAGCAGCTCTTGAGTTACTGCTGTTTTGCTGCAGCAGAAAAGTCCCTGAAGGTTTCCAAGAAGAGGGTAAATGTGGCACTGAGGGACACGGTTTAGCAGGTGTGATGGGGATGGCTTAATGGTTGGTCTTGGTGATCTTAGTGATCTTTTCCAACCTTAATGTTTCTATGATTTTAAGTCCCTTGTTTGCTTTATCAGATCTACCTTGGAAGGAGAGATCAGCCCTATGGCTGTTGTGGTCCAGAGTTACCTCAACCACCAGACCCCTAGGACAGGGATACAACTTGGCAAATTCCAGCCAAAGCAAGACAGGGGAACACAACGTTGTTTTATTTTATACATATCAAGGCCCAAAATAATGTAGAACAGCTTACCAGGGGAAACCAAAATCAGTGTAAGTGAGGATCAGATCCTTTTCCTGAATTGCAATGTAGGAGTGAGGGCTGGAAAACAGCCTACACAAATGCAACCAGGGAAGTATTACGCAATGACATTTTCCTTTATTCAGAGATAATTGATGATCAAGCCATTAGAACAGAGATTAATGTCAAAGGGTCACAGAAGATAGTCTAGAGGGGACCTTGAGGTCATCTAAATCCATCCAACTGCCCCACAAAGGGCTCGTATGCGACAAGGTATTTAATTCCTCTGAAGGAAGTAAGAGGCATCTCAACAATATTTTAAACAAAAACTTTCTTTGGGTGGCTACAAAACACTCATTTTACTCAGGTATAAAAAAAAGTCTCTTAAGGCGCTATTTTTTCCCCAGGTATTTTCAAAACAGAATCAAACTCTTAAGTGTGCCCATCAAAAGAGGCACTTTTGAATTCCAGAGTGTTTCTAGCAAAATAATTCATCTTGGAGCAACCAAAACCCTGGGGGATTGTTCTTTCCTTTCTTTCAGGCTTTGAGATCTGCCAAGAACTTCGAGATGTTTTCGTTTAAAAAAAAATAAATTGTTTAGCATTGCCAGGGGAAAAAAACAACTACAAAAAAACACACAACTGCTTGCAAAGATCCGAGGATCATTCATTAAGGACAAGAGCTGCTTAGGGGACATGCTGGTGCACAATGCTTAAGTCTGCCTCCCATAAAGCAGCAAGGACACTCAAGCAATTTGTTCAGAAGAGCTTTGGTGCACTGTACAGCTTTTCCTTGCCAGGTAAGCCTGTTAGCTGGGGGTTAATGGACCTCAGTTCAGTTCTTCGCTGAGCTTGTCTGAAAGCTGCCACCTGAGCATGCAGATCTGGGATGACGGATATGAGAGTGTAATGCAGTATTTCCCTCCCATAATTAGAATTTAATCATGTAATAATAATGGGTAATGATTGATTGTGGCCCTTCACTGCTGCAGGATGTTGGTCGTTACAAGGAACTGATTGATCACTGGAGCTGCCATTTGGCCACACAGAGCCCTTCCACTGCCTTTTAGAAGGGGAATGAAAGTCTCCTTAAATAAATAAAACTTGAAAAGTTCCCAGATCACTATCAGGAGACTCTTAGCCCATTCCCCCGTTCCTACACTCATTACAGCAGACAGCAAAACAGAAAGCTGTCACTGAGCATCATTGGAGTGCGAGGAGCCCACAGATCCTCTCCATGGTCATCTATCAGATGAGGAGACACCGAGTTGTAGGACAGCAGGGACTGTCCCCTTGGACACAAGAAGGGCTTTTTCAGCTGGTGGCTCTGGCACAGGGGCCAGGCTTCTGAGCTCTCAGCAGGACAGAGTTCCCATCCTCAGGTAGGATTTCTATCTGCTTTAATGCTGAAATGAATGGTGGGCTTTTTGGGGGCAAGGACTGAGCATCACACTGAGACGCAGCTCTTCCATCCCAATGGATCTCAGTGTGGCTGGAGACCCCCTACACCAGTCAACAGCTTCAAGGTTGCATCCCTTCCATCCTTTCCCATCCCTTGAGGAACGCAGCAGTTTCTCAGGTGGCTTAATGCACTGCTTGATGACAGTACATTAATAAACAGAGATCTGCTGCCTGACAGGGACACAGTGCCTGCACTCTGCTAGCAGCTGCCAAGTGTTGTCAAGCAACTAACTGCCTGTAATTGAGCTCTCTGAAGTATCTGCCCTGAGGTGAGCCACGGAGAAATTTTACAAATGAAGATAATAGATGTTTATGTCACACACACACAACGAGAAGCGGCAATCTCTGATTGTTCACTTGATAAATTCACCTTCAGCAGTGGCTGCAACAGCTCTGCCTGCAGCTGGGTCCAGGTCCCTCTGACAACCTTCAGTGCCTTGCCAATAGGAGTGAGACTGCTCACTGCCCTGAGCCTTGCCCACACACTTAACACCACCTCTATTATCTTTATCCCACAGACATTCATAAACTTCTCTAGATTTCCAGACAGGATTCATTATCTGCAAGCACTCATCAGAACATCTGGCAGAGCAGAGCCATTCATGTTGCTAGCATTAATCAATACGGTTCCCTTGAAGCCAACACAGCCATACCAACCCATACCTGCCCTTGCCAAGAATTAGTCAATCTTTCCCAGCCTACAAGCTCTTCCTGAACTCATTGTTTATTCCCAGGACATGTCATTATTTACACTTTTAAACAGGAGAGTGAAGGTGGTGAATAGCAAAGGAGATGCACATGCATTGAGCTGTAATAGCCAAGCACTGCTCCAGAATGTCACTGGGGTAAGTGAAGGCAATGCCAAGAGCTCTGCTTTGGGGATAGAAACAAACCAGAGACATGCAGGCAGGGTCAGCAGCTTGCCAGAAATATCCAAACAACCAAGGAACAAAAACCAGACCTCCCAAAAGGCAGGATTTGTTTCCTCTCTTTAGGTGACCTTCTAATAGGGTCATGGACTTGGGAGGAATCAGAGAAACAAATCAAGCACCTGGAGTTTAAATGTCTGAGGTAAGATTTGCAGAAGTGATCCGTTCTGAAGATCACATCCCAATTAGCTGTGTAATTACCCAAAGCGTCAGTGCGAGCAAATTGATTGATATCTTCAAGATAGAGGCAGGCCACAGGAACCTGGTTTCCATTGGCTTTCCATAGGGAAACAAATGCCAAGTGCCTATGCTGCTTTTGAAAATAAGATTGTACAAAACTGGGGGGAAAAATTAGAAGTGCTTAAAGACTTTGCAAAGTGCCCATGCAATGCCAAGTGACACCCAGAAGACCAAAGTCTCCCGCCTCTCTCCTTCCTCAAGAAGAGCAGCAAGTCAAGTCCCTGGAAGTGTTGCAGCTTCTCAACTTGGCTTTCTCCATTTGCAGTGGCTTCTTGGCTTGATCACCTGTGCAGACTCAAGTTGCTTCATCTCTACAGAACTGCATGTGGACCAAGAGCTTGTTCCTTTCAGTGGGGGTTCTTCCTGGGCTCTGCACAGGCAGCACACAGATGTGCACTCGTTCCACTGCCACTCCCATCCTCATGCCCCAAACCCATTGCTCAGAGAGGTCCTGTGCAAAGCCCCTCACCCAGCATCGCCTCATCCCACTGCACGAATTGCATCCTTCTGGCTGTCTGGAGGCAGTTATTCACTGTTGATACACAAATACTGAATGTTTTCCAGCACAACAGCTGAGTTTCCAAGCATGCTCCCAAACAAAGCAGTGTAAAACAAACACATGGAGAGGAAGTGTAACGAGATCCTTGTGCTGTTCCCCCCCAGGGCTGGGTGATGTTAGCCCCACATATGGCACATGCATTTCTCAAGGCCTGACAGCCAGCTGTGTTTCTGTACAACCTCTCTGGCCAGGCCAAGGGAGATGGAATAAATCAAATCCCACCAGTACCACGGGGCAGGATGGAGCACCAGGAAAGCACTGCCTGCCCATGTATTTCCTCTAACAAATCTGCATTTGTAGTTGGCTTCAATTCACTTTTTCCATCGTTCTTGTGATTAAAGAAAGCCAAGAGCAATCTGGTAGCAATGGGTAGAGCAGCTCCGCCTCTTCTTGATCAGCCTCTTTCCAGGCAACAGTGATAGAACAAGAGACAATGGCCTCAAGTTGTACCAGCAGAGGTTCAGGTTGGATATTAGGAAACACTTCTGTGAAAGAGTGGTCAGGCACCAGCACAGGCTGAGCAGGGAGGTGGTGGAGTCACCATCCCTGGAGCTGTTCAAGAACTGTGGAGATGTGACACTGAGGGACATGGCCAGTGGGCACAGTGGGGATGGGCTGATGGTTGGACTGGTGATCTTAGAGGTCTTTTCCAACCTTTGTGATTCTATGATTCTTCAGCAGGTTATTCACAACCTGGTGTCTTTTGAGCCTACCACAAAAAGTGCAGCCCTGGATCCAGGTTGGGCTGCCAGGGGCCTTTTCAGTTTTGCAGTTAAATGTCATGCACCAGAGTCCACCTGCCTTATGGTCTGAAGCCACACAAGCATGATGAATCTGCTCACTTCCCTCCCTGCTCCTTTGTGAGCCCAGCTTTGGGAATTCAGCACAGGAGACTGGCTGATTATCCAGGAGAACATGGATGGGAAGATCATGGTAAATCCACACCAGCTGTGACTCTAATCCCTGTCGAAGGCTGTCGGTGAAGCAGTAGAGAAACGTTGAGCTGTTGGTGACTTCTCTTATCAGGAGGCAGTCAGAAGTGCTATTTCAGTCTTGATGAGAGCTCCAAGAGCTCTGTCTAGCCAGCCCTGCCTATGCATTGCCTTAGCGGGCATGACCCACTCAGTTTCAGAAACATCAGGCATAAATACCTCTAAGCAACCGCAGCCCATGTGAAGGGCACAGAAAGACAATATCTGCAGCATCCCTTTACACTCCTACCTCACCCATTTTCCCTATCACCCTTCAGCCATCTGCTATTGCCTTCAGCTTCCTCCCCAGCTCACCCTTTGAAGGCAGAGGATCCCTGCCAGCTGGGGCTGTGCCCACACTACTGGAGCACTGCTTGCTGCCTGCCCGGGGCAGCTGCCAACCCAGTCACCCTGCAGCAGCCCAGGCTGGCTGCTAACCACAGTTCCTCCCACACGAGGTTGCTCTCAGTGACTGTGGGTAGCTCCACTTTTGCACAGGTTGGAAACAAAGGAGTCTATCACAGGTTCAGGCCAATGTATGGAAAGCACCAAAGACTTGGATGTCTTTCTGGATTACCTGAGTTTCTTTGATCTGCAGCTGAGATTGGAAGTTTCAGAAGGAGCATTTACTCATCATTTTAGGTTACGTTCAATCTCTGCCTTCACCAGAAAAAGGGCTCAGATGCACATGGAGAACACAAACCTCTAAGTTTCAAATTCAGCACTGCTCACCTGTGAGTAGCAGAACAGAAAGCTTCCCGGTTCTGGGAGCTGTCTGGGGTCAGAGTTGGGATGCTGGCTACAAACTGCATGTGTCATCCAGTCTGAGTTCTGTACGGGAACTCCAGGGACTGGGAAATGAGCTACTCTTCAGATAACAAATCCTTAGTGTCTATGTATACATACATGCACATACACACATATAAAGATGTGAACGAAAGGAATAAACCAGAAAGAGCAACACTTCCAATGATTAAGACGCACATGCCTGGGACAAAGGCACACACAACAGGTGGAAGAACCAAATTTAAAGCCTTGGCAATAGCCTGGCTTGAGAAGAGCCAGGATGCTTTGGGAAACAGAAGAGACAGAATTGTTGCTTGAAAAGCATTCGAAAAAATTATCTGCAAAGTACAGGAAAATGCCTGTAAAAGACAAAACCCAACTTTGTACCAGAAGAAAAGAGAGGTCTAAGGGAGTAGGGCCAAGCTGAGGTCCTGAGGAAGACATGGGGTAAAGCCCACCAGGATGGCTGGAAGAAGGCTACAGCCCTGCCCCAAAGCCCCAGTGGGCTGCCTGCCCCCTCCTACACACACCACAGAATTACCCAGGGATGCTGCTCTTATTAAAAAGAAAAATTCTTTGCTTCGATGCCAAAGACTTATATAAAAAAAATTCATGGTCAGATTAATGAGAGAGAAAGTCATTAGAAATCAAAAATGAGATAATTCTGCTGTAGACATGAGTGATGGTGAAAAATAAATTATATTTGGCTGACATGACTTAATTAGTTGGATACATGGTGCTTTCTTAAATTTGCTTCAGTGAAGCTTTTAAGCTTTTGACACATAAATTCCCAGCTAAATAACCTACATGTCAAAGCAGCCAGTTGCATCTTCCCTGCCAAGAGATTTTTGATCGTATTACTTTAAAACTTCATTCGTTTGTTCAGGGTTTTGGTTGTTATCAGGGCATGGCACTTAAACAAGAGCCAGCTCTGAGCTGGTTTCTGAGGACAGCTGGTACTGGTGTCCTCCCAGCAGCTCCTGATGGGATGGGAAGAAATCAAGCCAAGACAAATGGCAATGACTCCATTGCTGTGAGCAGCCTGAATAACCAGAAATACTTTGTTCTGCTGCAGTGCTTCTCATCAAGCACCTCAGAAGACTTTAATGAGCATGAATTAAGCCTCACAATTATAGCTGACTGTATAAACAGTTGCAAATATTCCTCAAGGATGCTCTTCAGTTCTGAGCTGAATCGTTACAGCGATAGTGGCTGACTTCAGCAATCCTATTTAAATCCCATTTGTGAAGGCAAAAGTCAGGATCTAGAAGTCACAGAAGACTGGATTGTGATCCGTTGAAAACAAAGGGAAGCAGCAGTAAATAGGGCTAATAGGTTGGTTGATCTCCCTGTTTCTAAACTCTTCTCACTAAGCTATCCCATCTTCAACACCAGTTGGCCTCTCCCAGTGAATTAGTGCATGGGGCCCTGCAAGGAGCTGGAATATCCCTCTTAATGGGATTACATCCCCCTGATGTTGGAGAATCTTGGTTGGCCCAAAGCTCTGCAAACTCACAGTGGATGTGAAGTTTTATTCCAGCCAAAGGTGCCAACGCTAATGTTTGACGTAGGGATTCTTCCCTCCAATAAAGAGGCCATTAAACAAGGTGCTGAACACTTGTCTCCCATAGAAATGCCTGAAGGATTTATTACTAATTTATTGCTATTACCTTTTTGAATGTATTTATTAAGAGTTAACACTGTGATTCTTAACCACAGAGAGAAACTGGAGGATAATGAGGAAGGGCTTTATTTAAAGCTATTAATTCAGATCTAGTGGCTAATTGAGATTTTTTTTGAAGGGAAATTAAAACACAGATAATTGAGGAAGAGAAGCAAAGCAATCCCAATTTCAGTTCCCCAGCAGCTTGGGAACCAGGGCCACCAGCAGCTGGGTATGGGAGGTACACAGTGCACACCAATCCCAGGAGAAACACTCACAGAAGTGACATCTCCCTGAAGCCAGGCCCGAGCAGAGAGCATCTCAGTCTTCAGAGCTACATCAAATGAATTATTTTGGTCCCAAACCCAACAACTCCCCATGAAGACCACTGACCTCATCAGTGCCTTTGTTAAAGCAGACTCATCTCTACAAGTTCCATGCCTGACTTTTGTGCCTTACCCACGTGAGATAAAAGTAAATCCATTCCAGTGATCACCATCATTAGCACCAATCTTTCAGCCTCACCTGTTTCTCCATCACATCATTCCAGTTCTTCAGGAGCCTCCTCCTTCCACAGAGGTTCCCAGAGCCACCAGAAGACTTCAGCTTCCCTCCTTCAGGGAAAATGCTTCTCTACATTCAGAATCTTCACTATTATCTTTCAGGAGCACCTGGCTTTGAATGCGACCCAGGCAAAGTGAGAGCAGGGTAACGAGCTGCTCAACCCCTTCACCTGAAGTCAGCTCTCAGCACATCCAGCTGCAACACTCAGTAAGTATATGGGAATTTTAAAGTAAAATCTACACTTATTATACATCTTAAAAACAACTCACCTATAGTCTTAGTGTTGCCTGAGGTTGGGAGCAGCTGATTAAAATCCTGACAAGCTGGAGGCACGGGGGTCAAATTCCTCTTAAATCACCACATTGCGCACTGTGCGTAGTTCTGACTGCCATCCCATGTCTCTGAAAAATGGGCAATCTGAGAGATTCCATCAACTACTCCGCACCGGATGCAAGACTTGCTAAGAAAAATTAAATTATTTTAATTCAGTTTAGTTAAGTGGCAATTGCTCTGTTACATAAATCTGCACTGCTCTTTAGGCGCTGCTTTGTATAGCACTGGCCTGGGATTCCTCTGAACTTAATGATAATGAATTTTTATGTCTTAAAGTGCTGAGTGTGTAGGAGCAGCAGCAACAACTGGCCCCAGAGGTTTGGACCAGCATCAGCGCAATGACTGCAAAGCTTTGGAAAGAAGATTGGCTCTGGAAAGGTCCCCCACCACCAACAGCATGGAAGGACTAAATCCATCCTTCAGCATCCCAACACGGGAGGATGACCACCATCCACCACGAGCACCCAAGTCTTGCAGTGGGGCTGAGGGCAAGCCTTGGGTCTTCTTCCCCCAAATCACATTCAACGAGATGTGTTGGATGGGTCAGACCAGCCCACGCAATGCAGCTGAGCAAAACTCCACCCAAGGATGCCTCCAGCTCCCAAACACACCCTGGGGCTTTGCATGGAGCCAGCAACGCCCAACCCAACTGGGGAGCACCCTCAGCCCGAATGAATGCAGCTGCACCCATCGCTTGGTAAAATAGAGTTTTTATTTGTTCATACAAATAGTATGAATTATCAGAATTTCATTTTCCTAGAAACATCTTTCTCTGTGTAAAATTAATTTGTGTTGTACATACCACAAAATACTCAATTTACATTTTTTAATCAGTCTTTCTTTTTTGTGGGTTTTTTTTTCTTTCCATTTTGTTTTTTTTTATTATTATTATTACTATTTTTTACTTTTTTTTAACAAATGGGCTACTCTACAGTACCATGTTACAGAGAACGCATCACTAATACCTGTACTGCACTTCAGAATACAGGACTGAATGAAACTCAGCCATAAATTAATGTTACAATGTGAAGATTTAAAAAAGAAAAAGAAAAAAAAAAAAAAAAAGAACTTCTAATCACACCTCCAAGCTTAACTTCAAACAAAAAACAAACAAACACCAAAGGTTTTGTTTTTAAATGATGACAATAGAACTGATTCCAGTATTAGCAACCGGCCGTACACCGTGGGGAATTCACCTTTATTGTCACACCGTCAGGTAAGGCCTTTATAGGGAATGAAGTCTACTACAGACTTCATTACAGAGGATATTGAGGCAGGGCTAACCATTTGCTCACAGTTAGAAGAGTTATTATTCACCCTCTGTATTTCTGCTCTTCTACAAGATTGCTTCACGAGAGCGTTTTGCACAGGGCTGGATAACACAAACGAAGCCTGCGCTCTGCCACGCAGCTGAGGAAGGCATCGGGATATTAAGAAGTTGTATCCTAGAAGAGAGAGGGGATGCTGAATCTTCCAGCACAAAGAACAGGCAGGCACACGCACCCCAAAGGGAAGCACATGGCAGGGAAGCCACAGAGTGGGAACCATCTGGGGAAGGCAAGCGTTTTCCTTCTGCGCCTTGCCTAAGCCAGCTCGTAGGAAGACTGAGAATTTCGGAACCCCTCATCACTTATCCAGCACCAAGCGCTTCCTTCTCGCCACCGCACCAGCCCCAAGCAGTTCCTTCTCCCAGGCCACCCAACACCATGGGGTCTGCAACGTGCTCATGCATCTGTCAGTAGGGAACCGGGCCTGGCTGGGCACCAAAGCCCCCAAATGTGCATAGATCCAACCACCACTATGGGTTTCAGCTGTGTTTGTGGGACAGCAGGGTGTGCTCTGCTAACCTGTTGGGTCCTACACTCCCGTTGGTGGCTGGTGGCCCTAAGCATTGCTTCATTGCCAGAAAAGGCTTGGTGCAAGAGGAGAGGATTTGCACCATGTTCTCTTTTTGTAGGAAGACGTGTCTGGAGGCAACGCCCACATAGGGAACTGGTCCTGCTCACTGCAAGTTTGCTACCTGGCATCATGATTGACATCTCCCATTCCTTAAGGACGTGCACACAGGTGTGAACCCCACACACCCCACCAGCATGGACAAGGTACCCAATGGAACACTGCTGTGTCAGCCTACAGCACGTACAGCTTCACCACAGCCCTGCAGGTGTTCAGCTGAGCTAACAAAACCTCTGACAGTAACAAGGCATTGGGCATACATAGTGATTACCAAAACCTCCTGAGCATGCAAAACACAGCTGGAGCTTTTGGGAGAGCCCTGCCAACCTGTTCTAACGTTCCAACACACTCAATTCCACTTCTGGGGAAGGATTTCCAGGTCACTGCACGTGGCTCGACAGCAAGGTGCTCAGAGCCTCCCATCCTGCCCAACTGCCAGCCTCCCCCTGCTTTTCTATAGGTTTGCCCTTGGCAAAGCAGCATTTTTCCCAGTTCTAAGCACATACTGCTCCTCGAGAGAGAGCATGGGAAAGGCGTTCAACCAAAATACAGTGGGAGCAAAGAGGGCCAGCTGTTGTTTCCCAGCAGGGGCAGTGCCCTGGGGGCACCAAGGGGTGCCAGGCTCAGACTTGGGGGCTCAGGTGGCTCTGCGGGTATCTCTGGCATCTCCCCCCGTGGGGCAGGCACCACATGTGGCTTCCGAGCAGCACAGAGTGCATCGCACTCAAGTATACATGCATTTTCACATTTGTCCTGCAGTCAAGATTTAAAATGCATAGAGGGACTGTGGGAAAGAGCCTCCCCGACACAAGGCAAGGAGCAGCAGGCTGAAGAGTCCACTCTGCCCGCGCCGCAGGCTCTGCAGCATCCCCATTAGGAAAGGAGCACGGGACACCAGGCAGGGGCTCTATGGCTTGGGTTCCCCACGCTCTGACCCACCAGCTCTGCACCCACCCGCCCCACAGAACCCCTGGGACGAGGGAGCAGAGACTGGGACACTGGAATAGGGAAAGCAAGTGTTTATAAAGGCCAGATACCCGTAACAAAAATAAATTTGTGCTTTCCCTCCCTCCCTTGCTTCATTTGATTCTTAAATACAAATTTTGTTTAGGAAAAGTGGAAGCACTGTCTGTTACAAACCAAAACAAAGAGAAAGCAGAAGTCCACCTGGTA
>JAOWBP010004377.1:2179996-2196808 GCA_028571105.1 Tragopan temminckii
GGGGTCAGGAAGGGGATGGGTTATTCTGCATTTATTTCTGATGTAGGCAGTGGTTGCTCTTCCTGAACGCATCAAGCCAGCTTCATCACCACTGCCCTCTGTGAATGGCACTGTACCAAATTGTTGGGTTTTAGAATTGCAAGGTGTGAACCAACATCTGCACGGTAGGACTTTGGGTCAGCATGGCCTTATGCAGCTGATACGTGGGCAACTCCAAGCTCCAACCGTGCCAAGCACTGCGCTTCTGGAGCCTTAGGTACCTCAGAATGACACATTTGGGTCCGATTTGGGGGCTGCTCGGGACAGGAGACGCTGGGATGAAGTCTGCTGAGAGCTCACTTCATTGGATTCATCGCTGAAGAACGGAGCCAAAGGAAACACACGTTTTATTGGGGCTAACGCTCAGCTTTTGTTGTAAATGTTTTGGAAAAGAAAGCACTTTAAAGCCTCACACAGATACTGCTATTAATATATCATCCCAAAACCAAGTGATTAAAACCAACAACAGCTACTATGAAAACGCGGTTTTGTAGCGCAGGACCGCATGGGATGCAGCAGGGAAAATCATTATGAGCACACCAGCAGGGTGCAATTATAAATAAACCCAGCTCTGTTCAGGCTACAAAAGCAGCAATAATCGGTCGGGTCTGCGGTTTAGGAAGGACTAAAAACATTTACCAAAGGTGCTATTTATTACCAGAGACAGGGATGCAACTGGATTATGGGGTGCAACTTCAGGAGAAGTCAACAGAGGGAGTTCAGTAGCATCATGGCCAGGCCAGGTGCAGCCCTGCACCCCGTCAAGCAGCAGTCTGCGTGTCCGCCTGTCTGTCCATCCATCAGCACGGCCTTCCTGCTGTCCCTGCCATACACAAAGCATCCCAAAGACTGGTGGCCTTGCATCTCCTGGATCAGAGCTGTAGACTCGGGTGGATTCTCCCTGCTTTGGAATAGGTTGAGCAGCTGAGAACCTACCCACCATTCCTCCCTCTGCCCCATGGTTACTGCGTGGTCCCAGAATCCTACTGTCCCCAGCCTGCCTCAGTTTCCCCCCTGTGCTGCTTGGCAGTGGGGTAACACAGGGGCTGCTCATGGCAGTGTGCCCCACAAGCCCTCGGGGGTTCAGAAAGCAAGGCTGAGTCCCATCAGCAGAAGACAACTCACAGCAGGACGCTCCCCACATCTCCATCCCACCCAGACACCACACTCTGCTCCCTACCCTTTCCCCAGCCCAGGGACTCCGTTTTCTCTCTTTCTTCTTCTTGCTGGAAGAGGATGCAGGGCAGCTTGGCAGGATTCCAGTTTAGACAGGGACCTTCCAGGTTGGATATTAGGATAAATTTATTCTCCGAACGAACTGGGACACGCTGGCACAGCTGCTCAGGGGAATCACCATCCCTGGAGGTGTTCCAGAGCCATGGAGATGTGGCAGTGAGGGATGTGGGCAGTGGGCAGTACTGGGTTGGCAGTTGGACTTGATAATTTGAGTAGGCTTTTCCAACCTTAATGATTCTACGATTCTGTTTTCAGTCACTCAGGGCCATTCCCCAAAGTCTGTGTTTCTGTTTAAGGGAAAGGCAGCCTGGCTCCAGCTGCAGTTTATACTGGTACGAGTAGTGGATTTTGTAGCACATAACTCATATCCAAGGCACACTATAGTTACAATGGAAAGCACTGAAAACACGAATGGTGGCCAGAATGGACCTCACCATTGAGCAGTGCTGCAGGAAGACCCCAGCTCCTTGCAGCAGTGTGTGCCATCAGTGACCTTTCAGAGGCTCTGAACACGTGGTTCTGCACAGAGCAGTTCAACACACCAACCCAAACCCAGTGAACCTACTGCCAGAGCCTCAGTTCTTGTTCCAAGGCCTGGAGGTGCCAGAGCTGGTTAGGAGCAGGAGGAAAAACATCGCCACGTTGTGGGAAAGCTGCTTGCTCTGCCAACCCTGCTCTGTGAAACAATCCAATTGTGCCTTTCGAAACACTGTGAGCTTCAAACCAGCCCGAGGCACTGACCGGGGCTGGAAAATCTTCAGTGCAAACAGTTCATTCTGGGAGCACAAAACCAGAGGAGGTGAAAAGCAAGCAAGGCAAAGCTGATGGGCTGCTTCTGCCAGCTCTGTCCAACACATGGGTGTCTGAGGGCAGTCTGTGGCTCTGGGATGCTGCAGTAGGATGGCTCAGTTCTTTGGACAGGCTCTTTAGTAGGGTCTGCTGTGATAGGACAAGGGGAAATGGTTTCAAACCCCCATCAGGTTTCCTTATTCCTGCAGGAACAAAGTCACCAGTAAGGCTGCTTTATGGGATGCCCATCACATGGGGTTACCACAGGCACAGCGTGGGTCCATGCAACAGCCTGGCTGCTTGAGGCAGTGGCAATCACACAGCTGAGCCTTCCCCATCCTCCTGCCAGGCAGGCATTGTTCCAAGATTAAATGATTTGCTGAAGATCAGCACAAGGAGCAGAAGCTGTAAGAGCCAGCCATCGTAATGCTGCTCAAACACCAGCGCATCCTTAAGGGCTGCAGGAGATAATGGGAAAGGGACTGACAGAAATGTGAGCTCGTCCAGCCAGCCAAAATATCATCATCCCCATTTAACAGATAGACTGCATTTCTTAAGCAGAGATCTGGAAAGAATGAAGATTGCTCGAACCTCCGGGCTATCGCTTCATCCACAAAACCATGCTTGGAGTCATACAAAAGATTTAAAGAGCAAACTGAACCAAGCTGCACCTCAAGCCACTGGCCCAGATCCTTCTGTAAGCCTCAGCACAAGCTTCTGGAGGTGCAGTGCTGCCAGTGAGGGATTTCCTTTGCAAAATGCTGTAACAGCATCACCCAGATGGGCCATCATGGCAGCTACCAGCAGCACTGCACTTCTGAATCTTTACGTAACCAACATTTCAGCTGGGCAAAGTTTTCATTTCTAAAGTATATGCAGCAGCACGTACACTGAGCTGAAAGAAAGCATTTTCTTTAAGTCCCCCGTCCAAAAGGAGGGTATTTTTACCTTCAAATTGCAGATTCACTCATTCTAGCAACAGGCCCTCCCTGCAGGCCAAGCTGCCCAGGCGATGGTGATGGTGCAATTCTGTGACCTGCATTTTGCAGACACTCAGCAATGATTACAAAGCTCCCGTCTGGCCCCAAACCTGTGAATGTTACACATTTTGGCCCAAGAAAAGAAGATGGTCACTCTTCAAAACCGAACCACAGGCACGTCCTCAGGCCCTTTAATCACAGCCGAGCCTGGCAGGACAGCACTCCAACCTCACAGGCCATCCGAGGCTGGGCTGACCATGACCTAGGAGAAAACCACAGCTTCAACCCCACTTTCTGCCTCTGGCAGCCAAATCCGTGGCTTTTGTGAGCTGTCTGCTATTTTCAGGTTCCTCTCCCAGCTAAAGGTTCACCAAATTCTTTGGCTTTGCACAAGCTCTTTCCACTCACAGGCAACCTGCTTTCAGTGTGCTTTTTGCACAACAAACCACCATTTTGCAAGCTGTCCTCGCCCTTAAGGATCGAGAAGAACATTGTTGCAGGGAGAAATGCCACAAAACTATTGTAAAATACCTCTGTGATGAACAGCACCAGAGCTTCAATTATACACAAACTGTTTAAAACAAACAACTTCCAAGCACTCCTCTCTTCCTGTACAGTATGCACTTTATTGCAGAGAAGACCTGATGCATTTTTAAAACGAATGAAGTAGCTGCACAGTTGTACAGTATTGAGATATTCCCACAAAGTGTTCCACCCAGTGACTCAGAACAACGGAGCTGCACAGAGACAGGGAACTCAATCCCAGTGCCTGTAGAACAGGTGGCCCTGCTATGCCAGCACCTCTGCCAGCAGTACAGGGGCTGACGGTGCCACTCTGGATTCAAACCAGTATAACAGAGCAGAGGTTGGGTGCTTGGCATCCAGGCACACTGAGGTCTGGCACAGCCCTGGATGGGCAGCAAAACCACATCAAATCATGGCCAGAAATGCATTTCATCTGTCAGCTAACGAAGATGACGTGTTTTCCTAATAAGGCCATCCCCATGAGTTTCTTTGGAGAGACACCGGCTGCATCAGCAATGTGAACATTACGATATTAGGTACAAATCCTAATTTTTTTTCTGTAAAGTGTTTCCTTCCTGATGACAAACCCCCAGTGAGACCTCTGTGAATCACAGAGGTGTGATACCAAACACAGTTTCAATTGTTGATGCCCACAGCTCACCTGGAAACACAGCCTGGAGGGGCAGCACAAGGCACATCAGCAGAGAAAAGCCTTATAAAGACCAGACTCTGGGGCCTGGCCCTCACCTTTTCCAATACCTTTCCAAAGCAATGGTGGGTTTTTTCGTCATCTGAAGCTCTGCCACACAGGGCTCAAACCTTAGTGATGGGAATGTGCTGTGATGGATGTACAGTGAAATGGCTATGGGAGTGTTCCAGTGTGTGCTACAGAACAGTGATCACTGGGAGGCTGCGTAAATGCTGATGTGTAGTGTGCTGAAAGGAAGCTCTCCTAACTCCTTTAGCATTGTGAAAGCCTCGTGAAAACGATATGAAAGCTACAAATCTACTGGGGTGAATGATAACCTTGGGAAAAGCAACTGATAGAGAAAAGCCTCAGAAGATGAAGGCTTCTGTGTAACAACAGAGCAGGGACAGCAGGGAACGAGACAAAACCAGCTCACCTAACACACCGTGAGCCTTAAAGCCTAATCTAGGAAGGGTGCTTGGGACAGGGGTGGCAAATCATTCATTTGTCGCTTCCTGACTTCTTTGCCAAGTGTGTGTGCGCTTGTGACATGTTACAGGAGGACCCAGGACCTACAAGGATCTTGGAAGGCCATCTGAAAGCGATGTGCTTCTGGCACAGGCTGCACTGGAAACTGTGATGAGTGAATGGGCCTATGGCAAATGAAAGCCCTCGTGTCTATTCCCTTTAAGAAGAAAGTAGAAAATGATCATGTGAAGTGGTCACTAGGCACAAATGATTCTTCTTCTAACACATCCCACAGGTTTCCCCCTTGTAATTACTAAAACATACTACCTGATGTGTCATGAGGATGACAAGTAATTGACTTTTAAGGCAATCTAATTTCCATAGCCCTCCCATGACTTCCACTGAGTGCATCACCTTGCTCTTCCTTCTCCAGGAGAGACTTCTTGCAGGAGAACATGACCAGCAGCAGCAGGGGCAAATGCCAGAGGCTGCAGAAGAAGAGCTTCCTGGAGCTGCTGCGGTCTGCATCCCTGTAGAACCGAAAGCCGAGGTAGGAGATGTACAGGTTAAGGGGGAGTGAAATGATGGGGAAAGTCCATGTGGTGATGTCGAGGATGGGAGCCACTGTGCAGAGTCCAATTAAGGCCACGCAGTGACGCAGAGCCACCCGCCTGCACAGCGCCGGGTGGGTCACAGACATCATGCAATATCCTCCACGTGAGTAATCCTCCCGCAGCCCCCAGCTCAGCGCGTTGAAATGAGGGAACTGCCAGGAATAGAGGATACCTCCCAGCAGCAAAGCACCTGCAGTGGGAAAGAGAGGAGGAAAGAGGTGTTAGAGGGTCCAGCTGGGCCACTGGAAGTGGTGCACCAAGAACTCAGCAGCATGGGGCTTATTTGTCAAAAAAGCAGTGCTACAAACCTGCTGCACTGCTCTGTGCGGAAGACAAGGCTTGCTCTGCCAAACAAGGCATGCTCTACTATGAGCAGCTCTTAGGGCTGCAAATGGTGCCTCTTCTATTTTTTAAATATTTAATTTGCTCCTTCCTAATGAACTACTGCTAATTGTCTCTACCTGTAAAGGTCAGTGAAGCAAAGCTGGGCAAGAGACTTTCGGCAGCCCCTTGCTTCCAATGCCATGCTCCCAGTTGCACATTCAGAGAAAGCCAATGGGCAGACCGCTGTGTGCCATCTGTAACAGTGACCAGAAACAGGGCCCTGTTCAAGGAAAGCAGGGATGTCCTGCAGGAAACTGGGGAACCACCAGCACCCTGGCTGCCTATTTGTCCATCGCACAAGGGGAGGGGATTGGTTGCTCGTGGACCTCGGGGCCAGCAGAACTGGCACAAGTGATGTGACAGCAGATGGAGAACTTTCCTTCAAACCAATTTCAGTGTCTTCTAAGCAATTTGATCATTTACCTTTTGTGTTTAAAAAGGAGCAATGAACATGCGACATTTTCCACATTGTCCCAGCTCTCCTCAGGACACAGGGCTCAACAAGCACAGGGCTGATGGAGGCAAAAACAGTTCATGCCGAATTCAGTGGGCTTCAGGGAGGCCCTCATTATTTTTGTCTGCAGATGCAAAAATCCCCCGCAACTGATACATATTAGGAGCATTCCTGGATTTTCTTTTTGTTTCCCAGTTCCCAAATGCTTCATTCCAGCATTAACACTTCTGTTGCATCTTCCTGCCTCCATGAGTTCACTCTAGGGAAATTATCTGCCCGTTAGAGCCAAGAATCTACCATTTTCTTAATAATTTGGCAAAAATAGCAACATTTATCTCCACATAGGTTGATGTCCTTCACCTCTTTCCAAAATGCTCACTTCTTCCCCAGCATCCACTTGGGCTGTAACAAGACTGAGCACCACCTCCTCTGATCTGCTCTGTGCTTCATGTCTGCTACCCTGCTGTTCTGGGTTCCTTGGGACTGGGACTTCTAGTTCTTGTCATCCTAAACTGCCTGAACCGTGGCCCCAAAGATGTGCAAACTCTGCTTAAAGCCTTACATTCAGGGGATGGATGCTCAGCAACTTCTCTATATTAGAACTTTGTACAATGGTTCAAAATCGCACACCCAAAAATTACCTGAATTTTTCATTTCAGAAGATTATGGCCAGTGGCAACAAGAGTAATTCAGTCCCTGACAAAACAGGACTTAATTCAGTTCCACTGAAACCGAATGGAGTAGGCTCTATTCAGATCAGTGGAAATACAACTTAACCAAGGTTTTCATAGCACTGGGAACAGCAAGTCACAATTATCCACCAGCAGAGGAAATGCAAGTGGCTGGAGCTGGGGCCAGGACTCACAGCAGGGCTGCCCCTGCTTCCCACGGCCGTGGCCCTGCCTGCTTTCTGCCTGGCACGAGCGGCTTCGCTTGTTCCGTTGTTCAGACGTTGTCTGCAGCCAAGCTCCAAACACACCCTAAACCTCAAACACACACAAAAACCTTTAACAGTTCTCAAATTGTAACGCCATTAGAAAAAGAAAATAATAAAATAGTCATCTGGAGAAACTTTTAAACACAAACAGACGGACTGAACTACTTGAGGCTGGGTTCCCATTTACAAAGCTCTGGTTTTCACATGGAAGCCTTTGGAATGTAATTGCTTTGATTACATTACAACCATTGAGATAATTGATATTTTACAGAGAAGCTGAACAGTAAAACAATTTAATAGCCCATTATGAGGACTGTAACTGGCCTGGTTCTTTGTTACTTCCCACATGCCCTGGACATCTCCCTGCCCGGATGGGATCGCCAGGTTGTTGGAGATTTTCAAGTGTCACGTAAGGCCGATAACTTGCAAAGCACAGCACATGGTGAGGGATGATCCAGCACCAAATGAGCCCCAGGAAGGAGTCCTTTCAAGCCCAGAGCAGACACTATAATACTGGCTAATTACTAGATGCATGTTAACTATGTCATAATTAGGTCAGCGGTGTTTTTAAGCAATACTATAGACGTACTCTGGAGAATCACCTGGTTCCAAGCACTGCAGTCTGCTCTGTTTATTCTGTGTAGTTCCCAACAGCTTGAAAGTCAGTTTAATCAATGCAAATCTTTTTCTTCACACAGTTTATAATTAAGTGAAGAACAGACGAGGTCGTTCCCAAGCGATACACAAGCTGGGAAAACCTCAGCTCTGCATTTCTACCGAGAGTTTGCATCCTTGAGCTCCATGGGCTCCTTCACGGCACGTGAAGCACCTGTGCTCCCTCACCCCACTCAGCATGGAACACAAGCAGCATCTTTCAGCTCTTCACAAAGTGTTTATACGCCATAGGAATACAAGTGCCTGGCTCTTGGATGACTTCTTGGCCACATTTTGAATAGCGCCGTTTCCAAACTCTTTGCTTCTCCAAGTGAGAGCCTGGGATTGCTGCAAGCAGGCACCGATAAATCCTGGTCACTTGGCAGAGGTGTCCTGTTTGATCTCTGAAAACAAATCAAGTCTATTTAGGGAAACAGGACCCAGCTCTCCTGTATTCTTTCACTGCTGGGTGCAGAATAGGCATTAAGAGTTTTCACATTGAGTTCCTATTGCTTAATTGCTTTGTACCAGCTTAAATTATCTCGGAAGTCAGTTCTGCAGAGAACCAGGCATGTCCCTATACCATATGCAGCGTCAAGGAACAGACTTTACCACTCATCATGAATGTTAAGGTTAAGTTATTTTTTTCTTAAATTCTTTTAAGGGTATTTAAATAGTAATAATAGATCTTTTTTTTCTTTTTAATAAACAAGAACAAGCTGAGATTTTTATTTTAATATCTAAGATAAAGCTAAAATGTCAGCTGGAGTTGAAGAAGGTGGAAAACGGTTATTTCTTTCTGTAAATATATTTTTATCTAGCAAAATACTGGAGCTCTATAAATTGCACTTTTTTCCTAAAACAAACAAAGACACTAAATTCCACAGACATTCGGAAACTGCTTGGCAAGACATTTTAAGGTTCAACAAATCTGAGTAAGCCTTGGAAATAACAGCGAGACGAGACTTCCAAAAGCAACGAGTGATGCTGGGCTTTCGGACCAAAGCAGCTGGCAGTCTGATTTGTAGAATTACACAAGAAGCACCCCCCTCTGAAGTTATGCTCTTCATGGTGTCAAGGCCCTTCAGTACCTCTAAACTTTGATTCAAATCCCATGTTATATTCCTTTGGAAGCAGTTCATGATGATCTCACGTGCTGGATGTCCCCAGCTATGCATGTTCTGTAAAGGATACATTGTCCAGTCAAGTCTACACATTGTCTGCTCAAGATACAGCAAACTCTTTTACCCACTGAGCTAACAGTGCCAAGAGGAACCTTGCTGGAAAAATGCTCTGCATAAACTGTTTCATTCAAATAACACAATCTGAGGTCTGGAAGCCTATTTCCTCATCCACTCCGGGGCAGAAGTAACACCTGGTTACTGTGTGAGCATCCCATGCTGAGGATGCCACTCTCCTGTGTTCATGCTGCTGTTGCCTTCCAGCCAACGCATGGAGCAGCAGTGATGATTTCACCCAAAGCTGAATTAGTTCCATTTGCTACTATAAATAAAGCACGATCCCATTGAAATTCTCCACAGCTTTTTGAAGGTGAATTGTTGCAGGGCAGGAGAGGTCCAGAGCCAAATAGGGTGAGAGGTTGCAGCTTGGTGCCCAGCCCTTTGGGCACATGGCTGTGCGCCTGCCTGCGCAAGTGGGACAAACACAGCCAAGGTTATCTGCAAGGCTGCTGCTGCGCTGACATCGTGTTCTTGAAAGCACCAGGGACCACCAGCTGATTGCCTTCTTATCCTCCTTGCTGCTCCTTGGAGCATGCACGGTGTGTTCTGCACGATCTGCAAAGCTCTGCTATCGCTTGCAAGCTCCAGACAAGACAAACATCCAGATGCTTCATCAGTAAAACAAAACAAGGCAAAAATAAAGAATGGGAGAGCTGATGCAGAGCATCCATTCAGGAATGGACTCGCCCTTCTGTCTTTTCCTCAGTGCAGTGCATGTAGGACTGGGAAGTGGCCAACCCGGCATTAAAATAAACACAGAATGGTTAAAATATCAGCTCCAAAACAGATGTTGAAATCTTACTGCATTTCCCAAAGCTGGTGTTTACTGCCTTGGCAACCTAAGAATGCTGTTTTGCTTAAAGCACAATTTTAGTAATTCTTCTGCCTTGAATAATGTGAAGGAATTTTAAAATTATTTCCAGACCTCGGTAGCTGCCTTATTAGAGGGAAGCACCGGCCTTTTGTCCCGGGAAACTGCTCGGGTTTGGCTCCTGTCAGCAGGGGAAGGCTCTGGGAGCTTCGCCTCTAAATGGACTGTAGGCAGGAAACAGCCACACACCATCGAGAGCACCCAACTGGTGCTCCTCTGTTAAAGGACGTCGAACAAATTGCTGCTCTTTAATCCAGACAAGGTAGATTAGAGCTCCGAGGCTTGAAGTGGCCCAGCTGTATCCACCTGCTCATGGTAAGCACGCTGTCTCCAACTGTGTTTTTCACCTTTTCTACAGGAAATTTAATGTAACCAGTGCAAAACGTTTCTCTGTGGCCCTGCCTGACTTTTACAGGATGTTACACGAGCAAAAAACATTACCTGACACATCCCCAAAGCTCTTATTTTCTGTCTTTTGTGCATGTTCACAACAGGTCTAGCACAGCAGCCCTCCCTGGAGATCTCTAACTATGCAGCAATTACGGGTGTAAAGGAAGGCTTTGAAGTCTCAACACCACCTCGCTGCACACGGCAGATGCCATGCCACGTTAAACACCCAAAGGGCTCTTTGGGGCACTCGGTGCCAGTGCTCAGCGTGGTTTGGAGCGTGCAGCAATACTGCCCTGCTGCACAAAGACAGCCTGACAACACAGGGGTTGCAATCTCTGCTTGTGCAGCAGGGTTGGAACTTGTGGTAATTAGGTTCTTTCTTTCAACTTGTTTCAGTGACGGGAAATAACCATTAGGGTAAACCAATTGGCCTCAGATTACACGCATTCAAGACGCTGCCCTGATAAAATCTCCCCAAGGAAACACGTTACCTGCTATTTCATTCTTACCGTTGTCTTTGAGAGCAGCAGTGAGATTAGCAATATAAAATTTACATCTTAATTTGTGATTATGAAGCATTCTCAAACACAAAGGCATTCAGGAATTATCTGCTCACCAACCTTAACAAAACCAATAGAAATTCCCCCATGTTTTACCACTGCGGCATTTCCTATATTAGCAGCGGAGCAAGACAACAACTGGCACTTCTGCCTCCCCAGGAAAACAAAGCATATGTTACTGCTTGTGTGGGGTGACACGTGAGTGGCTTGGCAGCCTTGAGAAGAAAAAAGGATCAAAGCATTGCTAGGAAAGGCTCGCCCAAGGTCCCTGCGCTGCTGACAATGGCACTCGCTGTGGCTATGGGCACTGTGCTCCTGCCCGACATTGTGTGCCGCCAAGGTTGTGCATGGGGAACGCACTGCAGTGCTGAAAGGCTCATGGTCATGGGTTTGTATAGCTGCTTCTTTGGAAGGATGGCACAAAGGATGTGTGGAACGGGACGGTTGCAGAGCTGCAATGGACTTCTCCCCTGGAGCATTTAAAGGGGAGGGATGGTGGGTGTGCACACTGCGAGCGGAACAAAAAGAGCATCTCGGTGCCCACCACAAAGAGGGAATGGGGTTCCTCACCTCCTGGTATGCTCCTGGCTTTAGAGGGAGGAAACCAGGCGATCTCAGGTGTGCTGCCACGAGAAGAAAAAGAGCTGCTTGCATGCAGCTACCGCACAAAGACACGGGTATTGCATGCAGATGCACATAGACATGCACGCCTTTTGTGCAACACAACACATAAGAACAGGTTACGACTGCTGACAGCATTACAGGGAAACGCCTTCCATTATACAGCCACGGTTGCGAAAAGCAACGCTGCAGTGCATAACTTGTCTCTCCTACCCCAGCAACACACATCATAAAACATGTGGGCCTGTTGGGTAAGATGAAATTACCGGAGCGCTCATTTCTGCAGATACGTTCAAGAAGTGTTCACCAAAGGACCACGTGCAGCAGAGGATGGAAAACTTCATGGATGCACAGGGGCTCCTGTGTGTCACCCAGGGCCCCAGTGTGGGTACACCTGTGGGTACCATGTGTCCCCCGTGTCCCCAGCTGGCCACCCAGTCCAGTCACCCCAGCTGCTCCAAGCACAGCGCACAGGGCTGGGATGCAGCACTGGGATGCAGTACTGGTGCACTGCCTCTGAACTCTTGGGGCTGCTCCCCCAGGTGTCCCACTGCTGGAGCTGCCACTTCTTTTGTTTCTTTTGAAGATGGAGAGAGGGGGAAAAAAAAGAAGAAAAAAAAAAAAACAGCTCCCTAGCTTTTGTACTAAATTCAGACCAGCTGCTAACCGGCATTGTCCCTCCACCCCACTTTTTGCAGTTTTTACCCACACAAAGCACACTCCTGGGCCCCAGCTTCCAAATCTCAGATGTCGATGACATGAATATCTCTGCTTCCTCCAGAGCGGACCGCAAATCCTGTCGTCTTTCATCTGAGAAGCAAAACCTCAGTGAGCTGCAGGGGGGGCTGAGGGCTGGAGGTGGGGGCTGCAAACACTCACAGCTCAGAGAGAAGGGACGGGACAGCGAGCTCTCCGAGCTCATTTTGCATGCAATTAAGCTGTTGCTTTCCTTTCTTCCTGGCAGACAAGTGGTACAGCAGGGAAGGTATGGGGGACCCCGGGCACTGACAGGTTGGACCAAGGCCTCCCCCCTCTCCAATTTTCCTTTTTTTGTGTGCCTGAAACTATCCATCTGCCAAATGTCACTAGCTGATAAGAACTGCCCATTTCAAATCCCCATTTGTAAATAGATGTTGGCTGACATAATTAATGTCTACCACACAACATAATTTGAATTACAAAGTAAAGGCAATTTGAAAATCAGCCTCCACATGATTACAATTGATACGCAGCCTATAAATTCCATAGCCTCGGGAATTATTTAAATTTCTCAAAATGAATGAAAATCAGTACAAGATGTCTTTCAGGAAAACGAGACCAGAAGTGGAGCATCTGAGATAAACTAAATGGTCTCTTGAGATAAACACTCTTTGGTGCAGTAATACCTATGGCTCCAGGCCACCACGGGTCTGTAATGTCTGCTGTACTGTCAAGGCTGCTATCTGCTATGCCACCGCCACCTACTCAGAATAAATCCCCTTAACTGATAAGCACATTATGTGGAGGACCCCTGCTTGTCACTTCCATCTATCTGGGTGGCTTACGTGACCGCGATGGCACTGAGCTCTGCCCCAAGGCACTACGCTGCAGGCTGGGATCAGCCATCACTGATGGTGAGCAGAAGCACAAAATGTACATGGCAAGATATGGGCTGTGGCACTTGGAAACGCTTCCTGCAGATTTGTTCATTTGCTAACTGAAAATAACAAGTTAAGATGAACAACAAACGCTGCTAAGAAGCAAGCAGCAGAATTAGGCTGAGGAGGAAGAACAGCAACACGAGAGTAGCTTACAGCATGCAGACGTGTGCCTGCTTGCATGCCAAAATAAATAGCTCTGCTACTTCCTAAAGACATCTGCACTACCAAACACGCCCAGGCTCAATAGCAGCATGGCACAGAGAGCAGTGCTGGGAGCACAGACCTCGCAAACAACAGCACTGCTGAGCTATGTCTCTTTCCCCTGTCTTTACGCCACAACTTCAGGCTTTAAGAGAATGGCATTATTTTCCTGCATGGCATTCCTTTGTAAAACAGGGAGAACTGATTTGAGAGAGTCTTGATTTAACAGAAAAACAAATATCTCTGTAAATAAATCGTGCCACAAAGGAGCAATGAAGCCTGTTCTCAAGGAAGCAAATGTGTTACTGCAGCTCGCAGGCGGGCAGTCAAGTTCTGCATAAACACACCAGAGATGTGGCAGTGATATCTGTGTGATAAATGACACTTATCACACACCTCTGACCATCTCACCTGCACTCAGCGAGGAAATGTGAACATTCCTGATCTTTCATCGGTTTCAAACAGCTGCCATCAAAAAAAAAAAAAGAAAAGAAAAGAAAACCCACTCCAAACCCACAACAAAGAATTCCCAGAGATAACCTTATCTTTCTCTTTTGAAATGTGAGGTTTTCCCTAAATTGCATCGGCATGAAATCCTGGGTTGGGGGCAGGACGCTCAATCAGACTTAAGAGCATACAATTAAAGACCTATCAGGGGCACAAATGGAAGCAAGCAAGACTGGGAACCACCATAAGAGGTGCAAATCTGTAGCATAAGAGATATAAACATGTATTCGTATCGCTGGAAATAGAAGGTCACAGATTTTTATCTGCAAAGATGCAATTTTTTTGCTTATCTGTCAAGGAATTACTCTTCGGGATAAGAGAGTTATAAATGAAATGAAGACAAATGACAAGAGAGTGCTGCTCAAATCAGAGAGATTTCCTTGTTATGTCTCGAATTAGAAACTGGGAATCACCTTCAGCTCTACCAGCTGAGTGAGGGCACCTCATGGCACTACGAACCCGCTGGCAGCGCATCCACAGCCTTAAGGGCACAGTAAGGGAAGCTCAGCACATAAATGCTACAACCAGCAGCATGTACAACAGTGTGGCTGCTGTGAGATTACAAGGAGAGAAAATCTATCATAAAATGTCAACTGGAAAGGGCCCGGTTACGAGTCGAGAGCTCTCCTTCTCCCAGTTACATGGTGAGAGCCTTCTTCTCAGCTTTCTAACTCCCTTCTTTCAACTTCCTCTTTGTTATTGAGTGGAATAATCTTTTTTTATTTTTTTTTTATTTTTTTTTAAACGAGGTGCAAATGCATTTTCACACCTACAACTAAAACGAGGTTAAGGCTCCATGCTAATTATCCTTTATTAATGAGCTCAACAATGGTGTGTTGGCCTGCACATCACACGTGCACATGATGATGCACATTTGTGCTCCTGGTGGGAGCAACTGCTAAATTCTTTTTTAGTAGCAGAATGCTTAACACTGCAAATTGTTTACAGTGCATATTTTCTTCCCCTTAATTCTATTTTTTTTTTTAATATTGAAATGCACTAAAATATGACATTCAGATCACCATTTTCAAGACTGTCCCCAGATCTGCTTCATTACAAAGATCTGCATCATCCCAATAGTTCTTCTATCATTGTCAGACGAGCTGCCCTGCCCTGCTGGCACCCACTGGGAGATGACTGCGGAACATTTCAGCTGCCCAGAACAGCCACAACAGCAGCAGTTATGCACCAGCACATCGTGGTCTGGCAAAGTCTGCTTTGGTGTAGGTCATCTTCCACCGACTGCATCCCTGCCAGAGCTGGCAGAGGGAAGTGTGCTCACATGCCTAAAATCAATTGCAAATTAGACAGGAAGAGATAGAAGATAGAAAGATATGGGCTCTCTGCAGCCTGCAGTATAGAGACAGCGTAACTCGTCGAGAAATAGGTCTGGAAGAGCAAGTTATAACTTGATGATAGAAGATCATTAAAGACAATGAAAGCCAGTGCCCGTCTCCTTTAATGGGGTGGGCTCCGGCTGCAGTTTAGCTGCTGTTTCAAAAGGGATATGGCAATCTGAACTGTGACAGCCTCTCCAGCAGTGCCCCATGGAGAGCTGCCCAGGGCAGCTTCCTGTGGTGCAGCTGAAGCATCCTAAAGCATCAGCCCCACAGCACCTGTCCAACCCTCCGGACTGAGGTTCTAAGCCATGGCAGCCACAATGTCCGAGTTCTTCAACATAAACATTGATGTTTTTGAGTCATTCACTTTAGAAATACAAAGTTTCTAATGACGTTTGTTACGTACTCCTTAACGCGAGACACTATGTATGCACATCCATATCACTTACAAGGCTAAATATATGTGTCTAAACATACACTGTCTCTCCCAGGACCACATATAAACATTTCTTGAACACCTCCAGGAGTGGTGGACTCACCAACAGTCAACAAACATTTAGATGTTGTCCAGAAGGACACAGTTTAGTGGGGAACGTTGGTGATAGGGGGATGGTTGGACTGGATGTCCTTGAAGGTCTTTTCCAACCTTGGTGACTCTATCAGTCTACAAAAAAGTCTACCTTCAGAGGCAAATGTTTGTATAGAAGTGACATACAACTGAAAAAAAACACAAACAAAACCCTTCATCCCAGCTCTGGATTCAATCAGTATCAGAAGACTTGTAGCCCAGCCCTGCTCAGTCTGACATTTATACCAAGTGTGCAGCGTAAATGAAGAATGGAGTGCTACGGATTTTGCACAGATAACTTCTGAGTAAAAGCTGTGTTGTTGGAAGAATTATTCAATGCTACGCTGTGGGACGAATGTGTGCTAAAAAAAAAATTCTTAACCAACCTGCTAATGGAACTTCATGAGTTTCTTCAGAATATAACTATGCAGAGCCACTTTGACTGTTAAGTTCATAGCTGGCAGGACAAACAAGCCCTAATTGTGTCAGAGTTGCTGCTGAAGAGATCAGTGTTTTATGAGAGACGTAAAAAAAGTTTCACAGTTACTAAAATAGAAATTCTTGTTTGCTTTTCAAGGAGTGGGGGAAAGGAACATTTATAACTAAAGAGCCTAAAAGTGACCAATTAAGAAAAACATCAATAAATTAATCTTCCTAGGATATTTTCTGGCTTGTGGAAAGACAGTAGTAAACCCATCTGGGACTTTTCCATCTGAAAGCTCCCGACTCAGAAGTTGGATCTAACTGTGTATGAGTTTAATACTGAAACTATAACACAGAATCCCAGAACTGTAGGGGCTGGAAGGGTCCTCAGATCCCCCAGGGCAGCCCCACTAACACAGGTTCCCAACTGCAGGTTGCACAGGAAGGCATGAGCAAACAGCCTGCTGTGCTGTGGGCACCTGGTACAGAAAGGAACCCAGACAAAGACATTGCCACCAGTTGGTATTGCATGAGAAGCAGAACAGGACAAAAAGTGTCTCCCTAGAACAGTACAGAAAAGAAGGATTCATGTGGAGACAGCATACGTGCAGTTTTTATTTTCCCAGATCTATCACCATCACCAATGGCCGTCACTGAACGATGAGGGGTGATACTGATGTAG
>JAOWBP010004377.1:2214020-2230145 GCA_028571105.1 Tragopan temminckii
GATGATCATTGCGGTCCTTTTCAACACAGGCCATTCTATGATTCTACGACTCCGCTTTCCTGAGGTCCCTGCAGCCTGAACCACTCTGATGCTGCCAGCACAGCCTGGGTGACACCAGCCCAGAGGTGAACCAAGGGAGAAATCGTGGCCTCAGTCCCAAGGAAAGGCTGTAGGAATGGGTGTAGGGAATAGCTGCAAAATGCTGCAGGGGCAGAACGGAGCGGTGTTGACACGGTCGTGAATTAGTCAGCTATTTAGAACATGCTGTTTGATGCTGGATATGGAAATTTCCCCCCTCTTATTTTTTTTCTTTCTGTTTTTAAGATGAAAAACTATTCCTGTACAACTATTAAGTTTTTATGAGTGCTTAGTGCAGCAGATCCAGCAGCACTGTAAGTTCATAAAAACAGATGCTTTTTAACAAGTGTGCATGCAGCTCCGTGTCAAACTGCAATCAAAACTGTCATTCTGTACAATGTAATGGAGCAGGACACTTGTCATAGTAGAGGCTAAGCTCACTCAGCTACTGCAGCTAATACTGGAGATTTATTTAAATTAATCTGCAGGAAAATTAAATCCATTACTGTAAGAAGCAAGGGAATAAATCATACCCAACAGGAAACTAGAAAAAGCTGCTGCCATTTCAGTCCAATCTAAGGTTGCGTGAGCACAGCGACTTCTTTCTTGTCAAGAGCATAGAAACAACCCATAGCAGGAAAAATAATATCAGCTGTTTTTTCTAATGCAAAACACAAATAGTGTGCCCGATGAGTTTAACACTGTGGCCAAAGCAGGAGGAACATCTGAAGCTGTCTGCATTTCCAAATAAGACTCAAGGGTCAGAGGAGGGGAGGGGACGTGTGGGCAGGCTGGAATGATGGATGGCGTTTAGTGGCATGCTGCGTTTGGGTCTACCCGTGTTATTTTTGCAACAGGATGTCTCTGATTATTCTCTGAATAAGGACGGTTACATCTCATTGCTCAGAGGGGAATTTTTTCAGAGCCCTACAAATTAAATAGGATGCTGGAAAGCAAGAAGTCAATGAACTATCAGGTGCTGTTTGTCACAGACCTAGCAGGAGTGTCAGAATTTTCCCAAGGGGCATTGGCAGTGGACTTGGGGTGGGCAGAAAGGTGTGTGCACTCCTCCCAAATGTACAGGAGACCCCAGCTCTGCAAGGCCCATTGGCATCCCTGCCTGTATGCTTTGCCTGATGTCAGAGCCAGGCCAAAGCATTTTATAGCAGGGGCACACCGAGTTCCTCGGTAACTATTTCAGCCATAAAGTTGATGAAATATATATAGGGGGCTTCACAAAGGACAGAAAACAATTACTTTCCCAAACTGCATCCTTCCTAAGAACTTTGCAGAACCTGCTCCTGGCTCGCAGGGTGCTGCTGCCTGGCGTGACAGTTCAGCTAAAGTTGCCTGATAGAAATACCCCTGAACCCCAGAGGCTGTGGTGACACAGACACCCTGCAGCACAGCCCTGCTTCCTTGAAGCATGCTCAGGTTCCTCGGTGATGCTGAAGGACACCGCCAGCCCTCAGCAAGTTGCAAAAGAGGATCAGCTGTGGGACCTTTGAACTCCATGAATATGTATGCAGGTAAAATGAGCACAAAAAAGTGTTGCCAAGGTAGGTTTGGTTTGTTTTCTCAAACTAAAGGTTTCAGATAGAAAGGGAGGGAAGAAACTTTACGAAGCAGGAGCACAAGTCTTAGGAGGAGCGGCTGAGGGAACTGGGGCTGTTCCCAATGCTCTGCAGAAGAGGAGGCTCAGGGGAGACCTCATTGCTCTCTCCAACTCCCTGACAGGAGGTTGTGATGAGGTAGGGATTGGCCTCTGCTCCCAGGTAACAGCAATGGGATGAGAGGTGATGGCCTCAAGTTGTGCCATGGGTTCAGCTTGGATATTGGGAAAAAATTATTCTCTGAAAGAGCGGTGATGCGGTGGCACAGCTGCCCAGGGTGGTGGTGGATTCACCATCTTGGAGGTGTTCAAGAGCCGTGGAGATGCTGCACTGAGGGATGTGGTCACTGGGCAATATTGGTGGGGATGGGCTGATGGATGGACACGATGATCTTAGTGGTCTTTTCCAACTGTAATGACTCTATGATTTAGTTATATGGCAGCTTCTCTTAAACCTAACTAAGCCCATCTAATCTTTGCTGAAGCTGCAAATGAGGGCCACAAAGCCAAACACATGGGAGCAATTTCCCTGCTACAGAATGACACATCTAATGAGCCAGTTCCATGAGTTAGCTTAGTGGAAAGGAAGACACGAGCTCATCCAGGGGCTGGATGACTCAGGGGCACTCAGGACCTCACGCTGAGGCTTACCAGCTTGATTTTGGCCCAAGTTCTGAAAATCTGAGAGTTGCCTACAAAAGAAGCCCCTGGTCCCAGTGCAGCCTCTCATTGAGCATAGGTTCACACCAAAACCACCACTGGAAGCCTTTCCAAAGAGATGCAGTGAATCAGAACTAGGCAGAGTGAAGGACTCTTCACTCTTCAAAAGGGGTCTCAGGCTCAGCACTGGACTGCTCAAAAACTGGCATGATCCTGCTACCCATCCTGCACCAGCTCTCTGACAAGATCTGTGAGAACTAAACAAGTAAATAAAAATAGAGAAGGGAAGAATGAAAAATTAAGGCCATTACATTTTATTTATGAGCAGTGAAAATGAGCGTGGACTGCAAAATGATGCCTCGTTCGCACTGCGTATCACAGATACGAGTTTAAAAGGCACCAAACACCTCACGATATGAAACAGTTAAAGAGAAGAAAAAGTCAGAACTCAAATGTCAGACAGATTTTGGACAAGAACTCTGTATGTACCCCCAAGCTCGTTGAGTTCTTTCCCTGAGGTGAGATACCATTCTCTTACCTACAATTCATTCATCTCTGTCCAGTCTGTTCTTGACTTATACGACGATAATCATTTAAGGGTCTTATTTAACCAGCCAGAAATGAAGGAGTTCAAGGAACACCAGGGAATATATGGCAAAAAATAACAAGCTTACATCACTTGCACTGGATTACTCTCCTCTGGCACACCGCAGAAGAAATAACGCCAGTCATGGTCTGCATGCTCAGAAGTCTCCAGGGAATTAGGTCGGCATTATTCAAGGTAAGTGACACTTTAAAGAACTTTAAATTAGCTGTTGACAGTCAGGTAGATAGATTGACGAGTGATTACATGAAGTCCCCAGTATTACCATTCTGTGGTGAAAGTAAATATGAAAGGGGGAAAGCAGAAAATACGTTAAGTGTGGTTTTGTCAATCCGTGATGCAGCTGGGAGACAGCAAAGTTCATCTAAAGATGCTGGAAACTTCTACAACTAATTGCTTTCTCTAAATCAAGAGTTGTCAGAAGGTTTCCTGGCAGAATCAGCGCAAGCAATGCAAGTAGACTACGTCCCAAAAAAAGGGAAAAAATGAAAGGAAAAGCATTCTCCCATCACCTTTCTCCCTAAGTGAGAAAGCATCCCTGGAGACATCCAAGGCCAGGCTGGATGTGGCTCTGGGAAGCCTGGTCTGCTGGTTGGCGACCCTGCACGTAGCAGGGGGTTGAAACCAGATGAACGTTGTGGTCCTTTTCAACCCAGGCCATTCTATCATTCTGTGATTCTAAGTGGCTGCAGGGGAAGCCAGCGCTCTGCCTGGTGCTGCATGGAGCAGTGCCCCTGAGCTGCACAGCTGAGGAGGACACTCTGCATGCACAACAGATGTCCTCACTGCAGTCGTCACTAAAATATGTTTTTAAATAAAATTAACTCAGCTCAGGCATCTGTAATTAGCACCATCTTCGAGAACAAACCAGAACGAGTTTATTGAAGCTCTCTAACTATTTACAGTGAGAGCGAATTTACCCTCAAGGTTCACTTTACTATTTTGTCTCAATTTTCTTGTAATTTCATCCATCACAATTTTTTTCAGTCTTCCAAAGGTGATGGATAAAACACAGAAATAAATAGGACCAACTGTTCGCAGAAGCCTAAGGGAAAACAGAATTTTGTTATAAATAATCCTTGGCACAAATCATGGAAACGCAATACTAAAATTGTTTGTTGAATCATTTATGAATTGGGCCCTCAGTTTTAGTTTGCAAATAAGTTACAGTTTTTGTTGATGTTCTTTTACACTTTGCTTTTTTAGCTGGGAAACAGCCTTTGAGAAGCTGAACTGATACATAATACAGAACACAGAGTGACTGAAGGATCTTTTTAAGGGAAACTCTATGCAAATACAGCACTCCTGGATTTAGATACAGGTGATGAGAAGCTAAATGACGACACTTGTACAAGACTTTCTTAGATGACACCAATCTGAGTTCTCACTCCAGCTTTACATGTAGAAAAGGCAAAGACAGCACAGTGCACTATAAAACCACTAAAAAAAGGAAGATTTTTATGCAGGTAATTTTTAGCAGCACCTCTGTGGGATGGTTTCTAGAACTGCTTGGGAAACGACATCCCAGGAGACTCAGGCAAATGCATGTGGTCTAACAGATAAAGCAGAGGGATAAGAACAGCACACCACCTCGTGTTCCTTCCAGGATGGGAAGTTTTGAATATTTCTTGTTATAATCCAATGCAAACCTTCAAGGGAACGTAATGACACCCTGCTGCACTGCATGGAGTCTGGTCACACGTGCAGGAGTACACAACAGGAGTGGAAGGTTTGCTTCCTTGAGGAATTTGGGATTGCAGAGGACAGCTGATTACCCAAACACCTCACATGAAAGTCACAAACATGAAACAGTATCAAAGAACAGAGAGACGCGTTTCTTTTGTCTGTAAATTGCTATTTTTCCTCATCTGAAGAGAGCAAGAGAGACGCTTGGAGACAGATAAAAGCAATATTAAGACCCAATGCTCATTAGCTGGAGCAGGTGTGTGCAGCCTTACCTGATCTGTCCTCGCACCAGGGGTCTGTTTTTTGTCCTGTTCATATTCGAGTCAAATGGAACCTCAAAGAACTGTAATGAAAAAAAAAGAAAGGGAAGAATCAAATGAAAGGATGCCGGAAGCCGTGCCACGCGTGGAATGCCGTGTCTGCATCTGCACGTGCTTTCATCTCTAGTTTTTGAAGGTTCAGAAATGCGACTAAAATGGCAAACTCCTTTTATGGAGCTTTGATAGTCTGCAGTAATACTTCTGGCATCCCTTTAGAAAGAAAATCACCTGGAGGACAAAAATAGTTTGCTCAAGTCCCCAGAAGTTCCTTGTTTGAAGCAGAGGCTGATTCCAAGTTCTCGACAGGTTTGACAGAGCCTTTATACACACCGTTAAATACACACATACACACACACACAGCTCTGCCTCCGGTTTTATATTAAGACAAACAGCCCTCACCAATGCTGTGCTTCTGATATTTTAAAGACAGATGCCTTTTTTCAAGATCTAACATCCGAGAACCTGTAACCCACCCCAAAACCAATCAGCTCCTGTGAAACGTGACCCAAACTGCACTGAGCACCTCTCTTGGGCAGCAGGCAGCGAGCACAGCATATGCTGTTATTTAACAGCACAACCCAATCCAACTTTAAACACTGCCTATGGGAACACTGAGGCAGCACTATCAGCGCACTGTGAATTCCTGCAGGCTTCTGTAGAGATGCTTCATAGAAAATGGCACTGGAAAAGCTGAGTGCGGTTTTCCGTGCAGCAGCATAAAGCCGTTTCGTTTTACATGGACAAAATAGCAATAAAAACTGAAATATATATATACATATATAAACCCCACCATACTTCAGAGATTCACCAAAAGCTATTTATAGGCAGCGCAATATGTATTTATAGAAGGGATATCTTCTACTGACGTCATGTCTGAGGTTTTGGGGTAGGAACCCAGTTGCAGCGAATGTGTAGGAAAAGCAGCACAACAGATCAGGATTTCAAGCCATCAGAACGATGACATGTTGAGCAGTCAGACTGCAGATGGATTTAAGGTGACTGCTGTATAAGATCTATGTCACTTCATCAAGCTGATGCATCCTTTCACACGACAAAAGACGAAGTTTGCAAACATCCTGGCTCTGAGAGTGCCAAAATCTGCGCAAAAAATGAAATATTTATGGATTTTGTTTCATTCGTATGTCATAAAATTCAAAGCATCTCCCAAATTTATCCACACAAAAAAAGTACCACCGTGAAGAAATGATGGGATTAAAGGAAATCATAAAGGTTTTTGTAAGGGCAGCACTGAAGGAGAGATCTTCAGCTGTATTCCTGACAGCTCTACCATTCCCAACACTGAGGTTATAGGAAAATCCTGCCTGTGTGTGAGAGTGCTCGAGCCCACCTGCTACAGTTTTTCAGCTTGCACACAACTTGCCAGCAGCGTGCCCTAAAGCCAAAGAGTTCAGCAGTGGGCATTGCCTTCGTATTTTGAGACGCTCCTAAAAGTGCCCAAATTTGGGAACAAATGAGGTGGAGAAAGGAAGAGGAGGAGGCGAGTGGATACCACTGGCACCCCTTGGCCATGGAAGTCCCAGAACATCCCTGCTGTGAGCTGCCAGCCCAGCAGCACCGATCCCCAAGGCACCAATGCACAGCAGCTTTGAGGTGTGGGTCGGCTTTGCATGGCTGCAGCAGCACGGTGTGAGTGCTGGGGGTCTCACAAAGACCCTCTGTACAAAATGGCAACAAGTACACCCAGGGAAGTGAAAGCACTCTGTTTGGATTGGAAGGCAGTGATTGCTTCTGACAGCTCAGCATTTTGCTAATGGCTTGTTTCACTGTTACGTTTCAGACACAATTATGCTAAATGAAGAAAAAATATCATCTGACATCAGACTGGTAGAGCAATGCAAGGGAAAATTCTACAGAGTCAAAGTCTTTTCTTTCTCTTCAGAAAATGTTTTGGGCTGTGTGCAGTTTTGTTTCATTTTGTTGGCACAAACCTCCCTTATTTCTATTTGCACTGACCGCCCAGAGCTGACGTCCAGCTGAAACTTGGGCACACACAGAGATCCTGGCTCTTAAATACTCACAGCTAAAGGTGCTCAGCGTGCGATGGGTAAAACTACAATAATGTGTAAGTTTTAAACTCAAATTGAAACATAAGAAGGCATAAATGAAGAACAGTTGGATGCTCAACACTGTTGAGAGAACTGAAAGGTATGCATTTGGTATGATGTGACAACGCTGTATCAGTTTATGACATACTGCTGTATATTTTATATAGTAGTTGACCCCTGAATAGAACATATTTAGACCAAGAAACTTCTCTCTGAGTGAGGCAGTCCCAAAGCATCAGTCCCTGCTGTACACAGATATCTCTGCTCCCAGAGATGCATGGCTTAGGTATGAACTCCTTTCCTTTTCTAAATCTGACAATCTGAACAATCTGTTATGTCAACTACACGCAAAAAAATTACTTATCTCACTGAACAGCAGCTAAGAAAAATCCTTTTATTTGTAATGGCCCGGATTCTTTCACTGAGCAAGTTGTGATTGCATGTCAGCAAGATGCCTTGTATCAAACTTGCTACAGTTTGTTCCCAGATGTTTGACAAAATTCCCTCTCCACTTGGAATTATTTCCCCTGATATTCCAGGAAGATGAAAAAGATGTGCATTTAAAACATCATGCTGCAGCAATGAAAGAGTGAACTCAAACATACCACGTCATGCCAGGCCAGCACAGCACTGCCTGCGTTAGCAAACAGTGAACTCAGCAGCACGAATCCTGGATAAATAAATATTTCAGAAGCTCTCAAGATGCTTTTTCCTTGGAAGCACGAATGCATCAGCTCAGACAGACAAGGCAGAATTCTCTCTCATAGGTGTTTGGGAAGGCAGCCACCAAAGGGCAGCCAGAGGGTTAAACCTACAACATCTGCAATCCCTGAGTGACAGAACTTGGCAATGGTTTTCCAGACCCCATCCTAAATTTTTATCAGTCTGTATGAACATTCAAGACACAACGTCGGAAAAAAATAAATCAGCTACACTTTGTGGTTTATTTCTCTGGCAGACTCATCAGATTCTCTGTGTAGATCTCATCTAGTTAATGTACAGTAATTATATCTTAAACATCTAACAAATCTTAGATTAGCTGTCACACTACTGCTTACTGTTATTTACAGCCGTGCTTTTTGTCCTTAGCTGCTTCGTATTGGTTTCCTCTATGTTTCTAAGTGAAACATTGCAGACTGCTTCGTTCCTTCAGGCTCCCTCCTGGCAATAGCAGCCCACAGCACTGACTGGGACACACATTAATTACATAATTTAGACTCGAGCAGGACTCCCAAGCTCACTCCTTCCGCACCATCACTGAGCACTTGATTTGCAGTTAAATACAGCCACCACCTATTAAGTTCTCAGATTGAGTGGCCTGACTATTCGCAATTAATTAGGGATGGAAAAGTCTGAGCACGAGCTGTTTGCCTTCCGTGGTCATTCCTGCGGGAACAATTTCAGCTCCTGAATTATGACAATTCAATACCCTGATTCCTGTTAACACACAAACATAAATAGAGCACATTACGAGGAACAACATGTCATATAGTTTATCAAATGGATCGCTCACGTGGAGGCCAGTGAGCTTTTCCCATCCACTCTGCTGGAATCTGAGCACCCAGAGCCAGCTCTGAGCTGGGCCATGTGCTGGAACAGCAGATGCTGGAGGGGGCAACTGGCCTCCATGTACTGACAACACATTTCCCCCTAACTCTAAACACACGTTTACATCAGAACTGATAATCTCATGAGTCTAAAAGCCGGAGTATAACCTTGCTATTAAAAAACAGTTTAATTTGTGGCAACGTGGGGATCTTCTCACTGCAATACCAATGCCAGGGCTGGGCAGGACCCAGCGAGCCCCTCGGTGCCAGCCATCAGCCTGCCCTGCCACGCCATCCACAGGCTCCTAACCAACCCAGACCCCCAGAGGAGCTCCTGTTTAATGCTCTCAGGGAGCACAAAACCTTCAGCCTGATTCTAAGCACTCCAAATGATGTGCTGCTCCCAGGGTCTCACCCCAGATCTAAGCGTCTACCAAATGCAAACAACTTATAGATACACTGCAATTAAAGCGAGGCAGATTGAGTTTCAGTGCAAGCAGGTGGGCTTAGAGTCATCCCACTTGACTTTGGGGACTTAAGTGAGGCACCAGGCAAGGCGTGCTTTGCCCCTGGCTCCTTGTACCTTTAATCTGAGCAGCCTGCAGGTGGCTCAGCAGCAGAACAGCCCTCAGAATGGATTTCTTCCTCTCCCAAGCCCTCAAGACAGCACAGGGCAGTTTGGGTGAAGTGGTGGCATAGCAAGGGAGCAGAACGTGGGGCTATCACTACAGGGACACCACCTCCTGCTCCACAGTGCAAACCCACTTGTTTCCAAACCCATGACCTGCAGGGTGAGACCGAGATACGAGGACAGCGATGGCAAAGCCTCTCCTCAGCAAAACCTCTTGTTCCAGCTCCTCCTTTGAGCCCTCCTCCCCTCTGTACTATCTGGTTATTTCTACTCCGTGTGTTTTCAGTGATTTATCTCATATTGTGTGATAAAGTAACATATAATTACATAAAAGGCAAAGAAAAACATAACATATAATTTATGGTAAATAAGATCAAAGTCGAGATTATTATTATAGGTTTTCTCCCGGTTTCCTTTCAATCACTTTTATATGAAAACAACAAAGAATAATTAAAGTATATTACAAAGGTCTTTTTATTCAATTGTACACAGATGTGCCTAAAAAAAAAACACGCAAGGGAAGGATTTTCAAAAGCACTCATGTACTGATCTAACACTATTCTCACTGAAGTCAATGGCAGTTTGACTTCAATGAGAGCACAGACAGACCAATACTGAGTGATTCTGAAAATCCCACCCTAATTGTACAAACAAGGGAAGGCTTTAGAGACTGCTGGCTTGGAGAGTGTATATTTGAGAATCATAAAGGGCACGCAGCACCTGTTTGTCTTCAAGATATGAAAATAAAGCAAGCCAAATATTTTAAGGATTAGAAATGGCTTTTTTTCTTTCTGTCTTTTTTTTTTTTTTTTTTAAGCAGTATCTGAAAACCCTCTGGCTCTGCACTTCCCAGCCTAGCTATAGACCTGCTTTAATATTTTCCATTTCAAAGGGGACTCTAATTAAAAACGAGATTGATGCAAGCCTGAACAATGTTACCTACAGGTAGGGAAGGACAGCTAAACCCCACACTGTCACTCTCCAGTGAAGCCAAGGAAAGCTGCTAGGTAAAGCAGCTGCCACGCAGCGCTTGTTTTGAAGACGCGTTCCTCATAGCAGCCCATTGCTATCTGCAGGGAAGAGGACAGGAGGTAACTGCAGAGAAAGTGTTGAGATCTGTCACTTCAGAAACATATTTTCAAGGCTGAGAATGCAAAGACTCACAGACTTCAATTAGCACTTATTTGTCCTGGAAGATTAATGACATGCTGTGCAGGCTCGGCTTTTAGGCGCTCAGGAGAGGATGTGCTGCTATTTCTCTGGCCACTTACAGGCATGGGACTTTCTGAGGGTCCTCAGGGACATCTGTCCCCTGCCCTGAGAAGTCTTATAGATTTTTGTGCTTAAACACTGAGTACGCTTAACCAGAAAGCATCCTGAGTCGCCACGGGACGCTGGGGACTTGTTTCAGTGCCCATGGAGTGACTTGAGATGCCGCCCAGCCGCCCCAGGCACCGTGCTCCGAAACAAAGGGAAACCCCAAACCCACTCAAAGTGCCTCCAGGAGTGACATCCATCTTCCGCCCGGCTTCCTGTGAGCAGGGCAGCAGGGAGATGTGTCCATTCTGTATTTGTTGTCAGCTCATCCAAACCCCATTAGAGACCAAGAAAACAAAGAGTCATTAAAGGCTTGTGGCTTGACGGCCTCTTCATCAACACTTCTGCCAAACAAAGTCCTCTGGTGCTATCACAAGTGCTGTTACAAGGAGCTGGAATAGAGCGTGGCTGTGCTAACACTCAGGAGTGTCAGTGACGTGGTCCAGACAGCAGTGTGCCTCATTGCCCATGCGGTCCACAGATCCCACTGCAATGGCCAAAGATGGGCACAGTTGTGACCATGAAGTAGGAAAACATAATTAAGGGCTACATGCGGTCTTCAGTTGTATGAATAACTTCAGACTTGTCTTCATCACCCCTGGGCTCCCTGAGCCAAAAGCAGCAATTTCCAGGTGCAATGAACACCTTCCCACCCCATCCTTTGGGCACGGACTTGGGCATCATTGTGCTCTTCCTTTACACCTTAAAACCCAAATGGCTATAAATGTGTCTCACAGGTCTGAGCTCCACCTCAGAATCACAGAATCACAAAATGGCCTGGGGTGGAAGGGACTCAAGGATCACGAATCTCCAACCCCCCTGCCACATGCAGGGCCATCAACCTCCACATTTAATACCAGCCCAGGCTGCCCAGGGCCCCATCCAATCCAGCCTTGAACACCTCCAGGGATGGACAGGGCATCCACATCCTCTCTGGGCAGCTGTTCCAGCACCTCACCACTCTCATAGTAAAGAACTTCCCCCTGACATCCAACCTAAATCCTTCCTCCACCTCATGTCCTTCCCTTGTGCTGATCCAACAGTGACCCAACCTGGACTCATTTCCTTTCCTGTTCCTTTCTGCCTGGATCATTTCTTGATCCTTTCCATTGGATTTGGTCACTCTAGGCATTCTCTCTCCTTTGGGATTTACACAGTCCTCTCTATTCCAGGCTTGGGATAAGGTAATAAAACAGCATATACACTGCATTTCCCTGGAATAACAAGATAAAACAACCTATTCATACAAAATTCAGCAGTTGGACTGCAGTCACCCAAAGTCAACCACCTACCCACGCAGGATTTGTGTACGATCATAAATGATGAACTACAAGTTGATGCCTACAAGCAGAGGTACATGTTTTCCGATCTTCAAGAACTATTTTATTCCTATGTATTTTAGGAACAACTGCAAAGTTGAAGAAAAACACCACTTTTGTGCTTTCCAAAACACACCCCAAATCCCTTTGCAACGCCACGCTCTCAAAGAGATTCCTTTGCATTAAATCATCTTTGTCATGACACCAGCATGCCACGAGGACAACATGTAATTTAAAAAACAAACACAACTGCATACAACAATCTCTTTGCTGAAGATAGGAATTGCACAAGGTCGGTATCTGGTTTAAGTTACTCTGTGTCCTAAAATACACCAGACCAGGTCCTCTGGACACAGTGCAGCTGCTTTGAGCAATACTGCAGATAAAACCCGATACTGAAAATGGCTTAGACAAATTCCTCTGGTGGAAGCAAGCTGTTACTCAGGAACTCTTAGGGCAGTATTTCTGTTGCCCAATGCAAGTGGGAGATGTGCATAACACTCAGCTGGGAGGCACAAGCATCCTCCAGATGGCAACTGAGAGCCAACAGGCAGCAGCTTCCCCAGCGCCTGGCTGAGATGCAAAGCCATTACTGCTCTCTAGGAACCAACCACAGGGATCCTGAGCCCTCCACAGCATCGCTGTCAGCCACTTTTTGGTCCCCTGGGACTACTACAGAGAGCTATAAAACAAAGTAGCGTTGCTGCTGCTCTGTTTTTTCCCCAGGAGATTAGAGCACAGAAGTGTAAAGGTGAGGTTTAAATCATTCCCACACATCTCCCGTTGCCTACCCATGTGTCCAGGATCCAGGTCATTTTAATCAGCTCTTTATAATTTGTCACTCCGACGATAAGAATACTAATCCACCACAATGTGCTTCCTGCCAGGCACCCGAATATTAATCCATAAACTGGGCTCTTATATCATGCGTAGATGCATTCATTTTCACTGCTCACGGCTTGCTTTCTTACAATACAGACAAAAGTAGCACTCTACACAAGCAGCAGGCTTGCCTGCTTTGGGCCACAGAAAGGTTACGTATTTATTTGCATACATGCAGATTAATTACTCTTAAACACTTCTTAAGGTTTGGAAATACAAAATTACTTTCTTCCTTGCACTTGCTGACACCTGAGAAAAACTAATTTGCTTTGGTTTGTCGGCATTTGGCAGAAGAGCCTTCAGCTCCTTCTGGAAAAAAAGCCTTGAAAGCCCACCAGTATTAAGAAAGGAAAATAAAAAAAAACAAAAAATCCCACACCAAAAAACAAGGAACAAAATCTGGGCTCAAGATTCTAAGTGTGAACAAGGGTGTAAAACGGCATTAACATTGACTAACAGAACAGCGTGATAACTTTGCCCAACTGTCACAGAAGCGATCTGCTGGACGTACCAGCAGCTCAGACCTCTTAATATTAATAAAATCATCCCCCGAGATTTAATTCAGCGAGGTACTGAAGAGCTGATGTCAGGGAGAGCTGAGAAGGGGAAGAGCTGCAAGTCACGTTCTTACACATGGCGCATTTAGGCAATCTACTGAGTCTGTATGAGATAGAAGTATCTCTTTCAGACAAAAAGAAATTAAACAACTTTGGCTGTTGTTCAGATGTCTGGAAAAAAAAAAATATCTGCAGAGGATTTGAAGATTTACATTTAACTGGCAAGAGAACTCTGCTCCAAAAGGCGCTCGTTTCCTTGATTAGGAAGAGCTGTGAATGCTGAAAGACTGTATCAAAGGCGCTCTGATGGGTGCATCACTACCTACGTTTGTATGACACTGGTTTTATTTAAAAGCAGCTTGGCAATAAAGCAAATTAAGACAAATAGCCATCCCCTCTCCCATCCGCACGGAACTTAACAGGGAGCTATCAGTATCCTTATTAAACCCATTATTTCCTTCTGATTTCCAGACCATGGGCTCCTTCACAAAGCCATCCCAGTTGTGCTGATCAAAAGGCACCGAGAGCTGCCTACAAAACTAGTTGGAGTTTCTGTTCAAGCTGAGGGGCTTTACCCAGAGCAAAGTAGTTTGGTAAGGGCTCTGTCTTCAAAACACCACGTTTTTATACAGAATATGCACAATTGCCAAATATAGCAACAAGGTACAATCAAGTAACAGATGTACAAGATGCATTTAATTAGCTCCAGTTTTGCAGGTAAAATGCAGTAGTTTTTTCTTCTGATAAAACATCATGCACAAGCCGGGACCATTAAGTGAGGGTGGCCATCATTATGCTCTTCTATTAAGGGCTGGATGACAGACCTCTGCATGGAGAATCCAAGTCACAAAGACATCCCAGACCAATAAATAGGTCTCACCTTTCCTTCCCCTTCATTAAGATGGAAAGTGAAGCAACAGCCCCACCAGGACCCATCAGAAAGCACAAACAGCCCAACCTGTTGCAGGGCATCACATCATCCATCTTTCTAAAGCTGTCAAGAAATGTTTGTCATTCCAATACTGCTTGCATCTCCCAAATGCTAAGATAACATGCCCATCAATCTCAGCTGGAGTTAAAAGAGGAGTTGAAAAATAAATAGTTCTGAGTCTTGTTACTAAGAGGGATTCCACACACTATTAATTTTAGCTTGGAAACCAATTAAGACACCAAATCAGCATTACCTCCCGCGGCTTTTTAAGGCATAATGACCTATTTGTTTGCTTAAATTTATTTATTTTATGACAGCGAGCCTTTGAAATGCTGTAGGAGTTTGAACAAAAATAGGGCAGCATGGTCCTCTCTATTTCAGCAGGCCACTCTTTAAACAAAAGAACAACAATAAGGACCGCAATGGCACAGAAATGTCAGTGTGGCAGAATGAAAGGGGTTCATGGAAAACCATTTGTCAGTCCTTTGGCAAAACGGTGACTAAAGGAGAGCTCCCTGCCTGCCCAAGAGCCTTGCACACACTGTGGTGTCACCATGGACGTCACCCAAAGCAGCCATGCACTTGGGGCACCTTTTTAATACTGACATGCAAATGCTGCTCGTGGCAGTTTTGTTTTCCAGGTGCCTCCAATGTGACACGTTTGTTAAGTGTTAGTTCATATGACGTTTCCTGACTGCTACAGAAGAAAGAAATCAGCCCTGTGTCTCAATCCCTTGGGTGCATGCAGTCACAGCAGAACTGATGAGGGTCTTCACATGGGGTTAAATTCAGGCTCTGCCTCGTGGACACTGCTTTTATTTTCCGTGGAACTAAGCCCAGAAGCATGGGACGTCTTTGTGTGATAATGGAAGCACATCACGGTGTCTGATCTTCCAGCAAAACCAGGAAAGTAGGAACATATACATGAGAAGACAAAAGATAGATCCAGCACAAGGTCCAGCTTCCACTGCTGGCAAATATAAGATAAAGAACTTCACTTGCTTGTCCCAGAGCCCAGGGATGATCAGGTATGATGCCATCCACCCAAGAGTACCTATGGGCAAGCATAAAAACATTAAAAACCACAGAAAGTCACCAAGAATTCTCATGAGAAGACTGCAAAATCAAAATTGCAGCTCTCATGGAAACTCTGAAAATCTAAAATAAATCATTACAAACTGGAACTAAAACGAACACTGTAGTATTACTATGACAAAGACAATATATATAATCTGTTGAAACATCTGCTTTTGGACTCCATTCAAAATTCTTCCGTGGAGAAAGCATCTCTACTTGACATACACCAACTCTGCCACTCAAAACCAAATTTGCAACAAGTTCTCATTGCAAAATAAAAGTAGTGATAAAAGAAAACAATTCTGAGGAAAATAAATCTGCTTTAAAATTGACATCCTACTAAAATCCAAACAGATTTCCCTAGGTAGTCCTGTCCTTAAATGCATGCCACCATTTCATCACAGCGCAGTTCCTGCACTGACAGGTCCCAAGATGTGCTTATGTGATCATCGTTAAACACGAAGTGCTGAAATGAATTGCAACATTTAGTAATGCCTCTTATGAACGAAGATTTATAGAGGAAGCATGAAATGAAACTAAAAAAAGCACATAGTTACAATGCCTTGTGCTGTACTGGACAAAAAAAAGAGATAGATATGAAAACAGACATTGAAAATCACGGATAGCTGAGCACAGGCATCCTACCAAGAGTTCTGCTGCAGAAGCTGATGCTCAGCCCATCTACTCATTTAACTCACGTAACAGGAGTGGCCTTCCAAGAATTGAGGGGAGCATATATACAGGAAGGGGAACAGCTGTTTATGAGGATGGATAGTGATAGGACAAGGGGGAATGGTTTTAAACTGAGACAGGGGAGGTTTAGGTTAGATATTAGGAG
>JAOWBP010004377.1:2232103-2246657 GCA_028571105.1 Tragopan temminckii
CCTATCACTATCCACCCTCGTAAACAGCCGTTCCCCCTCCTGTTTATACGCTCCCTTCAAGTTCTGGAAGGCCACAACGAGGCCTCCCCGCAGCCTTCTCTTCTCCAAGCTAAACAAGCCCAGTTCCCTCAGCCTTTCCTCACAGGAGAGCTGCTCCAGCCCTCTGACCATCTCAGTGCCCTCCTCTGGACCCGCTCCAAGAGCTCTGTGTCTATCTTGTGCTGGGGGCCCCAGGCCTGGATGCAGTACTCAAATGGAACCAGCAAGATTAGCAACGCATCTCCATCTCAGCTGCTCACTTTCTAGACTCCTTTCTCATACGGTCTTAGAGTAGTCTGGAGCCACCTTACACAGCACCATCCACAGCGATGCCATCCAGGAAAAGCAGTTACTGCACTTCACCCCCTTAGTTTGCATTTCCATCATGCCACAACCACCTATTTCTACGGGGATGGCAGTGATGAGGAGAGCTGGGCCTCACCCTGCTTGGTCCGGAGCACCATGCTGGGGCTGCTCAGCCCAGGCAGGACAGTTCCAGCCATCCCAGCAGCAGGGCCATCCTGGTTTCCAAGCACGATCCTCAGCGAGCATCTGCACTGTGCCAGACCAGACAGCAGTAGTGTTCAGGCAGCACTGGAGTCATTCCTGGGTAGATAAAATCTGTTGCTTTTTTTTCCATGCAAAGAACAAAAAAAAAAAACAAAAAAAAAAACCCAACAACCAACCCATAAAAAATTTAAAACCTCATTTATACTCTTCCACTCCTCCTCAGGCAATCGGTTTTGGCCACTGTTGAGAGACAGGATTTCTTTGTTTTGACCCAGAATGACTTTCCCAATGCATTTTCCAGGTGAAGGGAATTCCCTCCTTCTCCCTGCCGCCCTCCCACCCGCTCCTTAATTAAAGTCGGTACAGAAACCCTGCTGCAGACTGAAAGTGCTCGACGAATGTGTAGGCTGGGGAAAACACTCCGTTAGCCATTATTCTAGAGTTTATCATCTTTGAACTGATTAAAACCAGATAACGAGGAGGATTATTGAAATTAACAAAAAGGAGGAGAAAAACAGAAGATGCATCCAAAAGCAGAAGGAAACGCGTCCATCACTTTCTGATCCACTGCCAGGGAACGGGAATCTCTTTAAGAGTGTAATTAAAGAATATCTTTAATAAAGTGGCATGGCAAAGGGAAGGGATGTTTGAGCAGAGCTGTCAGAGCCCAGAGCCGCAGCCCCAGCAGCCAGGCTGTGGTTGGGAGCACACAGGGGCTCCCAGCTCCCAGACATCAAGGCACTCGCACGGAGCCGAGCTGCCTCCGCGGTCAGGTTCACCCAAATACCTTTTCCATGAACTAATCAAATAGGCATTTATCAGCCAAAAGAGGAACACGTAAAGCAAAGGGGCTCATGGAGGAGTTTTTCCCCTTCATAAAGAGTCCCGAAACTTTCAGTCCAGAAGGTCTGAGATTATCAGGGCAGAGCCAGCTCAGCACAAAGCATCCTTGATGTCTAGACCAAATGAAAAGATTAGCAGGTCTGCGGCAGCGCTGATTACACCAGGCCCATGCTATTTTTCCAGCGGATGCTTTCATAATTAAATATCAAGTAACAGGAGGCACTTTCACATTTATGTCATCCTCACCTTGGAAAAGAATTAAAAAGTTTTCTCATTGAGAAATAGAAAGGATTAAAAATCACTCTGTGGTTATAGCAGCAGCCTGTCAGGCTGCAGAGAGAAATGCAGATTTCAGAGAAGTGTCCCCTGGGAAAGGGACACTGTGTGCGTGTCAGCACAGCAGAATGTCCAGCACATCACACCTATATCTATCACAGACAACGTGGAATGAGAAATAAAAGCCAGCAGAAAGCTCTAGTGCTGATTAATGAACATAAACTAATAGGCTGCAATTGCAATTAAAAATGTGGTGGCACCAGCAAGCGTGCAGAGCCCTCCCAGCAGCAGAGAGGCCACGGTGCAGCTGTCAGAGCAGGAGCCCGGCTTCGAGGTTCCTTGCATTTAGCAGTGGGGTTCTCCTGGAAGAAGAGCACAGCTGCACCAGCAGAGAACAGGTCTCAGGGCAGCTCTGCCAGCTCCCCATTGCCTTTATAAAGGGAACAGACCTGATCCAGGCACAGCCATCGGCTCTTTAGGATGCAGAAATGTGACAGGCTGCTGATGGCTGGAGAAGCTGTTGTTCTGCACAGTGCAAATATATCACATTTTCAATTCAGACAGAGCCTTCCGTAGGAAAAAAAAGAAAATAGGATTCCAAATGGAACGAGAAATTATTGAAGAAACAAGCAAAGAAAAATCTGTTAAATGACATTCATAGTTTCATCAAAATACAAGAACAAGGGCCAGGCTTTAAAGGCATTTTTTGCTTTAAACACAGTGCAAACCTGGAGAAGTCCCTCACCTCTTGCTGAAGGAATTCCTTCCGTGCAGCTGGGACTGAGCTGCCTCTGACATGTAGGCAACCACACCGTGGAAAAGGGATTACCCTTCTATTAATTGCTAGAAGCTTACAATGGTTGAAAACATCCATCTAATTTCCACCTTACAGTTACAGCTGATTTATGCCCATTTCTTTATTTCCCAGCATCGTTCTCAGGTTTAAATGCATGCTCTCCACCCTGTATTCACCCCTGCCATGGCACAGAGCAGCACTGCGCAGCTGCCGTGCATTTGCCTGCTTCACACTACTGCACAGTCATGCTCTGATTAAGAAAACGTGTCATTTTCTTTTTTTTTTTTTTTAATTTTTTTTTTTTTTTTTTTTTTACCATTCCAGCTCTTTCTACCTGAGAAGCCCTCAGGCTCGATCCAAGAGTAGATAATACGCAGAATGAGAAAACAAAACCTGGCTGTTAACCCAGGTCAGGTCCTAACAGCCCACGGAGAGATGCTGCAGAGGTCACCTGATGTCTCCACGTTCTCTCCTTGGTTCCCACACTCACCTATTTAAATCCAAAAGTCATTCAGGAGAAGAACAACTGCAATCTAAATTCAGTGCCTCTCAAGGATCCTGCTTGTGGCTGGAAATCCTCCATGCCTCCCAGCTTGGAAAGCTTCATGAAAGACTCTAATTCTCGTGACTTGTCACCGTTGGGGCAGACCCACATGTAAATACCCACATGTAAATGCACACACACACAGGTGGGATGTGACCGTGCGTGCAAATCGAAGGCCAGCTGCTGACAGTGCATTGAATCACGGCCAATCTGAAGGCATTTCCAGCAAGTTGCAACTTTGCAATTCCTTTTGTGAATGCTCCCATAAACGTCCATTGCTGAGCGATCTTTGGGGAAGCTGCGACGGGTGTGAAATTTACTGAAAATGAGAAGCAAAGTGGGATTGAGGGAGACATAAATTCTGTGGGCAATTTGCAACGTGTGCTGTAAAACCAGCCCGGGGGGGCAGCATGGGTTGGAATTATTCCAGTCTCACAGCCTTACCCCCCCTCCCATAAACATGGGATTGTGGACCGAAGATGTATCTTCAAGCATTTATCTATAAACTATAGAAACTGACAGGCAGGGCTAGCAATTCTCACAGAGAAATATGAAAAAATTGAGAAAAATTGTCCGTGCTAGGATGAAAGCTCTTCTCTAAAGGAGTTCTCAGCAGAGGAAAGCAATCCTTCCAGACCTGTCCCAGGGAAGTGAGCGTCGAGCACTGCCATTAACAAACCCTCCCATTTATCAGAGATGAACCACAAACTACTGGCAGCATCCAGGCAGGAGCTGAATGTCTCCTGCTGGGTGACTCGCTGAGCTGCTCTACAGGTTTCAACTTGCAGTCACAAAAAGCCAAAATTCAGCTGACTGCAAACCAAACTTTGATGTCCCCACCAAAGGCAGCCACTATCACTTCTAATTAAAAACCTAACAGTGTAAGCTCCATAACTCTATTAAACAGAATGACTTCTGATTTTAAAAACATTGTTCTGGAGCTCAAAGAGCATTTGGGCACTGCTCTCAGACACAGGGTTTGGGTTTGAGTGGTGCTGTGTGGGGCCAGGGGTTGGAATCAGTGACCCGTATGGGACCCTTTCAGCTTGGGATGCCCTATGGTTCTGTGAAAATAACACTGGATGTCCCCTGTGGAAGACATCAATAGGTATCCAGTAGGATAACTCAAGGTAAATGGACAAAAAAAAGCTCAGCCCGTCTGTGGGTAGCAGTGAGTGCACACTGCAGCCCCTCTGCCCCTGGGGAACATGGAGATGTGGCACTGAGGGATGCAGGCAGTGAGCACAGTGGGGTGGATTGGGGCTGGGCTTGATGGTCTTAGTGGTCTCTTCCAACCTTCACGATTCTACGACTCTATGAAATGCATGGATATCAGTGCTGTGGATAACATTTCTAATGGCAAAACACAGCAGGGCACTTCTGCCTGGTTTTGTATTAATTGGAGAACAGTGCATCGTACCACACCGAGCCCTCTGTGACAGAAGCCCAGCCTTTTCCTCAAGAAACACAACAGCCGTAAAACACTGCACTGTGAATATCAGCAATGCTGTAAGGAAATTATTTTTACTTCCCATTATATAGAAGATTACCTGAGAGGTTATTATTATTAACTGCAATTAGCATCGCACAGCAACGCATATTTCCCAAACCCAGACACATGCATTAGCAAAATGTATGCCAGCAGAAAACCGTGCTTGTTCCCATTGCGTGGGAAACAAATGACAGAATTTGAACAATTTGTGTCTTTACAATTGAGATGGGAAGCTGGTACAAGACTTATCATGCAAATGGTACGTTGGGGATAGTCTCGGCAGCTTACAAATTATTCCGAGGCTCTCTGAGTCACTCACAGACAAAATATCCTTCTGAACTCTCCTACAGGCAGACTTTACTACGGGGGAAGCAAAGCTTAAGAAACCGCTGCGAAGCAAACACCAATAAAATTTTATAAAGAAAAAAAATCACTTGTAAAACCATCATTATTCAGAATTATATTTGGACTCCAGGCTGAGAACTCAGCTGATGTAAATCTATCCTAATGCCATTTAATTGAGTTATAGAGATGTAAACCGCCAAAGAATTCACTCCCAAGCCTACCAGGAAAACAATTTCTGCTCACATTCTTTGCAAATGTTGGTCACTATAAATACATAATAAACATTCAAGGACAAGCCACGCACACGGGGGGTTGGATAGAGGAATATTATGTACTCCTGAAGAGCTTAACAGTGGATACACGATGCTCGGAGTGAAGGATGCATTTCCACCTTATGGCAGACCAACCACGCCTGTGAGTCCCCCCCTGACCTCTCTGCTGCTCTGGGGGCTTCAGGAAGGGTCTGGATGTGGAACACAGCAGGGATGCCCAAATCTCTGCAAGAAGCCAAGCTGGCAGCATCGGCTCTGTAGATCTGTGAGGGTCTTGGCTGGGATTTTTGGGCTCCCCAGCACCAGCAGCACAGGCTGAGCTTTGTGCCAGAGACACATCTGCAGCAACCACTGTGTCTTTCATCCAAAGCACCCTCACATGCTGCTTCTTCCATGCCTGAAAGGAGTAGGCTACAGGGGAGCTGGGGAAGGGCTTGTTTCAACCTTAATCTAGCATCATACTTCCAGTAATCGACAGCTTAAACAATACTTCTAAGACAGAATCAAAACATCTGATATTTTGTCTCCTCGAATCACCACCAAAAAGCTGAATTTTGGAGTACAGCAGAGTTACGAAGTTCAGAATTGAAGAATAACAAGAAAAAAGTGGGTACCGAGGGATTTCTCAGCAGAGTGATATACTAGACAAAAATAAAAGGATATACCATATGTCGAGTAATAAAATTGGCAAACCTACTAAGGTTCAAATACTACTATTATACACATCTGGGCAAAACGGGGAAAAAAAATCATTAAGCAATCTGAGAACCCCCAAACAAAGAAACTGTAAAATTCTGAACTGTAAAGCAAAGGAAACGCACTTAATCCCCCAGGAGTTGAAGTATGTATTTCAACTGGGCTATTCCATCCCTGTTGTGGCCGTGGAAGCACACCAAAACCTATGGACACAATGCAGCCACTGTGTGCTGCAGGCAGGCGGCCAACTGGCCCCGTACCCGGCAGCCCGGGCACCTGTTGGGTTTATCATCAGCAACTGCCGTGCCTGTTTGGGGCACGCAGGGAGGAAAAATACTCTCTGAAGTGCCCGTTTGCTAGTGAAAGCGCATGACTGTGCACTGGGAACGTTTTAAATTGAGATTTCCATCTGCAAGATGAGCCTCCTTCAAGGCTGGAGGAGTTGGGGCTTTTGTGTTCCGCTGCGATGAGCAGGGATCAGCAGCAAGCAGCCCATCAGCCAGCCCTGTCCTCACCGAGCTCCGTGTCATCTGCAGGCAGCCATCCCCAGCCTGGCCTTCCCGGAGGCTAACAGAGCTATGAATGCTCCCATTAAAAATAGGACTGCTCGCACAGGGGCTCACTTTCCATTGGAAGGGAGGCAGGATGAACGCGTCTTAAGGAATAGATGTCCTATGGCAGGACAGGTCTTAATGCAACATTAATGCAAATTGCATTTTCTTTTCCCTTGGTTTTTTCTTGAGTTCTTAAGTTTCTTGGCAACATGGAAGGTGGTGCTGGCTGTGCCCCGATGGCACTGCAATGAGCAGGCAGTGCTGGGGGTGCAGCTCACTCAGAATGGGAGTATAAGAAAAGGGCTTGCAGGGGAGTCAGAGGGAGAAGGGGGAAAGGGAGAGAATGTGGCAGGCTATGGGAATGGGGAAACTTCCCAGAACACAAGGGGTGAAACGTGATCAAAACTAAAAATAAAAAAATGCAAGAGCAAAATGCAAAGGGAAACGCTTTGAAAATGAAGAAGGCTTTGAGCAACAGTGAGGCGTGAACGGAGGAAATCGAACTGAGATGCTTTTGAATGCTGAGCGCACAGGAAGGAAAATCTCTGCCATGCTTTTCATCCTGCACAGAGCAAAATAAACCCACAAAGAACAACCAACAACGAGCAACGAAACAGCAACAAACGCCAAGTCCAAAACCCCTGAAATTTTCTGCTCTGTTGGTAATTGACTGTTTTAAAACCAATATCCAAATCAACTCTACAAGTCGAGAATGCCAGACATCAGCTGAGCTTTGGGCTTCCCCTCCACTGACGATCCCAGCAACATTGGTGCAGCAGCACAAAGCTTCTCTGGTAGTCATAGTGGGTTGGGAAGGAAAAGCTTAAAAACAACAAAAACCTGAATCCAGTCTTCGGGAGGGGGGGAGCTGCTGCAATTACATTTCACATTTACTTAAACAAATCCCGACAGCCTGAAGCCATCGGGTGCAGTTCTCTTCCTGCCATTCCCGAAGCAAAACAAACAAAGATCTGAAGGCAGAGGGCACTGGTTTTTCCACTCGAGGTTCCAGCTATTGCCTCCAACAGCATTTTAAACAGCGCTCAGACACAATGCAGCTCCCATGCAGCGTACCCCATAGCATGTCTGGTTGCAAACACTGCATGCAGCAGCAGGCACAGCTCCACGCTGGGAACCCTTCTGCACACCACAAGTACGGAAACCAGGGGTTTTTAAACCAAATGAGCCCTCAAATGCAATTAAATCCATAAAAGCTAAGAGGAGGTGATTCCGTACCGAGTAGTGATGCTTGTGTTCAAAAGCAGTGGGAAAAATTCCTGGGGAGAAAACATACGAAGTCCTACGTGTTCATGTAACAAAGTATAGAAACTCGTCACTGAGTTACACGTTAATGTCATGCCATTACCAAAAGCAACATTTGGGATCTCAGCTCTCCTGCTCTATAGGAGCAGTGGGTCAGTGCCGGGGGGACGTGGGCAGAAGGTTTACAATGTTAAAATAATACAAATAAATGGGGATTAGGTGAGCTACTGCTCACAGGGCTGAAAATTTAACCACAAAGTGGTGAGAAACAGCAGCAAACCGGTCGCGATTCTAGACAGCAGTAAGTTTTTTATGATGCAGAAGGAAAAAAACTGATGGAATACACAATTACCTTTTTGTGACATCTCATCCCTTCAGAAAATCATATTATATACAATTTGATATTATTATTATTATTCCAGAATAAAGGATATCTTTTGTCTGTAACATAGCACTATACGGTCCAATATGAATGGAAAGTGAAATCAGTTTCAGGGCAATGCATGTTGCACTCAACTACTTGAAGTGTAATTAACGACATTCTAGGGACAGCCTCACCCACTGCTCAGCCAAAACGAGGATTCCTTTTGCACTTATTTCCTAATGTGCCTCCTTTGAGGTGTGAGCAATGTTATCCATCTCCAAAGGCTTCCCCAGAAGTGACGCTCCATTTCCAGAGGTAATCTCAAAGTAGAACATCAAAGTTCATATCACTTATCTTCACGTATTTTTTCAACATTTCCTTCTTTATTTTTTACTTTTTCTAATTTTGGAAGACTTTCTCAAAGCCAAAGAGCACACGATCTTAAGCAACGTGAATCTTCCAAGGACTGCTAAAATGTCTGATGACTGCATCCAGAAGCTAAATAACGGGATTTCAGCACATTAAATACTTCCAGCATATTCACTGCAGAAATTATACACGGGGAGGAGCACCGTTATCTGATTGAAATGCAGAAGATGGCTGAAAGCAAAGCGCCGTGCGTCTTTAAAGACCATAATAAAACACCGCTATTAGCGTGCTCATCAGATTCCTGATTTCCAACTGCGATGAAGAAAACCTCATAGATTTCCAATATCGCACGCTAAGAAATCTCATAGATAAGGACTATTTATTTTCATCCCACCACACGTTTTTTAAGGACGCCGCAGCCACATCTCTCCTTGTTTCTGCAACAGCACGAGGAGCAGGAAACAAAGATTTTTCGATAAGGAGGGAGAGCGAATCTTAACCAAATCCCCACGGCGTTTCCCCAGACAAGGAGCATGTGAGAACTGACAGAATCTGGTCAGCTGAGAACCTGGAGCTGCAGAGTGCCATGCGAGAGCACAGAGGAACAAACCACGGTTATCTGATGGCTCCGAACAGGAAAGCGGAGGAGGAGGGAAGGACGCGGGCTGCCCCGCACGCAACTTTGGCAATCGGAGTCGGAGAGACCATGAAAGGAAATATTGCAGCTCTGTGGGTCCCTGCGGGGCTGTAAATCTTTGGGTTCTTGGGAGCAGGTTTAAAAAAAAAAAAAAAAAAAAAAGCATTTCAATCATTAAATAATAAAGAGCGGTGCTGAAACCTTCCTGGTGATAGCATGTGCAATCAGGTGTTGGCCAGACGGGCTGCAAGTGATTTACAGCACGGGCTGCACGGGGAGAGCTCTCTGTGAATACAAAAAGATGGATCTAATTTACTGGCATTAAAAATCAACATGTAGATTTGGATAAATTCTCTAATCTCACAATGAATTTTATCACGGGGGAGTTCTCAGCCAACTCTTTGTGGTTTCTGAAATAACTTTACGAGCCAAGGGAAAAGGATGAATGAAATTTTTCATTTGTAGGCACCGTATTAACGTAAAACCTTGGGCTTCCAACTAAAAGCAATTAGGTTAAACGTGGGACAACCCCACAAAAAGATCTGATCGCTGCAATAAATATCAGACAACAACAGCAGCCTCTTCACCGAGGAGCTGATTCCTTTAGCAACCAGCTACGGATCACCGGTGGAACGATGCACAACGAGGAACAGGAGCAGTGTTTTACCTTCTATAAGGAACTCAAAGTAAATAGGATTCGAGCAGAAGACCCCTGTGGGCTCCTTCTGACTGGGATACCACTACAAACCTGGAAACCACCACCCCAGCTCAGCCCCACATCACACCTCCCCTGCACAGCCCAACGCATCCAACTGCTGCAGGGAAATCAAAATACACAGATAGAATCCATTATTTATAACACAGCAGAACATGCGCAGCGTTAAGTGGCAGATGTTAACAGGAACAGGAGATTTTCACTTTTTTTTTTTTTTTTTTCTCCGTAAAACACTGCGAGCTGCTGACAGAGAAGAGACAGAGCAAAATTAGCTAATTGAATTCCCAGAGCTCTTTCTAAACAGGATGGGGTTGGTTTACTTAAAAGATCGCCAGCATTTCACAAGTGCGGTTAATTTTTTTCTTCATGTGTGCATATACTTTAATGCACCGATAATGAATGATAATTTAGATCCAATTATTTATCATTCTAATTAAATTACACAGCAATATAGGATTTCAGATATTGATTTAACTAATCTAAAGCTACATGATGAACGATTCAACTGCAGGAAACAAAAACTCTAATGTTGCTCTAAAGAGGCTTTATAAATTGTAAGGACCCAAATCTCGCAATTAAATTGCTCCCAGCTTTTAATCACTGTTTAAAAGAAAGAGCCGCGGTGATTTCCTCCCAGTTAAAAGTTTTGCTCGTCGCTCGATCATTTCTCTGCATTCAATTGCTTTTATGTTTCCAAGATCCACTAGCACAAGAGCACAGTACACGCATGCATTCTCCCTAGAATTTCTTAAGCCGTGTCCTGAGTGCAGCAGCAACACAGACCAACGGGAGAGCACTGCCAAGTGACTCTGATGGAGGCTTTGCTCTGAGATACATGAATTAAAACCCAAAAGCATTCTGCAGGAGAGAGCTGGCTGAGACCACCTCCCACCACTCGGATGGGGAAGGTAGATTTAGCCATATTTTTGTTATTATGTTTGAGTTTTGGGTGCCCAACCAAGCTGAGTGGACTCAGTAGCTTAGGGATGGGCAGACACGGAGGCTGTGTGCAGAGCATCCCAAACACATACTGCCCCAAACCCATCACCCAACCATTTCTATGAAACCGCTGCGTTTCCATCAAATCTCCTCTTAGATTTACTTTGCTATAATCCAGCTTGCTTGCAAAACGTTAATGCAGCCTTGCTCTGTATCAATTAGTGCTGTTACAGAGGGGGTGACCCCTCACCCTCCCAGGCAGTGATTAAGGGTTAGAAATTGTATTGATTTTGCTGTTGGCTCGATTCCCTTTGGCCACGCTGCTGCCTAGAGCACACTTTCTGCCACTTGCTCTGCTTACTGCCCACAGAGCTGCACCTCATCCACGAATCCTGACTGCCCACACAATGCAAAGCAGCACCAACATCACTGCCTCACCAAAGCTCAGCAATGACTGGGTGCCATTCATCCAGCAGCAGTTTATTTGCAAGAATGGGCACCAGCCCCATGCCAATGCTGTGCAGTGAGTGCTCCCCAGACATTACAGCCACGCTTTGGGAAGGAGTGGAACACCAGGGAGCGAGTGTTAAAGCCAATTGTCAAAACAGACGTAAAAAGCAGGGTTGAGTCATACTAACGCAGTGCTTCAAATGTGGGAGATCTTCAGCAAACAATAGCTGATGCACCATCCCCAAAAATTTAGAGCCCAAACAACGCGTGTAACACTATTAAGGAGCTGATTTGGTGCACAGCAACCAGCCCACGGCATGGCTGGAGCCTGTGAGCTATCAGCTCCCTTCCAACCCAAGCTATGGTTCTATGGTTCCACCATGGTTTTTTTGTGGTATCTTCTCACTGAGAACAATTCCTCACCAGTCCAGCAGCGGATTTCACTGCGCATACAGTGGTTCCACCTCTCCGCCAGCAATCACAGCCTCAGCCAAAGGACGGCAGAGCTTACAGGGCCACCAAACACCTCCCAAAATCTGCCATCAGACTGGCAAAGACAGACAAAAGGACGTGTAAAAGGAACTGCTCCGCTGTGCTGAGCAAGGTCAGCCTCCAGGAAAGGCAGAGTGGGGGGAGAGCAAGCAAAGCTATGGAACTAGCACCAGCAACAGAGCTACTCGTGTTTTAAACCAGCCCTGTTACATGTTTTCCCAAAGGAAAGCAAGAGAAAGCAAAACAAAGGAAAAGCAAAGCAAGGGAAGCAAGAGGGAGAAAAAACACGAAAAGTTGTGTCAGCCAGATTAATGCAAGCATTGGGCAAAATGTGGAAAACTGACAACAGATGGAAAACTTTCCCTTACACCAGTTCACCTTTATTTAAAATATATACTGAAAACATTGTGCGTTACAAAATGCACTCACTGGACCTCCCCTCACAGGGACGCATTTCTCTTTGTCTGTCAAGCTCCATTTTTCCTACTGAATCTAGATCCTGAGTAAGCCAAATATTTCTCTTCCAAGTTATCTCTTGCCTGCCTACATAAATACATTACTATCTGAAAAGACCCCTAATGTTCTTATGAGGGCAAAGATGCTGAATAAACACCAGCTCGGTTTTTATTTATATTCATGTTTGAAATAGCTTTTAAAACATTCTAGGGAAGATGATTTTTATTTATAGCTCAGATTTTTGTGTGTCACATTTTTAAACAAAGGAGAGAGGGAAGAGAAGCTCTGCCGTGCATATTAGGTGTCAAGCAGACATCGGGAAGGTGCACAATAGCAGAAATGGAAAGTCCAAATTATAAAAATAATGCCATGCTTGCTTACATTACCCACTTGTCTCCTTACTGTTCAAGCTGAAATTCTGAACTGCAGTGCAGGTTTCTCAGAGCAGCACACAAGTGCTGAGAAATCTGCCCAAAAGCTTCGCGGCATCGCTGCAGCCTTGAGAAGGAAGCATTAGAAATGGTGACATTTGACAGGCAGCGGATAACAAGGTGCAAAAACTGCAAAGTTGCTGGAGGTAGAACGAAAAGCAAAGCAACGTAGTGGAAGAAAACATTCCTGACAGCTCTGACACACGGGACCTATTTTTCTCCTTGATGCACACGTAGTTCTCTCTCCTGCGAGTAGGATGAGTTGTGTGCATATAGGGAAAACATCACACCGTGCAGCAAACCAGCCGCCTTTACAAATATGACGTCAAAACAGAAAGGTTTTGGTAACTTTTGAGGCAACAAACCTATTTGCAAAGGCTTTAAGTCTCTTCAAAGGAGGCGTAGGAAAAGGCAAATGTTTATAGCAGCTCGGCGAATGCCTAATGCCCCAAATCAATCACCTGTCTGCACAGGAGATAAGTCCTGAGATTCAGGTCCCGAAGTAACAGCTCCATCAATCCAGCAGAAAGCAAAGGATAAGAGGATTGATTGTAAAGAGCCAGATTTCGGTGATTAACAAATATTGTTGAATAGCTGAATTACTCGAATGCCTCCACTGAATGTCATCTGTGAATTACTGCGAGAAGGGGCCAATAAACTCTCATTAGGGCAGAGCAGGAAAGCAGCTGGAGGACAAAAGCTGTGGTTAAAGCACTCAGACCTGAGACGGCGCAGAGGTGCGTTGTTGAGGAGGAGGAGGAGAACACATCTGGAGGCAAACCACACTGTGATGCTGTGATCCCCATTTTCTGTGCTCTCTGGCATGCTTTAGGTTAAAACATCAATTCTTAACAACTTTCATCACAAGGCTGCAGAGCTGCCCCTCCTAGCCCACGGCCAGGCTCTCCAAATGAATGTTCTGCAGATCATAAGGGAGAAGCACTCAGTGTGATCACTCTTTATTTTAAAGATATCAAAACACAAAGTCCCAATACAGGTTTGTAAGTTACCAGATGCACCTTTCATATGAATTCAAATGTGGCTGTGTCACCCTTTTAAAGAAGTAATGCATATGCACACCTTTCTTTTCTTCTATAAAGTTAATTCTTAGGGACGTTTGTTCCTAACATGAAATTTCATTCTTAATACACAAAGCTTTCCAAAAAACAGGAAAAAAAAAAAAAGCCATTAAGGGAAAAGAAAACCCTCTGTGGAGTAATGCAGCCTTGCCAAGAGGTGAGCTTCGTTTGAAAGTTCTTTGCATTTTAAAGGAAATTCATTCTTGAAAAAAATAAAAAGGTAATTAACTTTAACCTCACTGTTCCATATGGAGCTTCTCAGGAATGTTCTCCCATAACCTGGTTCACTTTGCAGTGCTGCAGCACAGCAGACAAAGGGGTTTCTGCCCCAGGGGTGCAAGATACGTCCCTTCCCTTCCCTCAGCCTGCAGAGCCCACAGCTGGGTGCAGGAACCCTCCTAGCACCGACCTGCTCAAAGGGAGCGTGCCAAAGGCCATCCCAGAGACATCAGGCAACAGGTGAAAAGAGGGAAAAAGAGAGGGAAGAAACAAACCCATGGTAATGGCTACTTTAAACTGCAAAGTAGTCAATGAGATCTGTTTTGAAGGCATCCTTGGGCTGGACCAGGCTCTGAACAACGTGACCGAGCTGCAATGTCCCCGCTCAGTGCAGAGTACCAGGCGGCCCCTAAGGGTCCCTTCCAACTCAAACAGCTCTATGATCTGAAATAAGAATGAAGCCATTCGGTGCTCCCCTCCTTACGAGCCACACAGAGAAGCAGGGATGGGCCATGGGGCAGGGATCCACCCCCAGCACACACACAAACAGATCCACATGTAAATCCCCCCTACAAACATTTACAGAATTCCTCATCTGTTCTTCAGTGACTGAACCCCTAAATATTTGAAAATTAAAACTCCTAAGGACTTAATAAAATAGACAGGTACTAGAAAAGCGCTTAATTAGGATACAGGCAAAGCAGCCTTCTGTCCTGCACCACCAGCGTTGTACAGAAACATGAAGGGGTGACCCAGCTGCCATGTGAATAACT
>JAOWBP010004377.1:2333055-2358627 GCA_028571105.1 Tragopan temminckii
TGTTATGTGGGAGAAGAGCTGGCTCCCACCTCACTACGACCTCCTGTCAGAGAGATGTATGGGAGCAGTAAGGTCTCATTGAGCCTCCTCTTCTGCAGACTGACCCATCCCAGTTCCCTCAGCTGCTGCCCATCAGACTTGTGCTCCAGACCCCTCACAGCTCCTTCTCTGGACATGCTCCAGGGTCCTTCTTGTAGTGAGAGATGTAGCCTCATCAGAGCTGAGTAGAGGGACAGTCATCTCCTGCTCTGCTGACTGCACTATTGCTGATACAAGCCAGGATGCTGTTGGCCTTCTTGGCCACCTGGGCACACTGCTGGTTCATGGTCAGCCCTTCATCTGCTGTTTCCTCTCACACTAATACAAAGTTTAAGTTAGCAGCTCTTAAAGGAGAGCCTGAACCAAAGCATCACCCTCTGCTTCACCTGCCATATCAGTCCCTCCCAGCAGCAGCACAGCCTCAATACACCCAGACAGGAATAGCAAAAATGCTAATGGCAGCACCACATGTGGGAAGCCAGCATAGAATTGCTTTTCTTTTCTTCTTTTTTTTCTTTTTTCTTTTGCTGAGGCTGCTCCTCATTTAGGTAAGTACAGATTTAAAAATACACTTTAAGGTTGCTCTCCCTGCCCTGCCTTTGTTTCCCTTGGAGCGCAGTGCTCCTTCCATAGTAGGGAAGCACCAGGCAGAGGAGACCGTGTGGATGGGATCCATCCCTGGGCAAGTCACCTGACAGACCCAATCCCTAAGTCAGCATGAGAGACAGATTTAACACTCCCAAATGAAATGTTAATGCAGGAACAATCCCCTATAACATCCGCACCGTAAATAATTTACTTTCCTTCCAAGCGCTGAGGAAGATAAATGGAGAGGTTTTTTTTTGGGGGGGGAGGGGATGGGGAGGGGAAAAGAAATAAAAAATTGAGTTGAAACATTTGCAGACCCCAGTGTCATTGCAATAATAGGCAGCACGTGTAAACACTGTAAGGGCTGCATCCATTTGGGGGCTCGCAGACCACACAGAGCAGCACAGCGCCGAGCAGAGTGCCCTCGCTATTAATGGGCCATCCCGAGTTTCCATACAGGCAGCAGTTATTTGTTATGATGAACTCTCCGAAACGAAGAGATTAAAATAAGTCCAAAGTGTTTCTCAGACAAATGTTTAATGTCACCCGCAAGATTTATGGCACTTCTGTTCCCCCTCCGAAAGCTTTTAGTTCGGTGGCAGAGGTTACCCAGGGCTTGTCCACTGGCTGCCGGCTTTATGGTTTTAGCACTGGCCAGAGAGTAATCCAAAGTTTCAATAATGAGTAATAGCACTTTCAGCTCACCATCATCATTTGTCCTACATCCATTATTGCCCTGAGAGAGCCATCTCGCTGATGTAAATGCTGCTGGCAGCTGGTGTGTCAGCACTTCACACCTCCGCAGCTGCCGGGCTGCGCTGACGGCCGCTCTGTTCCCACCCTTCTCCCAGCCCTGAGCCCAGGAAATGCCCTTGGTGGCACTGCAGGACTCGGAGCTGGAGCCCTGGCCCTGCAGGACTGAGGGCTGTGCAAAGCTTTGGGGATGCTTTCTGCTCTACACCTGAAACTGTGCTGTGATGCAACAGGAGCTGGCACTCTCCTTTATAAGCATTGCTGGGAGCACTCGAGGAAAGCATTGCCACCTCTTTGCCTCGTCTCAGGGATCCCTCTCCCTGATTTTCTCCCCTCCTTCCAGGGGAGTGAAACCACCAGACCAGCAGCAGTTCACTCACAAGGAACATGCACAGGGGATGGGAATCCAACTCAGCTCTGCTCCCAGGGATGGAGATGTGGGGTGAGTGTTGCTGACAGGCACCACTCCCACCACTACACCCCAAACCAGCCACTGTGTGGCTGAGGGTGTCCTGCAGCCTATGGTGGTCTCCCCTCCACAGCTCCCCCTAAATTCACATGCCACAGCCCACACCACTCCGAGCTCAGTGGATAATCTGACTGTATAAACACATTCATTTTCTTCCCTTGTTTGCTTTTTAAGGAGATTGCAGCTGTTCCAAGCATCAGACTGCCCATGTTGGAAAGCACCACAGCCAGCTCTCACACTGCTAGCAGTGTGCCCCGCCAAGAGAGCAGGATGGGAGTACGTGGGCTGCAGCAGAGCTTGCAGGGTGCAAAATGGTGCAGTGCTTCCCTTGACGTGGCTGATCCTCACCACTACCCAGATGGCTGGATGTTCATCCATCCCTCAGTTAACACGTGCTCATGTTTGCATCACGAGATGCACTGCTCAGTTTGCATCCATCACACTGCTTTGAATGTTCTCACATTTCCTTTTTCCTTCCTCCTCACTCGTTCAGGTCAAGGTGATACAGCCAACTACAATCCAGCAAGAACAACAAGCCACTGCTGACAGCAAACCAGTCAGGCTGATCTACAGGTGCAAACAACTCCAGGTGATGGGCCAGCTTCACAAAAACCATTAGGAAAACAAATCCCCACAGCATCAATTAATGCCTCCCAGCCATCCCAGTGCTGGCTGGACACTAACAGGTCAGCTATTTCCCAAACTGAGAGCTCAAGCACCTCTCTGCTACTTTGTGTAATTGCAGCAGTTATGAATCTTATTCTTCACCAACCTCTTGCACATCCAGCCCGAGGATCTGACTTATTAACCTCATCCACACGCTGCCCCGCCAGGCACTGCGGTAGGTAGGATTTTAACCAAGTAATAAATCAGACCATTGCCTCAATGCTCCTCAGAAGCGTGGCTCTGCTAAGAGTGGTGAAGACCCCATGTCCGGCACCGCTGACCCCAGAGTCAGACCAAGGCAGAGCTGCTACGTCTGAGCCAGCACAAACGCAGGGGCAGGCTGTTTATCTTCTGCCTAACAGTGTACTTCAGCACCACTCTTGGATTTCCTCTTCTGTAAGAGCCGAGATGCAGGCACGCCTGCGGGACCCCAGGAAGAGGAGCTTTGAAGTGGGAGCTGAGAAATTCAGGCAGCTAAAAAGCTGAACTGTGAAGTCTACATTGGACCTTAATAACCTGGGACAGAAACTAAAGATATCCTTCCGTAAGATGCATCTCACCACATCTGCTCTGTGAGACCCCAGCTCAATGTGTGTGTAAGTGATCTGGAACAGGTCCACTCTTTAGAGGCCAATGAGCAGTGAGTTAATGGGATTCCCTGTACAGAAAAGGCTGCACCTCATCATGTGACTGTCAGACCTCTGCCTTGAATTAGGAGCTCACCCTCCAAATCGGTCATTTGAGATAATGACCCACCCTCACTGCACACCCTCCATCCCCAAGAGGACGCTCCCTGGTAAGGTGTTCAGGATTTTCCTATTTCGTCCCATAAAACCAAGGAAAGCTATCCGTTTATCACTAGTATTCAGGGAAATTTTGCAAAAACCTGACTGATTCAGAGCAGGGAAGGCATGACTTTCCAGTGCTCTGAGGAAAAACATCCCATTAGCAGATCTCTGATCTTCACAACCCAGACAGAACCACTCCTGTGCTCACTGCAGCCTCCTCCTGCTGCCTTATCCCTGAGGGGCAGCACTCCCTCATGGATAAGCAGACTGAGAAAAGATAAAACAAACACAAACATCCATATGAAAGAGACACACTGAAAACTGCAATGTGAGCAACCAATTCTGCATTGCTCTCCTCTTACATTGGGTCTTTTTTCTGATACCCAGACTTAGCAAGCTGAGCTATCCCATCTTATGGCCCTACATGCCACCAAAGCCCCCAGTGAAAGATAGAATCATTAAGGCTGGAAACAACCTCTAACATCACCAAGTCCAACCCCAACCCACCCACCATATCCACTGACCATGTCCCTCAGTGGCACATCTCCACAGCTCTTGAACACCTCCAGGGACAGCAACTCCGCACCTCCCTGGGCAGCTGTGCCACTGCATCACTGCTCTTTCTGAGAAGAAATTGTTCCTATAATCCAACCTAGCATCCACCAGCTCCAGCTGTGCCACGCAGTGCTGATCTCAGGGAGCCTTCCTCACCGTACACCCCTACAACTGCAGCCAGGGAGAAAGCAGGAGGTTGGTTTTTGTGTAACCACTCCAAACTTGGTGCTTCAGGTGGCAACCTGAAATCACCTTGAACACCACCAGAATGAACAGGGGTAACTCCTTATATCCAGTTACTCAGATCATTGCTACCCAGGGCTTTTAAGCATATTGAAAGATGCATGAAAGGATTTGGTGTACACCAAGGTTATGGTACAGGTCCAGGCTAAAGCCACAAGGATTGAAAAGGGAAAGAAAAGTTCAGAAGAAAAAAAAAAAAGGCAGGTGATTTAAAGCAGCAAGGTTCTGCTTTGAAAGGAGGTGTGCTGATTCATACCAGTGAGTGATTTAGCCCATCTGAAGTACCTGAACTTAACTGCTGAGCTTACAGCTGAACTCAGCAGCTTAACTGTTGAACCAGCCGATCTGTTAAAAGCCACGTTCCTTCCTACAGCACAACCAGGAGGCACAGGCTGCGGGAAAAGCCTTTGGAAGTTAGTTGAGGCAAATCCAAGAGCAGTCTGTAAAACAGCCCTTAGATCCTAGAAGATTTATGAGAGATTTACTGCTCAGACCATTTGCGGGAAAATAAAGGAAGGAAAATCAAGCAGCTACCTTGGAACATCAGCTCTCCTACCAGGTACCTCATGTGATCCCAGCTCTGTCCTTGTGGCCCTTACATTCACCTCCACAGGTACCACGGGGAGCACATGTGACACAGAACCCAGGTGCTGCAGCTCTGGGCAGTTCTCAGTGGATAAACCACAGCAGCAGCACAGGGCAGTGCCCGCTGAGCTGTATCCTTGGGTATGGTACATCAGAGAGACGGCTGCTGTAATGCTTCCTAAATACCCATTTAAACAGAGAAAGCCTTCCCCTTCATTTTTCAGCTCGCAGGTATATGCAACAAGCCTAAGCACAAGGAAGAGCTCCTACTGAACTATATTAACTTTGAGTTAGACCACACGCGAGCTCCAGAATGTGCTGGGGCTGCAGATTGCAGGCTGCAAGCCGCGCTGCAGAGCTGACCACAGTGTTCCCAGTGGGTCCCTTGTAAATCCACCATCTATCAATTTCTCCTGCGTGGAGAAATCTAATCCCAGAACCAGAATCAGGAATCCCTTCCCTCCCTTCCTCTCTAGGCCACCTTTTCCCACTAAGTGAGATTAATTTTTCCCAGCTGTAATACTGCCAAATACAGTAGGATCCTAGCAGGGGGAAAGAGCTTCATCCCAGAAAGTGCTGTGAGTTCATGTATCAGTAAATCAAAAAATAAAACGGAATTTCCTTTTCTATACGACTGATGTTTCCTCAACTTTTTTTTCCTGGTAGGGTTTGGAGATGAAGTTAACAAGGAACAGGCAGAGCTAATGATGTAGTCAGGAAACCCAGCGGCTGACCAGCAGTTGAGCTGAGGTGGCTCACAGCTCCACGTTATCATTACAGAGTCCTCTCCAGACAGAGCTCCTTCCTGGCTGCTGCTATTGCTGCTGCTATTGCTGCGTGTAGGTGTGCAGAGTGCTGCCAGCATCCCGCCTGTCCCCTGCATTCCCCCTGCATTCCTGGAGCTGAAGCAGATTCCAGCAGCTTCCCCGCTGCTGTGCAGCCCCCTGGTGCCCTGGGATGTTCAGGTGTTGCTGTGAGCACCAGCTGCTGGCTGTCTCAATGATGGTCGTCTTTTACGAGATGATCGCCCAGGTGTACAGTGCAATGGGGGTCAGCAAATTCTGAAAATCCAACAGGCAAGTTCAGACTTTTATCTGGGGCTTCTAGAGCAGGGAGTGTGTGTGTGTGTGCATCACGGCTGTCCCACTGCTGACCATCACCTGCTGTCACCACCCAATGCAGCCCAGCCAGGTAGCGTCGTATTTATTTCTTATGCTGGGGGCTGTCACGAAGTACTTGATCCAGGATAGGCAGGAGAGAACTAACAATAGCATTAACCTTTCCTCGCAATAAAATAACCTTTTTAAATGTGCATTATTTAAAAGAGTGACATTAAAAGCCTGGCATCCCAGTGGAAGTAAATCTTCCCATAATAGCTCTCCCTACTGGACTCGGTTCCAAGGAAATGCTGTGGTTTCAGGAAAAGCTTGTCCAAAGGTTATTCTGTTTTACGTGCCTGGCTAACAGGGCTTTTCCCAGGGTCTCTTCTTCATAAAGAACATGGTGATGTGGGGAGGATGTGAGCGTTTGGTTTGGGGGCCTCTGGAAATGCTGGGGTGCTGCTTTGGGAAGAGCTGCATGGGTGGAGATGGTTTGCATGCACAGAGCTAATAGATGTGGTGCCAGTAGGTGGGGCTGAAGAATATATTGTTTAAATTCTGGGTTTGTAGGTACTGTAATAGCACAGTGTGCAGGCGTTGGCTGAACTTTCTTTGTGGTGCCCAGTGGCGAAACACTACTAAATAGGAAAGGAGAAAATTAGAAAAGCTGAGTGGGAATGTCCCAGCTTTACTGATATTCAGTTCTATCTGCAGTGCATAACTGCCCATTGGGAAGTCAGGGATTAAACATGATAGCTTTGGGTCATGCTGATTAAACCCTGGGTTATCAGCCAAGGTCTACCTTGACCACACATCTCTGCTATAGGATAGGCTTTTGTGTCCTATGGGCAATAGGAACAGGTTTGGATTTGGGCTTGTCTCCTCTGTGATAGAGACAGTGGGCTTGATAGCTTCATGGGATTCATCCAGTCCATGGATGCCATTTGACAACCCTTGACCACATCCTGCTATTGCACAAAGTCTACCTTGTAGATGTCCCTGTTCATTGCAGAGGAGCAGGATTAGACGACCTTTAAGAGTCCCTTCCAGTTAACTGATTCTCTGCTTCTATATAGGTATCTAAGATAATGGGATGTAATGTGTTTGGGAGGCTGCCCAGGCTGTGCAGGGCCTCTGGGCACAGCTCCCTGTCCTCGGAGGATCCCCACCTGCACAGCATTCCAGAGAAATCACGTTACAGGTCTCATCTGAGGGCCAGAGGCACGGGCATCTGTAGGCTGTTAGGAATAAAGGCCTGGTACTCCTCAAAGCTCCATCAGATTCATGTTTCACAAGCAGATTTATAACCTTGATGGAAAAGCTGACAAGCCAAACTCCAACCTCATTCGGTAATGTCGTACTAAATTGAAGAAGCCATAAACCACTTTAAAAAATGAAAGTTAGGACCAAAGGGTTGAGTGCAAGCAACTAAAAGCTCAGGGAAGAGCATCACGAGGGAGACAAGGAGTGGGCTTGGGCAGGGATGGGGCTCAGTGCCTCACAGTAATATAAGACTGAGAAATGGCACTGGAGATTAATTTATTATAAGGATAAAAGCAGATTCTGCAGAATAGGGAGGAGTGAGAAAAAGAAATGAGACTGAGACAAAGCCAGGCAGTGGATCTGACCACTGTAGGAACTGGGGAAATGATTCAGGCAGTGCATGGGCTGCTTTGTGCAGCGGGGATGGATACAGCACAGCCCTCTGAGTAACTGGAAACAGCAGAAAACAAAAGAAATTCTCCCAAGGAAGGGAAGAATTACTGTCCACTTCAGTCTGGGAACATGGAACCGAGGTAGGTGAGAGCCCTGAGTCAGCCTGAAAACTCCTGAGATCAGCTTAAAAATTAAAACATGTATTTTTAGATGCAATATGGTTGTGGTTTTCTTCATTCACTTTTCAGTTTCCAAGCATTTGGGATGTGCTTGTTTCCTGCGGGTGTTCTGCTGTGAAACCACGAGGGATGGGAACATGTAATTCCATTTTCAATAAGATAATGCTGTTGTGCAATTTGGTGAACACAGCACCTGGGGTTTGGGAAAAGCAGTGAATACTGAAATGGTTTACTTCATACCCAGGACCGGTTGTACCGTTTTGGTTTCACAGAATCATAGAATGGTTGGAGTTGGAAAGGACCCTAAAGGCCACCTGGTGCCACCGCCTGCACTGAGCACTGACTGCCACAGCTCCATCAGTGCTCAGAGCCCATCCCCTGACCTTGAGGCTCTGCAGGAATGGAGTATTTCATGGCACATTGTCCAGGGAAGAAAGGGCAGAGCAGTCCCAAGGAGCAGCTTACCACTGGGATGGCTATTGGACTGTAGAGGCAACCTGGAGCTTCACCTTCTCCCAGAGTGAGCAATCAGCCCCATTTCCGTGCTCCTGGCCATCACAGTGTGTTGGTCAGGTTACATGCAGCAAATTCAAGCACTGGGTCATGCACTGAGAGCTTTTTAGAAATGCAAACATTCGAGCAGTGCCATCCTTAAAGCAGGAAAGCCCAAGCTTACACCTGAGCGTTGCCGCATGGTTGTTTTAAAGCACTGCTTTTGCTGGAGGACAGCAGGCTGCCATGGCTCTGGGCTGCAAGTAGCCAGCTGGGACAGGGTGAGGCAGGTCTGGTGGGAGAGCTTTTAAGGGGAATCTATTGCAAGTCACGGAGTGACAGCATTCCCTAACCATGCTGGGCTGCCTGCATGCTCCTAATTTGGGCATTTGTGTTGAGTATCAACCAAACTGGGACAGTCTCACTCCAATTTTCCATTTTTCTACTTTCTTCTTCAGCAGCTATTTGTCATTGGTGTTTCCTGAATGTCACCTTTTAGAATCAGGAGAAAAACAAGAATTTTCTCCCAGTTAGGATCTCACCCCTCCATGCATTATATAAAAGAAAGCCAGGGTCTGAACCTCCCTGCCATCCCAGCACAACGAGACCTGCCCTGTTAAGCCTTGAGTAAATATTTCAGTAGGCAGCAGCAGTTGGGAACATTGCAGCTAATGCTCACTCAGAGCACATTTCTGGCTGCAGGAGAGCTCAGGTCCCGCTCCACCTGCGCTGTGCCCCAGCTCTGCCCAGCAGGCACGGATGTGCCCTTATGCCAAAAATGCATGTACAACAGCTGATTGTTTGCAGTCGTTTTTAGTTTTCCTTGCTCTGAACATGAATTCTGTTTTTCCAACGGTGTACGTGATAAACTTCTGGGATGTAACTCAGAAAGAAAAGTGTGTAGTGAGCTGAACTAATTCCTCCATTCAGGTCAAATTCATCACATCGGTTCCTAACCCGTTCCTCTTCACGTGGGGAGAAATGAAATTTCAGGAAGTCAGAATGTTTCATCTCAATTTTTTCCGGAGTGTTTTATTTCAAGATGACATTACTTTTTAAAATGGCATTTTTCAAGTAGGTTTGAGAAATAAGAACGAGTTCAGGTGAAACAAAGTTTTGGTTCCTACAAAGCAAATGGTGTGTGTTGTTTTTTTTTAATCTCTTTCTTCCTATTCAACCAGTGAACTGAAAAATTAATTAGTCACTAATTAACATAGCTCTGGTGTTGACTAATTTATGGCCAAGAAACAGGGTGATGGGAAGGGGGGAATGGATGGCTGGCGTACAGCAGCAGTGTGGGAGCAGGAAGAGCAGAGGAGCGGGGGCTGAGAGAAGGCAGAAGGGGCCTGGGGGCTTTTTGAAGGGTGCATGGAGGTGAAGGAGCTGACGCAGGTACCTCTGGCCATGCCCCATCCAGCTTTCCTGCAGTGTGGAAAGAAATAGAATCATGGAATCATTAAGGTTGGAAAAGACCTCTAAGGTCATCAAGCCCAGCCATTCACCTGCCACAGATATTGCCCACTAACTGTGTTCCTGTGTACCACATCTCCATGGTTCCTGAACACCTCCAGGAATGGTGACTCCACCACCCCCCTGTGCAGCTCTGCCACTGCATCACCACTCATTCTGATAAAAAATTGTTCATAATATCCAACCTGACCCTTCCCTGGTGCAACTTGGGGTCATCACCTCTCACCCTGTCACTGTTACCCAGGAGCAAAAGCTGACCCCCAACCTCACCACAACCTCCTGTCAGGGAGTTGTAGGGAGCAGTGAGATCTCCCCTGAGCCTCCTCTTCTCCAAACTGACTCATCCCAGTTCCCTCTGCTTCTCCCCATAAGATTTGTGCTCCAGACCCCCCACAGCTTCATGCCCTTCTTTGTGGAGATGGAGGCACCCAAAGGATAAGAGACAACAGGGATCTGGGCTCCTAAAATGAGCACAGCTGGGATTTTTCTTCAAGCTCATGAGCAACTCCCCACCATGGCAGGGACGTTATGTTGCAGAAATGCTGTTGGCTGGGGTTCAGGCACCCACGGCACTGCAGGAGAACAACCCACACGAGCTTCCTGGCTCAGAGCTGCTTGGCCAACAGAGCAGCTTGCCACCTCCTTGCAGGGCAGCGTGTGTGTCCGCAGGCTCAGTAATCACAGGGCAGGGCAGGACCCACCGCCGAGCTGCTGAATCATGCCATGCCCAGTGGTTATTTTAGCTCCTCACTGATGTGGCAGCATTCCTGGGGCGAAAACGGGAATTATCCTCTGTGGTTTCCCCATGTCCGTCCTGTGCATGGTGTAATTTGGATAAAAGACAGAACTTGCCCTCAGCATGAGTGGTTCAGGCAGCAGACAGACAGACTTAGCACCACCAATGCAGAGCAGGGAATGGTGAGGGGCAATCAGTGCACTCCTCTCAAACGAGAGCAGCGGTGGAGAATTCAGAAGGGCCACCACTAGGACTGCATTATTTATGATACCGATCCTCTTTCCCATGTGTGTCGCTCACCTCCTAGTTCCTACCAGCCCTGTTACGGTATTTTTGTTTGTTTTTCCTCCAGTTATGTGATGACGCTGTTAATTAATGTACTGCTAATTAATGATGTGGATCAACAATAGGGAAAAAGGAAAAAGGGCCAAAAATGTAAATTGTGGAACAGTAATACTGACACTTTGGGGAACTCTGCAGTGGGTTTACACCGGTCTGTAAGGGGAAATGCAGACACGGAGAGGAGGCATTGTAATGCCCAGTCGCTATCAGAATGAAATACACGTCAGGACTGCAGATTTGCATGTCGAATAGGATTCTGTAGACCGTGCTGTATTTGGTTAATTAAACCCATCCAAAGCCTTGAGGGGGGAGGTGTGCATGGGGTAAGTGCTCAGCTGGGAGCTGCCATAGGGCTCAGCAATGCCCGCTTTCACCTCCCTCCAACACCCAGGGCAGGGGCAGAACAGGGGCAGCCCTCAGAGACCTGCCCAGCACTGGGGCTGGGGGAAGCATGGCTGGGGGCAGATGAATGGGTGGCCCTTGAGCTTTATTAAGCCCACTCAAATTTACTTTCCCATCAGTACAAACAAAAAACCATAAGTGGAAAGGATTTGATGCTAAGTGCAGTCCCTGTCCAAGCAGACAGCAGCAGTACCTGCGTGGAGGGTCTGTTGCTTTTCTTTTACCTGGCCATAAAAATGTCTCGTAAAGGTGCTGTGATGAGAAACAGCAATGGGAGAAAGCAGCGTGGAGACAGCTGGGGCTGTGGGGTGACAGCATGAGCTGACACGTGGATGCTGCTGGTGGTGCTTTGTGAACTTGTGCTGGGACCAGCAGCAGCCACGGCAAGGTTAGTCAGGTGCCATGGCATGAAGTGGGCTGCAATGCAGGACTTGGTGTGCTAGGATGCAGAAAATCTCTTCTTGCAGCACCAAACCATAGGAAGGAACCAATTCAGACGGCTGCAGAGGTGGCTTCCAGCTCCATGGCTGCATTGCAGGGACCCACGCAGTGCCTAGAGCTCTCAGAGGATTGCAGGCATTGCTGCACGGCTGCTCATTGCTGCAGTGAGCTCCGTTCTACTGCCTCATCCTTCCCTGCATGCAGTTCTGGAGGGTTAGGGCTGGAAAACAAGAAACAAACACAAGATTGCAGAATTCACCTTGATGAGAAGAACAGGAAGAACTTGGTAGACGAGCTCATTAATTAACTGGTCCCCTAATTATCTTTCAGGGGAACCTGGGACTGCTATTTTGGAAATGCATGTGCAGAAATAGGTTGCTGCTTGGAACAAGTGCCTGTGGCATGCCTGCAGTGCAGCCAGATGTGTGCAGGGTCAGGAGGCACTGGGAAGGGAACAGCCCTTCAGGAGCAACACTGCACCTCCTTACTGCTGCAAACAGGCCATGAAAGCCCCCCCAGATCTGGATGAAGATAAGGCAAATACTTGCTGGTCAAGGCTTTTTCCCTTCTGAAAACTCAATTTCCATTCTCTCTGCAGCTCTTTTGGGTTTTCTCAGTGGCTTGATGCCTTTTTGGATAACACAGGGCTGATGCTGGAGGAACAGCCTCTTCCCTCTGCAAGGAGTTCTGCTCTAAGTGTGCCCACTTACAGGCCTAATTGGAGTCTAGGTGAGCCGGCACACCAGAAGAGAGCCTAATAGAGACATTGCAGTGCTATTAGCACAGATGGTTGTCATATGTATGCAAATGAGGAGCAAATTGAATTTGGTGTCCCCTCTCACCAGCTGTCCTATCAGCACTGGCTCCTGCAGCAGCAAAAGGCGCTGCCACTGCTCTGCTAATCTGTCATTGCAGATTAATTACAACTAACACATTAATCATCATTTGTTTCCCAGTACAAAGGAAGTATCTTGTTCTTTCAAGTGCATTCTGGTGGCATGGGGTTTTCCAACCTGGGAAAAGAAAAGAGGAATGGGGAGAGGGCTGGGCAGCATCATTAGCGCTGGTGCCCGGGGCTGGTGCTCTCCTTCTGGCACCTGAGCTCCTGGGACACCCAAGGCATGGTGTCACTCCTTGCCCAAGCTGGCAGCATCCAAAGAGGTCATTAACATTAGCACAGGCTGTAGATGCTCCTAACGGGGACACAGTGCCCATCAGGATGCTGCTGCCCTGCAGGTAGGGCATGTGAGCAGGGATGGAAGCAGTCCATTGTCTCAGCAGTAATTCCGACAGCGTGATGAGAAGTGAAATAAACTCTTCAGATAACTTCTTTTATTTCCAGCAGAAAGTGTTGCACCTGAAATATTTTACAGACCTCTGGAGCTCAGTCTTGCTGTGACTTTTTGGATGGAAATCTATCCCCTGACTTTGCCCAGTTTTGTGCTGTTTATTGGAGTAACACACAATTCTCCATAGATCTGCCTTAACTTAGCGCTTGGACTCTTGCCTCTGCTCCACATGTGGTCTCTAATACCGTGATCTGAAGCGTTCCAATGACAAATGTTAACAATGTCTATTTAATCAGCCTGTCTGTAGAAGCTCAGATCTCTCGTATCCCAAGAGCTGAAGGAGCCAGCAGCTCAGGCCAGACAGGGGCTCCATTACCGAGCAGTAGCTGAAACAAACGAAGAACTACATCCATCCTGGCAGTGCTTTCACATGTCCTTCTGATGCCTTTAACTATCCCTGTTGCTTACGTTCCCTTTAGTGCATGTCATAGAACCATGAAGGTTGGAAAAGACCTCTAAGACCATCCAGTCCAACCATCTACCTACCACTGAACCATGTCCCTAAGTACCACATCTACACATTTCTTGAACACCTCCAGGGATGGCAATTCCACTACCACCCTGGGCAGCCTGTGCAGTGCCTGACCACTCTTTTAGAGAAGTCTTTCTTAATCCTAATGTCTTAGGAACCCACAGAAGACATTTAATGACTGCCTGACATTCGTATCACCTCTTCCCTTTGCCTGGTCCTGCAGCAGCACAAACATCTATGCATGGCTTTGCATGTTCTCTGTTCTAAAAGCCAGCCAGGCATCCCAATCCCTTTTTATCCTGGGGCCATGAAGCTGCTACTGCTAAGGCTGGGGAAAAGATTTGTCACCTTCACAGCTCATGGAGTTATTTGCTTCATCCTGATAACGTTGCTCTGAAGTTGGGTAGGAGAGGTAACGTCAGCATTGGGACCATTCTGCAGTGGAGATGCTGCCAAGGTTACAACCTGACTGAAGCAATTCCCAGACTGGAAAAGCCAGGAAAGTGGAGCTGTGGTTGGGGAGTGGGTCAGGAGCTTGCGAGCATTAACCGTTGCAGAAGTGTAATTATTCCTAACCAGGCATAACCAACAGCAGAAAATCAAAGTACACGGTTGCACTTTCCAGCAGGAGCAGAAAGCTTTCATGTGGTTACCTGTGAGAAGTTTTAGCGATGGAAATATCTGAACATTCGGGCAACATAAATAAATGAAGCAGACTTTTCCTTTTTTCGTAGTTCTAAGTGGTAACATTTCATTTGATTTCCTTCACACATACGTGATACGGTGTCTCTACCCTTCAGACACCAGAAATTGCATTCTCTGTGGTTCTGATTGACAAACCTTGTTTCCAAGGTGCCTGAACTGGTCTGGATGGTAGGAGAAGGGATTTCATGGAGAAAATTGCTGGTAGCTGGAGAAAGTGAGCCTACAGACTCAATAACTGTTTTAATAACTCTTATGGCAAAGCTGAGGAAAAATGTGGGTTTCCGTCAGATGGCACTTTCTAATATTTAAACATCTTCTTTGCCAAAAGTATTGCATCATGTTCTGAGCACTGAAACCACACTTCCACTTGCCCCAGACACCACCCGTCTCTCACACCAGCTCTGCAGACTGCGTGTCCCCATTGCTTGCTCTCCCGAAGCAGTTTTGGGGCCCTGCCTTAGTCTCCAGCTGTGGGTGGGGTGAAGATTTGCTCCCCTGGGCTGCAGGTTTGAGTGCTGGAGAAAATCCCTGAGGTGGCTTGATCTGGTTGTACTGCAGGAAGGGCTTTGGTATGAGTGTCCTACATGGCACCAAACCACCACAACCCATAGAGCAGCTGTGGATGCTCACGGGGTCATAGACATTCAGACCCCAAGTGGTCTGTGGGGCTGGCATGGCCTTGCCTATGTGACACAGGAGAAAAAGATCAGCAGATGCTCAGTGCAGTTCACATCACATTTACTGTCTTCAAGGGTACTCTATGCATGTGGTTACAGTGGTTTCTTGCTATCATGGAGTTGAAATACATGCTGTTCTGTTGGCTGACACCAGCATTGACATTCCTTACAAGGTGACGTTTTGCTCCCACATCACTGTTAGCTTTCCAAGAAGGCTTCCCCAGGCTCTTGGTTTCTGTGGCTGACCCCTGGGATCAGAGTGAAGTTGACTGCAGTGTGACTACGCAGCCAGGACCTCTGCAGCTCCATCTCCCACAGCAGGGATGGAAACAAGTAAACTTCTGACCTATGGGGCAACTCCTGCAGGTCCCAGATCCATGTTCACAGCACCCTGACCCAGCTTCCTGCAGATGGTGTGATCTGTGCCTCCTCCAGTCCATGCAGGAGAGCTGGAATTGCAGCCATCACTTTGTGATGGAAGAAGTGACACTCACCAGCTGGTGGGTGCACTTCAAGTATGCAGTCAAGAAGCAAACTGGTACACAGCTGAAGAGTTTGCTTCCCAAATTCATTAAAACATATAATTGCCTTTAAAACATTGTGCTTCCAGAGAAAAGTTCTTTCTGCTTTGGTGTTACAAGAAGTACAGGTGAAAAATAAAGGAGAAATTATTTGGTTTTGATGTGGCGATTTGGGCAGCCCATGGGGCTTCACCATCTTTACCAGAGGCAGCTGCACAGCACTGCAGCCAGTACACTGCCACTCAGGTGTCTTCTGTGCCAAAATATCATGAATTATGGCTGAAAACCCCTATTGGTTTGATACTCAGGTCTATTTTTCCCTTGTTTTTTGGAATCGAGCACATTTTGAGTATCCCCTTCTTCACAGAGAAGAGGACATGTCTTCAGTTACTGGGCTCTGAACACCTGATCAAGCTGTAGATATCCCTGCTCAGTGCAGGGGGGTTGGACCAGATGTCCTTCAGAGGTCTCTTCCAACTCAAACCATTCTATGGCTCTATGATGCTGCTGAACCTTTGTGCCACAACCCCAAACTCCAGCAAAGCCCCTACAGCCTCTTCAGCCATAGCTCTGTAGGAAGAGCATTGCTTAGTGCTGTGCCAGCGAGCAGAGCTTGCTTCCTGCTTTTCTTCACCTATGCAAACCAATTCAAAGCACATCCTACCAAGGTGATGCAGTTGTTGCCACCCTGAGCATCGCACTTCCTAGGTCGCAGGATCACTGCAGCAGCCGTCTTTGTGCCAGTGGTGCTCTCAGTGCCTTGTTTACACTCCAGCTGCGGCCACTTGTACCTCTTGGGATGGATTTGGATGCAAACATGCATCCAGACACACAAGTTGCCATCGCTGGTGCCCGAGCCCTGCTGTCTGGGTAAACACTGGATCAAAGTGCCCTGCACCTGCTGTGTGTAAGCGAGCAGGGCAGGCTGCACACTAATGGCACAGGCTTTTCAGCAGTCCCTCGGCAGTGCCTGGATGCTGCCCAAATCTCTGCTAATTGGCCCCAGGAGAGCCCAGTTCATCGCTCCCTCATCAGCTCTCTGAGCCCAAGGGGGAACAGAACCCCTCCATGGGAGTGGGGGCAGTGCTTGACACACACATTAAATACTACAGTGCTGGATATCAGCTGGCATCCAAGAACAAGATGGTGTATATGTCTCCAGCAGCACCCAGTCTGCCCAGCACAGACAAAGAGACAACACTGGGCTCTTGGGTTGCACTTTGCCCAGCGTTTTCCAGGCAGAGCTGGAAGCAGGGAGCAGCTGGGAGGGGATGGGAACCTCCCAGGGTATTTTTGACAGCGGATAATAAAGGATTACAGTTTGCATGAGGGAGAAGTGGGGCTTCCATGCTGTTAGCATAACAACGAGCTTCCAGCCCCACGGTGGGCGAGCTGACATGGAACCCACATAAATCACTGCCAGCCCTAAATTGCCCCTAGGCAGCAGCTCTGCCCACAGCACTGGGGCAGGAGAACCCCTGGCTCCAGCTTCACCCAGCATAGCCCCTCTCCCCCATGGTGTTCCAGGAGGGTCTGGTTGACTTCTCATGTGGAGCCCTTCCTCCTGAGTCTGTCTCTGCATTGCTTGTTTTGTGCCAGTTTGTAGCTTTGGAGGATTTTGTTATCAGAAACAGTCCCACTTACAGCAACTACTGGAGTTGGGACTGTACAAAAGACAGATGTTTCATTTTGGAGGATGATAACCCTCTTTCCAAAAGATAGATCCATTCTGAGTTTACGTTAAATTAATTTGCTTCCCACAAGAATATGAATACATTTTTCCCCTTTTTTTTTTTTAGGTCAGTAAAACATTTCATCTGCCTCAAACTGCTGTGCTTGATGGCTCTTTCTCCTATTTTTAATTATTAAAAGCAGTTCTCTTGTGCTTTGTTTCCAAATGAAATGTCAGAAAATTTTGAGTTGAGAATATCAAGAAAAAGCATTTTGATGTTTCATGTTTCTCCTGGTTTTGTTGCCAAACAACCCAATTAATTTAATGTGAGTTTGCCATTAGTAGTTTCAGTTGACTGTAGTGCAGTGTTTTTAAAAGAAGAATTTTGCCTTGAAAATACGAAACCATTTGTCCGAGGGCGTAGGGCTGTTGGGTAACGCATGCATGCAGGTGCTGCACAGGCACACAGCAAATAGTCATTGCTCCAAAGAGCCCATAGCGATGGGTCAAAGAAAACACTGCTTTGCACATGGAGCAGCACAGAGCTGAGGATGGGCTCTGTTGGATTTTGACTCTGGGATTTCTCGCTTTTGGTAAGGAAGGAAATGAAAGGGCTGAATAACAGCAGCGTTGCTAAGTCAGAAGACTGAGAATTATGAGTCGGGTTAAAAAAAAAAAATCTTTAAAAAACATGTTATTTTTAGGGAAGCGATAACACAGGATTTCCATTTGCCTCTTGTCTTTTGAGCCTGTTCAGCTTGGCTTTTGTGCTCAACCTGGCTCCAAACCTATTATTTTGTTTAAATGAAAGATGGTTCTGATACGCGGCTGAGCAGCAATCCTGCCAGCTTGTGCAGGAGGATTGCAACACCGGGAAAGAGCAGGTTAGAAGTTAAAAACTCTTTTTCATCTAATAACCCAGAGTTGTTATTAAGCACTTGCAGGTAAGAAGGAAAGCAGTACACAGCTCTGACTTCAAAAGATACTCTTGAATAGGAATGTTTTTCCCATCAAACTTTGCATATACAGTAATTCCTTCTTTGTGCACTGAAACCTCATTAAAATGTGGTCAGCTCCCAGTCAGGCTTGTTTGCTGTGGGTTCCTGACTCACGGGGACAGCTTCAGGAAGTGTTTGCCAGGTGGCTGTTGTGTTCTATCAGTGTATGCTCCAGGCAAGGTCTGGGTCTGCATTGGGTGAGTGGGTGTAAGCGAGGAAGAGGAGGGAGAGGAAGAGATGTGATTTGTCTCACAGAAACAAAACCAGGCTGAAAGGCAGCAGAGGACAAACAGGAAAACTTGACTCTGCCCAGCTTTCCTAGGATCGTTTTCGTTTGAATGAACCATTGTTTGTTGAGTGTAACCTCTTGCTTTTCCTCATAAGTGTGCTCCCTACTTAATTAAGAGGCGTGAAAATGGAATATTCCATCTTGCTGAGGGGGCAGGAAGGGATGCAGCTGGGACTGCTCCCTCATACAGCACTGCACAGCTTGACACGGCCCACCATTCATCCTCCCTTTACAGCATGGTACATGTTGGGCACAGTTGTGTTGGCTGGAAAAAGCCCAAAGATCACAGTCACCACCGAGCAGGGCTCCTCTGTGCCATGCCAGCCTGGATCAGGTTGTACTCTGACTCTCAGCTGCAGAATGACCCAAATCCCTTTTGGCATGGGCTGCTTGGAGCCATCATGATGCCAAACATCAACCAGGGCCACGGGCTGCATGTGGGGATCTCTGGATGGGGTAGAAGAAAGAGAGCAGCAGGGAATGCAAGCCAGAACACTTTGGTAAGGAGGTTACTGCCAATGGGTCACAGAGCCTACATGGAAGCCAGGATGTATCTGAGTCACTCTTGCAATGAGAGTAATGCAGCTGTGTGCACTAAATAGTTAACTGCCCGTGTCACCGGGGGTTGCCACGCACACTGCTGTCCAGAGGATTGATGTGTTGGGCACACACACACACCTCCCTCCAGATAGCGCACACAAACACAGCACGGCTTTGTGTGCTGCGAGGGTTCGAGTCACCTCTGCGCCAAGGGGGAACATATGGTTTATGTATTTCAGAAGGAGGAACATGAGATTTTTAGTGTGATGTGTGTTGCACAGGGATGAAACCCTTCTTGAGCTCAGTGTCAGGGCTGCTGGTCCTGCAGAACTTGAGAGAAACGGGGAGATGTGTTAAATCCCATTTATTTGCATTGCATCGTCCTGCTGTACTCACGTTATTTCCCTTCGTGGTGGTGGTAGGGGGATCTTAGAAGGATTGTAGTGGGGAAGGGATCAAAAGCCATTTTGGGGGCTGACTGGATTCCTCCATTATATTCGTCCGTGTTGTTTAATAACACTGAATTGGGCATCTTACCCAACACTGATCTGGGGTTTTTGAAAATACCTTTGGGTACATGCAGACACCTGGACCTGGAGAAGAGCTTTTCTCCTTCCTGTTTCCCTGTCCTTCCATTTCCACACATTACGGATGTGTTGCAGAAGCCATGGGAATACACAGGGAGGAAGTCTGGCGGCTCCAGAGCAGTCTCTTTCTGCTGTCCCAGACTGTCTGCTTGCAGCAGATCTTCAGGATATTAGCAATACAACGTCTGCCTTTGCATTTTTCATTAGTTCTCTGATGGTTTTCCAAAGGGAAGAAGCACTCTGAAAATGGACTGTGCAAATACTCTGTTTTCCAGCTGGAGAGAGGATGTGATATTTTTTATGACTGCGATTAGTCTGCAGTAATTTACTTGTTTACTCGTTGCGTTGGTGTTTGTGTTGTTTTTTTTTTTCTAATCCTTGAAATAAAAACCCAGAAAATTGCATTTTTCTGCAACCTGAATTGCAACCTTTTGTTTTCATGCCTTAGTAACTGAAGATTTAGGCTGCTGCTGCTACAGCGCTTTCCCCAGCATTAATCAGTAATTAATACTCTCTTGCCCAAATGTTAGGGGATTTGAGCTCCAGACTGCAGGAGAATTAGCTGGTCACTATATGAGAGCAAGAGGGACCCCTCAGTCCTTCCTACTGTGACATTACTTCTGCTCACACAGAGCTAGGAATGGAGCACACGGCTGATGCTCCAGCCAGAGGTTAGGGCATGCATTTAGGAACTGGAATTGCTCCATTCCAGTCCTTGCTTCAGTGAATGTGACATTGAAAAGCTGACAATGGAAAGTAGTTTTATTAATATTGCCAGCTCGGAGCATTCAAAAATCACATGTCAATCTCCCAAATGTTGAAATATTAGAAAATGTGTGTGTGTATATATATATATATCTGCATGGCTTCTTTCTATTTCCCATTTGAGTTGTAGCATTTGAGGGTTTTCAAACTTTATCTTATGACACGACTAGGAAGAGTTGTGTGCCTAAGCCCTTCCCTGCACTCCATACTGACCCCCTTGGAGGGAATGTTTCATTTTATTTTGGCAGCAGCTTTGTGCCTTTCAGCAGAGGAGACAGCCCTTTGTGAAGGCACTTACAGGGCTAAAGAACCAATCTCCTGCCCAAAATCCTCCACGCGAAGTATTCATATGTCTCTTTTCCTCTGGTGTTGAATACAACTCACTGATGTAAAAAGAAATAACCTTGAAATGTCATTTACACATTTAGCACTATTTCAGACCGAAATGATTGCTCACGTTAAGTTTGCAGCAGAGCCTGACCAAACTTGCTGCCAGTGACCTGCTCTGAGCAGAGCTGTCAGGTTATTTTTTCCTCTTTCTCTCTCTGTACCAAAATTGAGCTAACAACTTGCTCCTGAGAAAATGGGTCCCTATTGACCTAGAACTTAAATTTCAACCTTATCCAATTGCTTTGGAATTTTTGCTGGAGATTTTCAATGGGGAGTCTTCTCTGATGATGATGAAGAGGTATCAGAGCCTACAGAGATTCACCAGGCCAGCCTAAAACAAAAGATAGAGCCATTGTACTCTATCCACAGTGCTCTGTACTACAAATGGTCAAATAACAAACGCTGGGATCGATTTTAATTCTCAGCTCTACCTGCTGCTGCTGGGTAACCCTAGCCCACATTAACAGCCCCATCTTTTTGGTGCTCATGTATAATGCACCTTTACTAACATGCAGTGATAGCAACCCAGCGTCAGACACTTAGCAAGTTAAGAGAGGGATGGGAAGGAGCTCCCTGCTGACATAAGGTCTTGAAGCCTCCCAGAGATGCTCCAGTCTCATAGTGGAGATTGCGGACCAGGGAACAGGGTTTGTGCAGTGCACGTTGGCTCACAGCAGCACCAGGGCAGACAGGACAATCAGGAGATGGTGCCGTGTTGCTCGTTGTCCAGTTCTGCCTTTAAAGCAAGAGGAACTGAGTTTTACAGGTGGTTGAGCTGGCGTGTATTCATTTATACATAAAATAATCATCTCTTCCAAAAGCAGCAGGGTATCTCCATTTATTTAGAAAGAATATGTGGAATGCAAGAAGTTTTCCCTTTGCTTTTTGTGGTACTGAAATAATGAGCTGAAGCAAATTAGAGGAAGAGTGAAGTTAAAAGCAATCCTGCCTTTAAATTCACAACATTCAAATAAGTCCTTGTAGAATTCCAGCAAATGCCTTAGCGACTGATTTCAAACCAACTGCAGTTCAAAACACAGTATGTTCTGACGTGGTCCCAAGAGAAACCAGCACCATTTTGTTCTTATTTTTAGTTATTACATATAATAAGGCCATGTTCCAGAGATAAGACCTCTCTAAGATGCATGGCTTCAATTTTGGAAAGTAATTTCCCCTCGTACACTGAATGTTTCATTCTTTGAAGGCCCAAAAGTGCTGAAGAAAATTAAACAGCCTTCAGAGAGCAGGCAGGCACTCACCTATGGCTTCCTACAACCCCAGCCATAACTTGAAAACATTTAGCTGTTATTCCTCACTTGGCCATTTTAGAGATTGGTCATGCCCATGAAGAGCTTTGTTCCAGCCCACATGTTGCTGAATGGTGTGATATGATACAAACAATGATTCATAGAAGTTCCTTGGAAGTGACTCAGGAGAGATTTGGGATTTTTAAACAGTTCTTTTTTTTCTTTTTTTTCTTTTTTTTTTTTTATGTTCATGGCTGTTTATGAGCAACAACAAACAATTTCAACTGGGGATGATTCAGATGAAAAGGTTCAAAGCATGTTGGTAGGAAGCAAGAAAGAGATGCTGTGAAAACAGAAAAAGTGGTATTCTGCTAAAATAGTTCAGAGTGGAAACTCAGCTCCTTCAGGAGGAGACATGTTCCACTAGATTACAAGAACAGTGCCAAAAGACTCCATTTAGACCAGAAGCATTCCAAAGTTACTGGCTTGCACACAATGAGAGGTGAGCAGCGGCTGGAGGTTCTCCAGGTTTATCTCCTCAATAGAGGGAAGAAATTGGTGATGGAGGTGCTGCTTTTGTAAGCCCACCAAGGGCTTTGATTGAAAAGAGAGTTTGTATTTTATCAGTCTGCTTGGTTCAGCTACTTGTAACAACAGGGATGCAGTGAAGTGCAGGTTCCTATGCACACAGCATCCAGTAGGTCTGAGTTTGTGCTGATGGGTGGGATTTGGTTTCTCATTCAAGTCCTTGGTCTCAGGGATAATCATGTTTCTTTTCTTGTCAGAGAATTACACAGTTAAGAACATCAAGAATTACAAGACTGACTAAAGAGATCTATAAGAATAATAGCTGAAGGTCTTGACCTGATTAGCTTTGTGTATTCTCAAGTGCTTTCTCTTAACCAGTGGTTTAACTCAAGCTAGCTCATGTAATACACCTTTCTGAAGAGGAAAGCTGGGTTCAGTCTCAAGAAGAAAACGATGATCTAATGTAGGAAAACCAACAGGAATTGACTGTTTACATCTTTCATGTGACGACATGCGGTTGGCCTTCCCCTTTTCAACACCTCTAATCCTTAGCTGGAAAGGCACTTGGGCCATTTTTCCTGTGATAGAGTTAGCTTTTCAGCTCCAGTCTTGAGAGCAAACCATGGAATTCAGGGCTGAATCCTGAGCAATGCAATGAGTGATACTGGAGGAGGAGGGTTAGGTTCCAATGGCTGGTGTAGGCTCACAGGTTTGTTGGCATGCCCAGCGTGTAGCCCTCACGTTTGCTCTGTGAAGGCAGCTTTGCCACAGCCGTGCATGCCTGGCACATGATTTATTGCTACCAAAGCAAGCTTTTCCAGCAGTAAATCCTGCAGCAATGAGCTTACTAGCATCCAAGGCCAAACTGTAAAGTTTTCCAAGTCTACCTCTGCATAAACAACACGTTGCAAAGGGCTAATTTAAAACCCAGAGTGGTAGATGTTCCACAAGGCCAGGAAGAAAAGAGAGGTAGAGTTGGGGCACAGCTGATTTCACAGGCATAGGAACCAGGAAGTCTGGGCTGTATTTACCCAGCTGGAAACATGCTTCACATTTATTTATTCCCCAGTTTTGCCTCAGGTGCATACTCTTCCATTAGGGCTAAATAGCCGGAAAAGGCCAAATACATCTGAGGTCACTTTTGGCTAATTAACATGGCAACAAGTGCTGATTAATTAGCTTGGGCCTGAAATTAGCTGAGATAATTTTTGCAACGGCATAGGCCATGGATTTATGAGAGCTTCTTCTCCAAGACAAACAATATTCTGAAAACATTGTTTGTATAGAAACCTTCATTCACCCTGTAAATTACTAGCTGGATTTCTCGGAATTTCAGGAATAGCCACTTAATTTCATTTAAATACATGTTTTTGTTTCCTTTACCTGATGGAAAAACTTACCTTACAAGGCACCCAATGACAATCACGTGTTATCATGAATCCCTCTGCTTGATGCATAGCTGTATGTTAAAGCAAGCTAGAAAACCATTGGGAACCGAGGTCCAGATTCTTGGATCTGCTAAACACCACACCAGGCAAAAGGTGTTGGGGCACCAAAGAAAATCCTGACGTCCTCTAGTCATCAACATACGTAATGACACAGACTTGCCAACTTTAACAACTTAGTAAAGTACCAGTTTTGATGATGATTTGCTGCCCTGCTAATGTGGGCTGTGGTGTACCTGACTTCTGGATACCCAACAGTGCAGGCTGCTGGACATCGAGGAGTAAGGGGGAAATGGCCATTTTGGTGTCCAGATGGTAAAGAGCTGCTCATCTCCTCCCAGGGCAGAGCCTGGGGCATCTTGCTAGCAGATTGCCTTAGGGGAAGGGCCCACCAGCATGTCTGCATCAAGTATTCCCTTTCCAAGAGATTTATTTTGTGTTTGGCTTTCATTGTCCATCTGACTGCAACCGTTTTTGAAATATTAGCTTGCAAATGGAAGCAGTCTCCTGTGTCCCACTCTCAGAGAGATCAGTTCTGCTGCCACTGCTGTCGCAGCTGGTTGAGAAACAACATTTCCTTTTTGTGGGACCTATTTAGCATTAACTTTGCTTCCAGTCCAAATCGGGCTAAATCCAGAATTGTTCACATTTCCCAGGAGCTGCAGGCTCTCCACAGAGATGCACAAGGCAGAAAATGCCTGCTAATAAAAGACCAATTCACTGAGCAGCTAGAAAAGGCTGTTAGCTCTCCAGCACCGAAGGGACCCATAACAGCTCCTCCTCGGGATAACAGAGGTACCAGAGAGGAAAAGATCATTCAGACCTTAATTCGACTTAAACTCCTCAAACTACCTCAAACTTGAGAAGTTTTGAAGGAGCTATTTAGGCTGGGTAACTTAGCAGGTTGTGTCATTTTTTCTCCTTGGTATTTCACTGCAGCCCTCCTTGTGCCCTAGGGAAAGCAGGGAACACCTCTCACCGTACTGTATATCTGAACGAATTAAACCTTGATGATGATTACAAAAAACCCATCCTGTGCACTTTTCTCCTTATTCAGCTTTTCCCTTTTGCCCTTTCAATAGGATTTTTTTTATTATTATTTTTTTAATAATGATCAGATTTTAAAAAGTGTTGTCCAGAGGGACTCCATAAAGGTTCTTCTGATGCACCTTTTTGACACTAAAGCCTCTTCAGTTGCAGGTCTTTTCCCACCTCCCCTTTTTCCTTCACTCCAAACTGAGAGGAGCTGGCAGGGCAGGATGCTGCCCAGAGCCAAGAAGCATTAGAACCAGTCTAGCAGGAGGCTTCTCTTCCTTGATTGGACTCTTGTTAAATGAAAATTTATGTGGATTTGCAGGGCCCTCATTAAGTGAGTCACACCATTAGCACAAGGTGTGTGTTGCAAGGGGTCTGTTTATCCCAGTGCTGATGGAAGCCAGAATCCTGCAGCCTCCACGCAGAAGCGATCTTACAGCAGATAATGCTGTTGCAGGTGGAAACCTCAGAGAAGGCTCTGCAACCCAACCCAAATCCCTTTCCACTTTTTTTTTTTTTTTTTTTTTTGCCAAAGACAAAGTCGCTAATGATGATGCATTGCTTCGTTCCATTTAATTTCATTTCTGGAGATTGACTGCAAATTCCTCACCATGTGTGGTCATTAGTGTTCCCACCAGGGCAGCCTGCACAGAGGAACAACAAGTCCATGCCCTCCGGACAAGTTATAGCTGAATGCACTATCTTACCTTACAACCTGCTTAGATTCTTTCTGCCTTGTGCTGCTCCATAGCTGCCACATGCCCTGCCCCAAGTGTTTAACGCAGATCATAGAATCGTGGAATGGCCAGGGTTGGAAGGGATCTCAAGGATCATCAAATTCCAACTCC
>JAOWBP010004377.1:2375572-2387366 GCA_028571105.1 Tragopan temminckii
CTCGCCCCCCCCCCCCCCCCCCCCACACACACACACACACTTTTCCTGAATTTTTAACTAAAAGAACTCTCTGTGATGGATTCTCAGAACCCTCAACCCTAAGGGCATCACCAAAGGCTTTCCACATGCTGACAGATGGACCCACACAGCTCCCTGGGCCAGTCAGAGCCTAAAATACGGAGATAAACAGAACCAGGAGGCAAGCAGAAGAGCATCCTTAACAGTGTGATCTTAGGTGTCCAAAAGTAGCCATGGAGAGTTGTCTTTAGCCCAAAGTTTTCTGCTCCCCACCATGGGTTATTCAGTCCAGCGGTCTGGATCCAGATGCCTCTTCAGAGGTCATTTGGTCTCAGTTCCAACAACTTGTGGTTCCAACAACTTGTGGTTCTTAGTTCTAACATCTCCTGCAATTCAGATCACAAAACGGTGCAGCTAACCAGAAAGAAGCCCCTGGGCTTCATCCTGCTAGGGAAACTGCCCCAGAGGTCTCAGTGAAGTGCTTAGAATCAGGTGAGCTGAGTCTTCCCTGAGTGACAGCACTCAGACAACCACTGGGGTGCTGGATGATTCAGAGCACTCTGTGATTTGCTGTGCAAATCTTTGCTTCGTGCCCAGTCAGGTGACTTGGCTGAGCTCAAGGGACCTCCAACATCTCCATGGTGTCCCCTTGTCCCAGCGATGGGTCCACTTTCCATTGGGGTCCAATCACCCCAACACCACCAGAATTAGTCCTTACTGGGAAGGGAGCATTCCTTTAGCTTATTTATATCTTGCTCATAGGGCTCTGCTGGTGCGCTCCCTGGGCTGGCCGCTCACCGGGAACATCATCAGCAAAATAGCAAACAGATGTTATCCAAGATCGTTCATAAATATTTCATAGAAGCCTGTGAGACACCCGGTGAAAGACAGAGACCTCAGCACCAGGTCTGAGCTTATTACCAAGCACCAACAAATGCTTCTAATTGTGTCAGCGGCGATGCCAATATTATTGACAGCAGCAGAGAGAACAGCCCGCTGCGGTTATTTGCTTTGCTGTGGGTACCCAGGCTAATAAAACGGAAATTGAAGGTGATGGATAAGACTTTGTGGAGAGTCTCTTCTCCTTATTAGATTAACACAGAAACATAAGCAGACAGGGAGAGATGAGGAGGAGAGGGAAAGCCCATAGAGATGAGCAAGGGAGCTCAAATGGATGGGGAGAGGGTGCAGGACCTGGAAAGACTTTTGGTTCTGCCATGTATTTGCTCCATGCCAGTTACTTCCCAGCAGCAGCAGTGCTGTCCCCATGTCACCAGGGATGATGTGACACTTGATTCGTTGCTGTTTGCAGAGCATTTTGAGGTCTTTGCTTGAAAGGAGCTTTTATTAAAGTTCCTGCTTGCTAAGAACTGCCTGGGACTAATAAACACGGTTTAAGAAAAGTAATTTGGGGACACGACAGCAGCTTGGTGGTGTGTGCTCTTGGGTGTGGAATTGTGTGTGTGTGCAAGAGCATGCAGCTCACTAATTCTCCAGAGATCCTCCATTTATTTGGAAGCAAAAGACTCCCATGTGAACATAAGACTTGCTATGGCAATATTTTATATGCATGTTTTAATCCTCTCTCTAAGCAGCCCGTTTATTAAAACTCGGCAAGTTTCAATTTTTGAAGCTGGTTTCTTGAGCTGTCATTATCCTCCTGCTGGAGCAGATTAGCGGATTGCTAGGAGGATGCAATTTGAGCTCAATTAATTCTGCTTCAAGTCCCAATTCAGAGCTGCTAAATAGCTCTCAAAGCCTCCCATCAGGATCCCAGCACTCCTCTCCCTGACGAATTCAGCCTTGGGAGCACACTTCTATTGGGATTCCTGCTGCCACTGCCCCACAGCAGCCCCACGGCACCAGTGGGCACACTCCACGTCTGCATCATTGCTCTCCCATCCAAAAGGGCTTTTATGAGACTTTCTGCTGGGTCTCTCTAAAGCATCCTGCACCCAGGGAGCGAACACAGAGCTGATGTTGCAAAAAGCCATCCCCAACTTTCCAGCTCTCTTCTCTTCTGAATCCCTTCTGTTAGATCAGCTCAACCGTTGGCGCAATCATTTTCATGTCTGCTTGAGTGCAGTAATGAGAGGGAATGGCAGAGTAAAGCAGATAATATGTAAAGCAGTGAAATAAAAATAGTCAGTCCGCAAGCCAGGGAGGTTTTATTTCCTTTGGGTAAGGCTTGCCTTGGCTGTCATAAGCAGGATTAAACCAGGGCCTTGAATTAACCTGCCGGGCCCAGAGCTGCAAATCCTCACTCGTGCAGTTGGGTCTATGCGGGTGGAAATTGGGCTCTGGGAGCTGTGTTAAATCACCATTCAAGCACGGCCATCGGCTGCTCCTTCTGCCAGCAGCTGTCCTTCCTCACATTCCTCTGCACAACCTGTACCACCGGGCCAGGCTCCAGGGCTGCCCAGACCATCATGAATCTTGACCTAGTTTACAAACAGGTATCGAGTCCATTTCCTCCGTTCTGGCCTTCATCTCTCTTCCTTGCTTGCTCTCCCTCTTGTGCTCACAAGTACACACTGCACGTCCTCCTTCCAGCTGTCAGCCAGCACCACTCGGCTCCAGCCTGCCCTGTTTGCTCCCATCACTGCACAGTCAGACTGCACAGCTTCCCACCATCCTGCTGGGTCTGCTCTCTGGAAGCCCAAGAGAAGGGAGCTGAGGTACCACCATCACCACGAACACAGAGCAGACATCTCTTGTGGCTGCTTCTACTGCTTTTCTGTTCAGACAAGGAGGATTTCTAGAATGCAGATCACCTGGAAGAGAATAGACTGGGGCAGGAGGCACGGAGCCATTCCCTTGGCCATACAGTGCTGCCTGCAGCAGCTTTTCACAGCGAGGTGAAGACCTGAGACAGCTGCACTTTGCCCACAGCCTCCCCTCACCGAATGCAATGAAACAAAAGAGAGCCCACATCACCAGGTGGGACCAGGACAGAGAAATGCCCATATTCCTGTCTTCCTGATGTCTGGACATCACAGGACTCGCTTCTGTGCTGCCTGCATCCCTCAGAGCATCATACCACTGTGAAGCTCTGGTCTTGTGGCATCACTGAGAGCAGGAAGGTGCAAAGCAGGCACTGCTCTGGTGCGTGGTACCATCATTCACACCCAAACAGCATGCACAGAAACCTTTGGAGCTGGCACTACCTCACACATGAGCCTTTCTGAACCTGTGTCCCCAAGGCGAGGCAGAAAACATGACTCACTGCAATATGTCGGCTTCAAAGGGATTCCCCAGCTGCCTGATGGACACCTGGCCCTGCAGGAAGTGGGCTGAAAAAATACTCAGTCCCTAAAGGTCAGCATGTGGCACACCGGTGGCCTGGCTGGGAGTGAAGGGCACAGCTGCAGGCATGCCAGGATGTGCTGCTGGCACAGGTGCTGCACATCAGGGATTCTCCATCCCAAATGCCTCTGCTGTCCCTTGTACATCATTTCATACCTCTTTGCATGTTGCAGTCTTGACTGTCCCACGTCTTACAGTCAAGCACACAGGTGGGCTGCTCGGCTTTCCTGTTGCTGTCCATCATTCATGGGCACATTGCAGTGCAGGAGTGCTCCCACGGGTGGATGCTAGCACATAGTACCCCAGAGATTTGCTGTCTCCTACAGATCCAGCTCTGTCCTACAGAGGTGACACCCCCACAAGGAAAGCTGCACACAGCCTCTGTGCCCTGCAGCAGTGGGTCTGCTCACACAGCCACCAGCAGCTGGGCTGGAGAAATCTGTGACCCATCTCCATGTCCTCCACCACTGCTGTTGCACTCACAGAGATGCCCCCATGAATCCATCCAAACAGGAGGTGCTGGGCTGCCTGCAACCCTCACATTGCCCCATTCCCAGGCAGCCAGCAGGGCTCTGTGGAGTCAGGGGAGGGATCAGACCTGGTGCTGGGAGCACTGGTTCGAATGGGCACAAAGGCTGTTAGCCCATCCAGCCCTCTCTCAACAGCACAGATCAGTTCATGGGAACCACTCCAAACTCCACAGACAGGGTTCAATCTCTAGCACATAGCCATCAGCTTGCAGCCTGAGGCACAGCATAGAGCTGCACCCTGTTGCTCCCACCTGGGATAATCTGCATTACGGTGCACAATTCCCACCTTGAAGTCTTTATGGCACAGAGCTGAAAGAACCAAGTCAGCCCCAAAGCTGTGCTCTACATCACAGCACCCAGCAGAGCCAGGGCAGGAGCCACATAGCATCCCCTGGACCTAAGGAGCAGTGCAGGTGGTGGAACGGTGAAGACTTCTCCATACACGTTAATTTTCCAGGGAAAAATAAAAGAGGGGGGAGAGGGGGTTGGAAAGCTAATGAGAACATCAACTAAATCGGGAGTGCATGGCTCTTGCAGGCAGAGCAGTGGGGCTTCAACTGTTACACTCCCCTGCTGTGATTTCCAAAGCGGTTTTGCCGGCTTACACCAACATTAAGTCCTTCATCCGCTGTTCTGTCTGTCACCCAGCGGCTCCTGATGCCCAGCACAGCTGGAAAGAGACCAAACATCTTCCAAAAGCAGCTGCCCCAAGCCTTACCACCAACCCCAGTGCTAGGAGCAGGGGCAGGGGCTGTTGGCAGATGAGCAAAGATTCTTTTGGCAAACTGGAAAACGGTGAAAGAGTGGAGATTTTGTTGTTGTTGCTGTTGTTGTTGCTTTCAATGGGTCCTTGAAATGGGGGGATACTTATCAAGACATTTCCCAACATAGCTGAATCTCTGCTCCAAAACCCTCCAACAAGAGCTCAGAGGGCTGTCCCAGGGCGAGGACCAGGCTACTGCTTGAGCAGCCAACAGATCTCCAGACCCCAAAGCAGGTGATATGTTAAAGCCAAGGGCTGTGCCTTTGTGCAGAGCCGGACATCTGGCACAGGGCTGCAGTGATGGCTCCAGCCCACGGCCCGCACTGCGCTCATGGAGACCCCAATGGCGATTCTCATGCAAATGGCTGGACGGTGCGAACAGATGTGAAACATTTGGTTCTGTTCTTGTTGGCTTGTAAAGAAATTGTGTGACTGGAAGGGGAGAAAAAAGGGGCGAAAGTTTATAACAATGGTTCTCCCTTGGTGGCCCGAAGCAATGGAGTTTATGTCAGGCTGTGCCAAATTCATATCTCTGAGTGAATGGGACCGGCCCCGTCAGGCTTTGAGGTAGAAGCAATGCACAAATATTATAAATACAGGAAAGTGTGGAAGCTGTGTCATGTCCAGCGTGGAGCCATCCATCATCTCCTCCCCATCCTGAGTTTATAAAGTGGTTTCTGACGGTGCTCAGACAGTTTACTCGGCTGCGCGGACGGGCTGGAAAAGCTGACGGCATGCTGCAAGTATGTCGCGCTCACTCACAGGGAGCCCCGCCAGGAGATGCCCTGGCAGGTTTTGTTGATATTAGCAGACGGAAAGGAAAAATCCACCGGTGCAGAGAAGCAGGCGAGGTGGAAGCACGGTGCGGTGCGGCTGTCCCATCAGCTCCTGCTGCCCCTCGCTCAGGGTGTGGGATGGGGACACAAAGCCTGACGGTGGCACAGCACGTGGCAGTGCTCAGCCTCCTCGGCTGGTTTTCCTCCTGCCTCTGTGAGTACAGAATTACTGCAGGGACACCCAGCAGTGTGTATGGGCAGAAATGTGCATGAGGATATTTAGCCATGCGGAGAAACCTATTCAGTGAGAACGATGCATGGCATGCCCACACATTTGCACGCTGCAAACGTGCAGACATCCCAGGCCTATGTGCATGCCCATACCTCCGCCTGCTCTCCTGTGCATGCACACAATGTGAATGCTCATACACAGCAGCATCCACCCCTCTGCATACATACACCACATCCCGAGGTTGACTTTTCCCTCCTTCATCTGTATGGAAATCTGGGACAAATGTGGACACAATGAGGGGAACCTCAAGGCTGAGCTTTTTCCACCTTGAGCTCTCCCAGGATATTTCTGTGGATGCTCCCAGTGGGACACAAAGGGTTCACAGGTGGATGTGGAGGGCAGAAAGAAGCAGAGACAGTGGGAAGAAAGAGTCTGGGTGGCTGGAAAACAGCAGATCTGATCAGTGCGTGGCAGATGTGAGGCCAGCCAAGAAGAGCCACGGTGGGCTACCAGTGTGTCCAACCAACCTGCCCTCATCTCAGCCCTGTTGTTGCAGATGTGACCACATCTCCCTGCGCTTGCTCAGTTGGACACACACTGGGCACATGTGTGGAGGGCAGGCTCTCCCACCCTTGGATTTTCCCATGGGCTCGGCACAGTGGTTGCTTATGGCCCAGCCCTATCTCAAAGTCTTGGCGAGTTCTCCAGGCATGACTTCATGGCTGTCCCCAAGCTGGCAGCAGCTCAGCATTGCCTAGCAGGAGCACGCTGTCTGTGGACAGGATGCTAAGAATACAGGATTCAGCCCAAACTCCTGGGGTGATGTATGTGGGCCAAATTTCCCATACAAGGCAGGAATGTGCGTCTCGCCTTCGCCCCTCCAGCAGGAACTAATGCTGCTTTGCTTCCTTTTAAAGTGCTCTCTCCAGCCCAGCCAACGCCGTACGTGGAGCTGCCACCAGCCCCGTACTGCCAGGACACAGAGCTGCAGCCCAGCTCATGGCCCCCTGGTTCTTTTCCCCATCTCAATTGCCCTACCCCAGCCCTCAGTGATCTCCAAGCATCACTCAGTTAAAAAAAAATGACCCTTAACTTCAGTGCCTCTGGTTTAGGGTTTGGAGAGAAGCAGAGCTTTGCACACTGTGATGAATGAATCCAGGACATGAGCGCAGACAGCTCCTGTGTCCACTTAGGTTCAGCCTCACCCCTGCAGTCCCAGTGGCCACTGAGCCCAATCTGGAGCAGAACCCTAACCCTCACCCTGGCCAAGCACAGGTGAGAACTTCAAAAAACAACTCTTCTTCCCCTGACCTTTTTCGGTTTCCTCAAAAGCACATTTTTAACAAGAAAAAGAAAAAGGCTCTGTCAACAGTTTGAGAACAGCCTTCCCTATGTGTTTAATATGGAAACATAAATGCAGATTTAGGGTTTAATTTTCCCTGTATTGTTTTCATTGTCTGGTTTGGCTTCTTTTCTTTTCTTCTTCTTCTTTTTCTTTTTTTCTTTTTTTTTTCTTCTTTTTTTTTTTTTGTAGTGAAGAATAATATTAAAAAGCACAAAAGGCCCCGACGGTATTTATTGTTGTTCCAAACCACGGCTGGTCACAACCATACCAAACCTGGCACAACGAGGCACACAGCACACAAATAAAACAAGACACAAACAAAGGTAATAAAAGAGACAAGTATCTGTTTCGAAAGCACAGGGAGAGCAGCAGGAGTGTAACTACTTCATGTTCCAGCTAATATAGCTGTCTGGAGTGATGCTCCAAAAGCTATACCAAGGAGCATTTTATGGGTTTCCCTTGGAGAGCTCTTGTAAATATTTGCCTGCAGTGGCTGCGGAGCTCTGGTAATGTTGGGTGATTGCTTTGCTTTGCCAGCCAAGCAGAGAGAGCAACCAACAGGTTGGGGTGCCTGAATAGTGCAGCCCTCACCATGGGCAATATGCATGGAAATGTCAACACACAAAGTGTGGAGCACCCAGACTCCTCCATGTAGCACCCAGCTCCTCTTATATGGCACCTGTACCCCTCATGTATGGGGCACACCAACTGCCCCATATAGCAACCAGCCCCACCAAGTAGCACCCAGACCATTCTACAGCACCACGCAGCCAAGCACCACCATGAAGAACCCCCATATATATGCTTCATGCAATACCCAATATCAACATGTATCACCTAAAGCCCACCATATAGCACCCAGACTGCTCCATGTAGCAACCAGAGCCTCCATGCAGCACTCATACTGCTCCACGAAGCACCCATTACATTTCATGTAGCACCCAACCCAACCATATATCACAGGCCCTCCCATGTAGCACCCAACAACCCCAATGTAGCACCCGGACTACCCCATACATCACCCAACCTCACCATGTAGCATCCACCATATAGTACCCAACCCCATCATGTAGCACCCAGACCCCTTCATGTAGCAGACACTCCACATGACACCCAACATCAAGATAAATCAGCCAAACCCCATCATACAGCACCCAACCCCTCCATGAAGCACCCAACCATCCCCACGTAGCACCCAAACTGCCCCATATAGCACCCAATGCCACATGTAGCAACTGCCATTTAGCACCCAACCCCATCATGTAGCACCCAGACCCACCACGTAGCACACTGCAGCCTTTGGGAACTGATGCAACCACTTTCACAGAAGGCTGAGCCATTAACAGTCTGCAGAGGCACTCCAGATATACGTCAGCCTATGTATTTCAAATGGGGTCATTTGAACACCAGCCCTTTTGCCCCCTAGATGCCGAAGCATAATCCCAAAATCCCAGAGGTCTTCCTCCCATCCATCCATAGGGTCAAGGTTTCTCCCTGAGCACAGTGGGAAGGGCAGGGTGAGGGACAGGGACCCTCTGGGACAACTCAGCCCTGAGCCCACGCAGGGCCTTGAGTCCCATTCAGCCTCCTCCTCTTACCCATCTTATTAATTCATGCTGCTGACCCGAGGCTCCCAGATGTCCACACACCGTGTGCCAACTTCCTAATCAAGTTGGCCCAGCCTCCATTGGGAGGAAGGATCCGACACGGGTGGATGGAGCTGGATCCCAGCAGTGGCTGTTGGATGAGTGCCTTCTGCCTCAGCCAAAGCAGGATCAAGGTTTCATCTGCTTTCTGCTCGCAGGTCTGTGTGCTTGCTTGCTTGCTGGGGGCGGGCATTCAGCATTCTGCAATGGGTCAAGTCAGTTTGTTGGGTTAAGTGAGGGCAGACTGAAAACATCCCCCCAAAAAGTCCCCTACTGAAGGATGCGGGAGGCTCTGCTCACATGGATTCTGCCCCCAAAGGCCTGGTGGGACCAGGGCTCACCCAGGAAGCATAGCAGGAGTGAGGACCCAATGGGGCTCTCAGGGACAAGATGAGTCCCTCAACCTGCAGGCAAGATGTCCTTGAACTTTCGTTGTGATTTCAAAAGGAAAAAACCCAGTAGATGGCTGAGTTCAATGGAGGGTTGGGCTACGACAGGACCTTCCTGCTCCCTCTCCTTCAGGTTCTCAGACCCGCAGGCTGCTGCCAGCCTGTCCCCATTAGCTATTGTTCCTATTCATTTTAGATGAAGAGGCTTTTGTTGTCAGAGCCCATGCGGGGTCACATAGCCCCTTGGTGATCAGTCTGCTTCCCCCTGCCCTGTCCCAAACCCCGCTCCCCATCACAATGGGATATTTTCTTTGGGAGCAGCTCTGTGTCAAGCCATGCTCCCTTTGCCTCCAGTCCTATAAGCACTCATTAAGCATTGGGTTCCCCACTCCCTTTTTGACCACGCTCCCAGTTTAACCCCTGATCCCATGTAGGCTATGGGTCAGTGGGAAAGGGGAAAAATCAAGCTATGGGGCACTGGTAAGGGCTGAGCGTTTGGGAGGATCGGGGCTTGAAGCCTTCCCTTGTGAGTTGTATGGAAGCACCTGGAGAGGTTGAGTTGAGTAAAAGGGAAAGCTCCAACCTCTAAAATCCCCCACGTTCTCCCTGGGATCATTATTTTGGTATTGGGACTCAACAGATACAAGCTGTACATCCTCAGAAGTGAGTATAATGCATCACCCCCAGGTTTCCTACCTTTATCAAGCACTGTTCAGCAAAAAGTCTTGGTACCAGGAGAAACACATCCAAAATTAAGGACAAAAGCTAATCAGTCTCCAAGAGGTGTCATGTTTGCAGCTTTGCCAGCAGAGCCTGCAGCAACATAGGTGCAGATGGGTAAACTTTTGGAGATCTCCCAATTGCTTTGCCCAGTGAGTAAATCCCCTTTTTGGGAGGCTGCTGCTGCAGCCCCACACTCAGCCCGGCAGCAGCAGCAATGAGTCAGGCTCTGAAAAATCACAGCACTGCCTTAAATATCGCAGTGGCGGTTTAAACACAGATATATTGAGCTTACTGCTTTCTAGACACCAAAACTCTTAAATAGAGTCTGGTCGTATTTTCCCCAGGCAACTGGTGACTGTTTCATGGAAAGCTGAGATTCTCACCCATATTTCCAGGAAAAATAAAGCAGCAAGCAGTGAGTGCTGTGGCACAGCCTCGTGCAGGCACACATCCCATCCCCTTCTCCCTTCTTGTTTTCCCCACTTGAAATGACCATTTATTCAAACTGAAAACGTAGCATTGTTCTGAGCGCCCAGGAAAGAAGACCCACAATAAGCAGCAGGGAGAAGTCAGAGCACTTCCCATTGATAGCATTCCTTCTGCAGGGCCCACTCCAAAGCCCATTGATGTCAGCAAAGTCTTTTCATTGACTTCAATGAGCCCCGGATCACAGCGTAGGCTTATAAAGGCATTTAGGCTCCTAATGATGTAAGTAGTTGCCTAGAGGTGTTGGGGGCCTAACCTGCTTACAGCCCTTTGTAACTCACACCAGGCATCTGCCTGCATGTCGGAGCAGGGAAATACCTGCAACACTGCAGCATGGCCAAACGCACACAGCTGGAACTGCATCTGCAAACATCAGGTGAAGGGATCTGGTTGCACCGCTGCTGGCTGGGTCTGAGTTTGGAAATGCCAACACTCAAGGTGAGCGCCTGCATAGAGAGGAAACCTCACCAAGTTGAGAGAAGATCTAGTAGAATAATTCATTGCAAGTAACATTTGTTATTAATTTTGGCCTGTTTACTATTTGGAAACACATTTCTAGTAGTCAGCCAGCTCCGCAGATGGCTGATTATTATTCATTGCAATTTTTTCCCCTTTTCATGGAATAATTTGTAGACACACCAGCTTAACTTCCTAAGAGTTGAAGTTTAATTCCTTAGTTAGGTTCACACCAAACAGAGGCGGGGGGGAGGGAAGATCTAAGACAAGTGTTTCATGTGTGAGTTTGTTTAAAAATTCTGCAATCTATGACGAACATTTCAAATTAAAAGGACATTCCCACAGGCAACGAAATAATGAAGCCCTCAGAACCAGGCAGCCGAGGCACGGAGCTCATGGCTGCTCCGGCATTTCGTGTGCTCTCAAAGGAGGAGAGCAAATTCAGAGGGCAGCATCGTGTTGTGTTTGTGGGAATGTTAGCATGTACAGATTCCACAGCCAGCCTGCGGGTCATTTGCAGAAGAAAGTCTGATTTCAGATCTTCCAGCACTGATTTTAGATCTTTCAATGAGGATTCCCGGGCTATCAGCACTGATTTCAGGTCTCACAATGCTGAATTTGGATGTTTCCTTGCTGATTTTGTGTCTTTCAGCAGTGATTTCAGGTTTTCCACACTGATTTCAGGTCTTGCTGTGCTGATTTCAGACCTTTCGGAATTGAATTCAGGTCTTTCTGTTCTGGTTTCAGGTCTTTCAGCACCGATTTCGGATCTTTCCATGCTGATTTCAGGTCCTTCAGCACCGATTTCGGGTCTTTCAGTGCTGCATGAATTACAGCACTCGGTGTAACGACGTCCCCGCAGCTGGACTGATGCTATGAGGAGGATGGTTCTGTGCGAAGACTCTCTCCCAGGTAAGGATACAGCCATAAGGCACACCAGGGCTCTGTCCCGGACACCGGGCTGATGACGGACACCGCGGTGGGGGGGGGAGCGGAGACCCCCCCGACAGACGCCCGCCGGGCTCGCCGCGAGAGCGTCGGGCTGACGACGGTGCCGGGAGCGACGGTGCTCTCCCGGGACCGCTCTCCGCCGCCGCTCGCCGCGGCCGCCCCGCAGCCCCCTC
>JAOWBP010004377.1:2439454-2450174 GCA_028571105.1 Tragopan temminckii
AGAGTCATATGAAGGGAGAAGATGAAATCTATCCTTACCAGGCAGGACAAGCCTGGTAAGGCTTGATCTCCTATCTCTGTGCAGCAGGATCAGAAGGAAAACTCCTCACTCTGTTTGCTGCCTTTGTCTGTATTCTTTGCACAATAGTTCCAGCACCCCATAGCAGGCAGGATTCCCATTTTGCAAATCCTCACCTTATTTCTTTCTTTCACAGTAACCCAAGATGTCACTAAGCTGAGACCAGGACAGTGATTATGAGCTTGCAAACAATAGTGTAAGAGCCAGTATAATTATCTTGTTCCTAAGCATTTGATAATGCTTCCAAGTATCTTGTACTTAGTTACTTTCTAAGGTCCTGAACGTCTGGCTCTCAGGCACTACAGTTTTATTGCTACAGAATGAGCCAGGAACCATTCAAAAGCTTTAAAAGGTCTTTTTAAATACTCAGAATGAATTTACAGTGTTGGCTGCCTGGCAAACGCAACAGGCATTTCAAGTGGAAAGGAACAACCCTTTATTGCCTTTGCTGTTGGCATTTAGGGCACTGTGATTGCTAGCAATTCCTCAGCTCTATTGCACGGCATCCCGCAGGCTGCTGGCTGGGCAAAGCCAAGGGCAGCCACAGGCTGGGAAGAGAAGGTCCAGGTGATAGCAAAGTCTGGGTTTAGAACTGGCTGGGAGATTTCATTGGAAGAATTCTGCAGAAAATGATCAAAGGCTCCAACTGTCACAGAAATGCCTTAGTTCCAATTACCACCCAGTGAACCATAATCTGGGCTCCACCAGCAGCACTTTCCCAGCTCTGGCTGCCCAGGACATGTCCCACCTGCCTTGCTGTGCCACCTCCCTGTAGGCTGGTGGGGACTCAAGCAGCCAAGCCTGGCCCCCTGGGCATTCTAGAAATCAGGGGGGTTTTTTGCCAGACAGCTCTGGAGTGAACTTCTGAATAGTGCTGAGGTCCCTGAGCATCACTGCTGAGGACACAGAATCACAAAGGTTGTAGAAGGCCTCTGAAACCATCTAGTCCAACCATCCACCTACCACCAGTATTGCCCACAAACCATGTCCCTAACAGAACACTGACGCTTTCCTTAAATATTTCCATGGATGGTGACTCCACCACCATGGATCTGTGGATGTGGATGCTACAGGGAAGAGTTTCTCTGAACTCTCCTTCTCCATCTCTGCCAAGACAAAGCCTATAGAGCATTTGCTGTTCCCATGGTCCCACTGCTCTGCTCTGCATCTGCCAGCATTTCTTCCCCCAGAACCTGCAGGGTCACCCTGTCCCACCCCAGAACAGGTCTCTTCCCTGCACAACATCTTGGCCTTGTCATTTCAAATGCAGAGCATAGTGCAATTATATGAGGGCTCCTCCATTACCTTCTACCCTCCCACATAGGGACTCTTTTCCCTGTGAGGAGATGTGGGGCAGGGTCTGACCTGCAGCCCCCTTTTCAAGATCCACCTCCCACCTCCCATCCAAGGCAGGGTGTTTCTGCCTTGGTAGGATAGTGGTACTTTGGGGCCTTTCTCTGCCCGTTCTGGGCTCAAGAAGGTCCATGAAAACAGTATCTCATCTCCACTGGTTGGTAAAGGCTGCTTAGGAAAATATCAAGATATATGTAAGAGCCAACTGCTCTGTCCTTCCCTGGCACAGCTTCCAGAAAACACAAGTTTTCTCGGGACACTAAAGAAAAGCAATTGGCAAAGAAAATGACAGCCAGGAAAACGTTTTCCAAAGACTGAACAGGATAATTTAAAGATGTTATTATTAATGATGGCAATCACAGTGCTAGGAAGCTCAGTGCTTTTTTATACAAGGCTGAGAAAGGAAAAGGAACAAAACCAAGCATCATCTATGAGCAGCACGGAGCTGTAGAAACCAAACAAGATGAGTCCCTGAACAACCAAGCAAAACCCTCCACTTGAGTGAGCCAGTGTGGGTCCTTCAGAGTTCAGGCTGGAGAGAACCAACGCTACATCCCTCTGACCAAGGCAGAGGATATTAAAGCAGAGCTTTCCAAAGACCTTTCGGGAAGTAAGCTCAAACTCGCTGCAATTAAACGAGCCAAAAAATTCCCCGGAGGCTGCAAGAATCCCTGTCTGCTCTCCGAGCCTCCTGAGAGCCACCAGAACTGCTGTCACCCACATCACAGCCCTACGTGTGCCTGTGCTTCTGCACACACTGTTGGACTTTTGCCTGGGATGTTTCCTGAGGATCACGCCGAGGCCAGCAAGCCAACCGGTCATTAATTCTCAGGAAGCACCCACTGCCTCACTGGTAATTACTTAAATAAACTTCCCTTTCATGGTGCCTGAGCCAAGGCCTTTCTTTCCGACACGTCCCAGTAAAGCTTTATTTAAGGTAAGATAACATGAGGGCTATGCACGAGGGCTGCACCTGACTAAACACTCGGCCACGGGCGATGGCCGGATGGCTCGGCAGGATTTCACTGCCTCGTGCTCCTCTCCCACAGCCAGCTCAGCCCCATCGAGCTCACAGCGAGCAGGGAAACGGCCCGTGTACGATTTCCCCTTCTATATGCAGCATATATCCTTCATGCAAATCTGCCTCATAAATCACTGCATCCCAGGTGCACCGCGGAGTCATTTGCTAGGAAAATACTGTTCCAACCGAAGGACCCAACATACCGCAGTGGTCTTTATGAAGGGTAATATCCAGGATGGGGGTGACTTGGAGGCATGCCAGGCTCTGAAAATGATTCATCCTGCCTGACCTTAAATCTTGGGTTCTGACTATTGCAGCCGTGTTTGCAGGCAGGAAGCGTCAATCACTGCGCGCTCATATCCCGGCCGTGGTGACAGAGCCCTGGGGCCACACGAGAACCTCCACCTGAGAACCTGGGGGTTACGAACAACTCCATATTAACCAAAACAAGGTCTCCAGAAACACCAACCCAACATGTCATGTAGAGCTTTGTGCTTTCTGCGACTTCACTAAAAGATGCAGCCCACGCTTTTCTCACTTGCATGGCTTTGAGAAGATTGTATTGGTATTCAGACTTTAGATCCCAGTCCCAATGCTCCGAGAATGCCTCAGATTTTAAGTCCACAGCTCTGTCCACTGATAGAGAATTCTACCCAGACAACTGCTTGCTACAGTTCAGAACCCACGCATCTCAAATTCTCAAATTTTCCCATAGCATTCAGTATGTGCCCAAATAACTTATTTTTTATATCAGCAATAAGATTTGCTAATCAGACCTTTGACCATCTTCCACGCAGACCACTGAGACATTTTAAAGTGGCTTGTGAGCACAGGACTCATTTTTCAGAGGGCAGCTTTAAGTTACCAAAGGAAAGATCCATTTAAATGAAATGTCTAATAGCTTTGTTGTGGCAATAGGGGATATCAAAGAGTCAAGGGAGGAATATTGTGCTCAGCTGAGAATATGGACGAGCTGTCAGACACAAAAGCCTTTCTACGGCTCTGACAAAGAAACAATAAACTTAAGCTCTTGTAGAGCTTAGCTTAAGCCAAAGGGATAGAAAAAGAAAAAAAATGAAATGCAGAATTAAGGTGCCCAGTCTATTGATATTAAGTACAGTAATGAGGTGACATGCAGTACTATAAAAATTATTAAAGCTCATAAGAAAAAATAAAAAAGACACGCGGGTCAGAGATTTTCAGTAATATCCTACAAATGGACATTTTAGACCATTTAGCACCACAGGTCCCCAAGGCTTCATCCATATTCAGCACTGCCAGTACCGTCAGGCACCAGCAGCAGAAGCTCAGCTCTCACTGTGCCTTGCCCCCAGAGCTGCCTTGGGTGTTTTAACCCTGAGGACAGAGAGATGGTTGATCAGGATTGATCAGGAGCAGGGACAAAAGGCAACATAGTGCTGCTCAAATGCAAACCTACAAGTGCTAGCAAGCAGCTCTCCTGCATACCACGAAAGGGATGGGGGATGCCTCCTTCTCCCACGCAGCTCGTGGTTGGCATGTGGCACCAGACAGGATTTCCATTCTTCAGTGTTTTCACTACTGCACCTCTCAAACCCATGGACCAGTTGATGTCCACCATACATTCACAGCCGGTGTAAGCAAGCCCTGCTGCTCTGACAGCCCTTCTGTTGGGTCCAGGCAGACACACGAACGTCTGGCCCGGATGTCATGCAGGAGAGAGCAGATTTGCCCAAACACACACCAGGGACATTCAGCAAAATGCTTTGACCTCTGCCCTCCTGGAATGAAAACAGCCCCTCCAAACTACCAGAGAGGGGAAGAGAAAATTGTAAATGACTTAAAGTGGGATGGAAACCTCCGAGGTTGACGATCACAAGCTAATCTTCTTGTCACGGGAGCAGACTCACCAGGCAGAAGGGAATTCCTGCCTTTGACTGGCCTAATTAAAGGCATCGAACTCTGCACCCGCTATGGCTTGATGTGCCTTAATGCAAAGTGACATTCGGCATACGCAAGGAACGCTGACACACACATACGGTTCTCATTGCTTGAAGGAGTTGGCATCCACAGTGTCCCAGCTGCAGCACGCTTCCCTGCCTCGTCCTGCTGTGGGGTGGCAAAGGGGGGATATCTGTGCATCCAGCCCCATCGCCTCTCTCAACTCTGGGGGGCTAGACTTGATGCACAAGGTCCCACATAGAGAGAGGACCCTGGTTCAACCCAGCAATGAAAGGTCATTCAGGGCTGGGATTCAGAGCTTTTCTCATGTGAATTGCAAGTGGGAGGCTCTGGCTGTCTCTCTCCTGTGTAGGGACAGGAACAATGTGTTGTTGCGCCTTTAGAGTGCAGGATAGTTCCAAGCATGAAAGTACAGAAGACTGCAAAGATCTCATATCAGGATCTGTTAGAGCACATTCAGAGGAGAATCACAAAAATGCTCCCAGGGATGGAACACCGTCCCTACAAGGACAGGTTGAGAGCTGGGACTGTGCAGGCTGGAGAAGGGAAGGCTCCAGAGAGACCTGTGAATGGCCTTTCCATATCTATATATAGAGAGAAGGGGACAGACTCTTGGGCAGGGTCTGTTGTGACAGGATAAGGGGAAATGGTTTCAGACTAAAAGAGGGGAGATTTAGACTGGATATAAGGAAAAAGTTGCCCACAGAAGTGGTGGAAACCCTGTGCCTGGAGACATTCAAGGTGAGGCTGGACAGGGTTCTGAGCACCTGATCAAGCTGTAGGTGTCCCTGTTCAGTGAGGTTTTAAGGATCCGTTCCAAATCAAACAATTCTATGATTCTACAGTTTAGGATACAAGACAAACCTACTGGGCACGTGCATGCAGTGATGTGCATCACAGACACTGTATCCCTCACCACCTGCTCCAGGTATGGCCTCTGCATCAGGGGATACATCGCAATGCTTGACATGCTCCAGAACAGTCAGACCAGCCCTGAGAAGAAATTTCACCTTAGGAATGGATGGGAAGGAGGCACGGGAGGGCAGCTGGTGGCAGGTGGTCCTGTGCTATGGGAGCACCTGGCTCTGAAGACCCATGTTGAGACTCAGACCCTGAAAAACAATAAAGCTTCTCAATGGCACTGTAAGAAACTAACTTTCCTCTTCAGTTACTGTGTAAAAGATTAGAGTCCCGCAGCACTATTACTTGTGCTGCAAGAACAAATGTTGGTCTGCTAGGTCATACGGCAGCAGGCTGTGTGTTTACATCTGAAGGTCCCAAGTTCATTTCCAGTTAATGATCCATAAGAGAGACTGCAACATTTCTCACAGGAAGACTGCTTGGAAGCTACAGATAGGCTGCTTGGGCTGGAGTAGAAACAAAGCAGCGAAATACTTGTCATGAGTTATAAATCAGAAGTCAGCGATGCTCTACAGGAGCAGTAACGTTTGATGCATGCTTGTACCAAGAGCCAGTCAGTAAAAGCTCCTTCAGAGTGAAAAGAAATATAGAGATGGTGAATTCAGTGCGACTGAAATGCAGAACATGTTCAAATTCATATTTAATAAAGCAATTATTGTTTATTATTGAAGTACCAATTGATTATTAAAAACACATTTATTGAGGCTGGACCACAAGGTAACAGATATGTACCTCTGGCATAGTTGCGAAACCTCAGTAAATAGCGATTATTAGAAACACATTTATTGAGGCCTAACGATACCATAAGATGTGTATCAGTTACAGAGCTCTTAAAACCCGATCAGTGCGTTCCTAAGCCGTATTTACTGAGGGTTTATAGCAGCGGCAGAGCTACATGTCTTCATTTAGGGTTGCTAAGCCACACGGAATATCATCTTAATGTTCATTTGATACTTGATTAGGTCATATTTACAAGGAAAAGGCTACACCAACCAATGGGAACGAGGAAAAAAAGCAATCACTTTCCTGCTGCCAAAAACATAGATCTGAGCGACTATTTGACCTGTTGTCAAATCTTTTGCTAATCGCTGAGCACCAGATTGGCTGCAGCAAATGGACCATGGGTGAGATGAGGATACGGCCGTGCAACCACTTCCATCCCAGCGCCTAGTGCTGAGCAGAGCAGGAGCCTTACAACCAGCCCTGAGCTCAAGCCTCCATCAGGTACTGATCGACCTGCACTCAATAAACCTCTGTTCTCCCCAAGGAACTTCACTGGGTCCCTCTATTTTGGCACCGCCACTGAAAATGGACTGTCACTAAAACTGCACTGATGTTGAAATTAAACAGAGATTGAACGCTGCCCAGAAGGAGGGAGCTAAGCAGCAGAGAGGACTGAAACTGGAGAGTGCCCCGAGAAGGAAAATATCCACCAGTGACATGACCTGAAAGCAAGCAGACAGCAAAGCCTTCCACCATCAGTGAGCATCGTGCCCAACCAGCACAGTTCCTAAAGATCTTGGGATACATCATCTGGAGCACTGGGAGGAAGGGCCACTTACCAGTGACACTGCACTAATCTACAACAGCTGGAGTGTGGCTCTGCCATTGCCAGGGGGAGGAAAAACACGTCAGCTGGTGCTGCAGGAACATTCACCTTTGGAGCTACTTGCCCAGAAAGGCAATGGATGCCCCTTCCTTGGAGATACTCAAGGTCAGGCTGGACGGGGCTCTGAGCACCTGATGGAGCTGCAGCTGCCCCCTGTTCATTGCAGGGGAGTTGGACTAGATGACCTTTAAGGGTCCCTTCAACTCAAACAATTCTGTGATTCTACTTTCTGCTTCCTGGGTATTTCCCAGAACTCACCAGGCAGATCCCCTCCTGCCATCCCTCACCTCCAGCCCCACAGCACCTGCAACCCACTCTACCATCTCCATCCCATACACACAGGGCACCCCTACAGCACAGCTACTGGGGATGTCCCTGCACCAGCTGAGTCTTCCCCGTGCCTTGGGATGAATCCATGAGATCAGCTCCAAAGGACACGGTGAGCCAAACAAAGAGGCAGGATGGAAACCACAGCGAAAGCAACGATTTTGCCCAGATCACGCAGAACGGCTGAGGAAAAGCCCAGGGGAGAAGGGAAGTCTGCTCCTTTTCTTTCGCCATGCCTCAGACCTCCCTGCCTCCCCTGCAGAGGAGGAGGGGAGAACAGAGCAGAGATTACCAAAGAACTCCCCCAGCTCCAGTCTACACTGTTCAAATTTATATATTCCACTACAGGTGACATCATGATTGCTGGAGTCTGACAGGTGATGCTGTAAAATGCATGAAACCATAAAAATTTCAACAGCAGCAAGCTCCATTGCTGCTACATCTGACAGCACTTAGCTGCCCAGCTAACACAAATATTATAAAAGCACTCGGGAAAGAAATCCAACCTGCCTGACCTCAGTTTTGGACTAATAAACAGTACAGCATGACCAGATTTCACCCACATATAATAAACAGAGGGCTTTCAAAGAAACCAAAGCAGGGTGTTGGTAGGTGTAAAGAACTAAGGAAAGGGATGAGTTAAAAGTGGGCGAAGTTATTGCTGAATGCAGAGGGCTCCGTTCCCAGCCTGGGCTGCCCCTCTGTCTCTGCTAAGAGGACATGTCTTAGAACTGCTCAATCACAGCTGCAAAGAGATGTTCATTGCTGTCACACAGCCACACCAAGATGGGTAATTCCCTAAAGTAATGCTCATCTCTGCTCTCTACAGCGAAATAATGTGTAGTCTTGTATCAGAAGGTTGGACAGTAGATGAAATCCAAAGGAATTACTGCCCTCTATTTCACACACGCAGTCTGCTTCTATTTCTTTCTGCCATGAGGTCCCTTTGGTCTCCCCGGGCAGGAGAGCACCCTGCCTGATGGAGGGAAGGAGGATGCCCTGCAGGCAGCAGCCTCCCCAAAATCACTGAGGTGAGACAGGCAGGCACAGGCTCCAGCCAGGCAGGAGAAGCTGAAATGGATGCTTACTTTCTCCAAGGGAATTGGTTTCCATGAGTCTCCTTGGGGTTCATCAGACAGACAGATAGGCAGAAGGAGCCTGTCACCTACTGCATACTGTCCTGAGAAGGGCAAACCCAAAGTTTCTGTACACAGAATATGGGAAAAGGATGTTTTCTTGAGAGGTGTTATGGCAAACCAAACAACATACAGCTCTGCAAGTATTTCCAGCTGGCCACCCCAAAGGCTTTATGACTGGAGGTGGGGATCCCTGGAAACCAGTGCCGGGATGTTCCAGCTGTCCTTAGCCACCTCTCGGGTCCCATTTCCAACCCACCCCACAGCCAGGCACCAGCTGCTGCTACCCATGCACAGCACACCCCGGGCACCATCCCACCATCCAAAGCCACCAGCGGCTGTGCCCAGAAAACAAGTGGGCAACCCAACCCAGCAGATCCATCAGCGCCAAAGCGCACCTGCAGGCTGATTCACGGTTAGATCGCGGTGACAGGCAAGCAGCAGAAGCTGCTATAAATACCAGCATAGCACTATTAAGTCCCCCTTTATTCACACGACTGGAGAGCTCTCATTGAGCTGCTTGCTTTCACGGATGCACACAGGAGAGGCATGAGCTGAGCAGCAGGCACCCACCATGGGGCTGGGGCTGCTCCCAGGCAGAACAAACAGCATCACAATCCCTTTGTTGCCCACACATCTATTGCAACTGGCAACCTTGGTCAAACTCCTAAATATGGTTTTAATTATTAAAGCTAGGCGTATTTAAATGCCAATTTTCAACCAAGGATGGTACTGCGAAATTGAATACAGTATTTTTAATCACAGGTTTCAACAAGCACTTCAGCAGAAAGTGTATGATTATTTGTTCAAAAAATCATTGCTGCTTTTCCACCACTACAGATTTCCTCTTTCTATTGAAGTTACTGTTAATAGATACAGCTGATTTTTGAAACAACTTTTACAGTTCCTGGAAAAATACACATATTGAAAAAATGAAAAGGACGTCCACTGGACCGAGTTTAAATCTTTTTCACATAAATGGTTCCTTATTTTGCAGTCAGATTTATCCGAATTAAGCTCAAATGATGGAAACGTGATGGATACAGGCAGTGATTAGAAGCACCCAACAAAGATCCATATGTGAGAGGACCTCCTCAGCGAGGAACATCACTGTAATAAGGGACAGCACAAACTGCAACCAGGTGGGACTTCACCTCTCCTGCTCCACTTCCTCTAAATCTCCAGCTACAAAAGCCCCCAGCCACACATTTCAGCACCCCATCGAGCTGCAGGTGACCCCGTCCATGGCAGGGGAGTTGGACTAGAAGGCCTTTAAGAGTCCCTTCCAACTCAACTGATTCTATGATTCTATTTTTACCAATAGAAGCAGACATTACAATGATTTCAGTGTGGTCTTTGCAGTCATCTTTATGCAGAGCAGAACAATATTCAGACACCTCATTTCAGCTAAAATAAAAGTGATGCCCATGGGAAGTTTCTATCTAATCACACCTTGGATCTCATCCCACATCTCCCTGCAAAACGCAGCAGAAAACGCCAACGGAACTTCCAGAGCGGCGTCAACTTCAATTCCTACTTGGGTAGCGTGATGGCTCAGCTCCTCTAATTAACATGAAGCCGTTATCAGGAAATGAGCTCTCCCTGCCTCACTCAGGAGAGCAGCTCTGCATCAAGCGCTCCCACCTCCTGCAGCTGTTCTTTTTCTGGATAATTTCCCCACCAAGACTCCAGACCAAAGGGAGCAGAAGCAGCTGCCCCAGCGGATGGAGCAGCACTAACAGAGCCCCAGTTAATTCCTATCGAGCCAGGAGATGGCACTCCACATCGTGCAGAGCGACGCTGGGCTCTGCAGCCCCCAGCACCTCCCTTCTGCGCCTGGCAAAGTTTCTTACACCATCAGCACCTACAGGAGCTGCAGGGCTGTACAGGACCCCCAGAGCCACCCACCCATATGTCACCACTGCAGCACCTGCAGCACTCCTTGGGCACCAGCTGGCTGCCAGCGGCTCTGCTCTGCAACCCAAGAGTCTCTTTACTGCAATTCCCCACTTTTTATGGAATAGGCAAAAAAACGTAATAATAACCGATCATAAAAAATCAAACTCGTTTACCTTTCAGGAGGCAGCTCAGCACAGACTATTACAGGGTAATTTGGTACATCATAAAGTTTCCTATTAGAAAAGAAAATAGGGCTGCTTGCATGGGCTGCCAATTGGAAATAAAATAGTAGTGGGGTCGTGATCATTAGCACTGCTTTTTCTGTTAGGCTTGCTTTCCATCAGGGTGGGAAGAGGAGGGAGATGGAGACGAGGTACAAGCAGAGATAGGTCTGGCAGACTGGAGAGGTGAACAGGAGGCTCTGAATTTAGAAGG
>JAOWBP010004377.1:2453744-2474260 GCA_028571105.1 Tragopan temminckii
CTGGCCTTGAATGCCTGCAGGGATGGGGCATCCACAGCCTCCTTGGGCAACCTGTTCCAGTGCTTCACCACCTTCTGAGTGAAAAGACCAATGTTCTAAAGGCCAGTGATGAAGAGAGGCGGTTTCTTAATGTGGATTTCCCGAGACTGCCAGTTTTCTGTTGAGATATGTATGACGTTTGTGAGTAATTTCTCTGCTGATGGAGCACGTTAAATCTGCCACTGCTTTGCTGCTGTAACCCAAGCGGCAGCAGCAGTTTCAAGAAGGAGGAGGAGTGAATGTGGGCTGATTGCCTTCTGCTTCTGCATCAAACAAGTTCTGTGGATAAAAATGGAATTCCTGTGAAGCATGGATGATATTTCTCGTATTGAGCAAATCCTTCAGAAATAGAAGCAAATATCCTAAAAGCTCAGATGTTAATTTTGTGTGGGTTTGTTCCATCAGCGTCCATGTTTGTTAAAAGCCCATTAAAGTAATTGCTCTAAAAATATTCAAATATGAAATTTAAATCAGCATATGAGTTACTGTAAAAAATCAGCTGCAAACTGAACTTGAGCTGTGATTTTCTGTGGAGCAGCTGCAGTGAGAGATGCGTGCCTTTCCTTATTATGGTTCTTTGAGGATACCATTTAGAGCCTAGTTTGAACCACTTTGCAAACTCTCTGACTATTCCCTAGAGCCTGACATGGTGGTAAGAAGACAAGAAGCTTTGTTGGCATCTCGTCTCAGGATGCAAGAGGAGCTGAATGCACAAGCAGAAAGATACAAAGAAAAACAAAGACAGGTAACCGGAGAGCATTTCTTTCTTTAACTCACTAACTTGTCATCAGGTGCTTTGCTGTTGTAGGAAGCTGTATACCATTCTAGATACCAGAAGAATAGGATCTCTCTGCTGGAAGGGGGATGGTGGGATTCTTCTCCCTCCTTCACCTGATCTGCTTTTCATATGGCTTGATGCACTTCATGATAACAGGCATTAGGTATCATGATGGCCATTCAGTGTGCTTGTATGATGTGTTGAGCTGAGGTCCTCCTGCTCTTAGTTAATTAGAGTGATTGATATGTTTAGTGTTTTGCTCATTCTTGAAGTGATTAATGCTTCTCTGCAAGAATTTGTTTGTCTGGAATGCTTTGGGCCTTGCTATCTTGGAGTTGTAAATCAATGTAGAAAAGTGGATGTGATCAGCAAAACAGTAATGTTGCTCATTAATCCTGGTTCTTTGATCTTTGCTTTTGCAATCAGCTACGTCTGGATTTCACCTTATAACTGACACTTCAAGAAGTGTAGCTGGTTATCTTGCTGATTTGAAAAACACGTTTTCCTTTGTAGAACCCTTCACTGTGCATCCAGTGACCATCAGATGCAATACTTAGTCCTTTTCATAGACTAATGATTTAAGCTTGCCACTCAGTTTTATTGTACTTTCAAGCATCAAGGTGTCAGAACAAGCTGCAGTCCCAGTCTGTATGTACTGGGGAAAGAGGGGTTGCTATTCTGTCCTTGGGAAAGCTTTAGCATTTAAAAAGTCAATGCTTCTGTAAGCTGAGATACTGCATCAGGTGAAGATGGATCCAGTGGCTTTCGTTTATCCCGTTGTAGCTGTTTCTGTAGCAATGGCAATTCTGTTCATTCTAAAATCTTAGTCTGCTGTGTCCTCATTTTGTTTCTTAGCTTGAAGAACAGAAGCGAAGGCAGAAGATAGAAATGTGGGAAAGTATGCAAGAAGGAAAAAGTTATAAAGGAAACCTGAAACTGAGTCAGGTAACAACTGTGTTGTTAATCAGGTTACGTGTATGTAATTAGATTAGCTGAAGTTCACATTGACTGAATTCTGAGTAATATTTGCTTTTGTGAACAGCAAGAAGCAGAATCTGGTGCCTCCACCTCATCAGCAGTCCCGAAATCTAAACCAAACAAGAAGCCCTTGCGGGGAGGTGGTAAGTATGAAATCCTTGAGGTGTTCTGATCTTGAGACAGAGCTGCGTGCTGCTGTGTACAAAGCCGTTATATAATTACCCATCATTTTTCTCTTACCCAAGGAGGAAACAAAATGTGCCTTACAAGTAAGTTCCTTAGCTCTACCCACTGTGGTCTGTTTGAACTTTGGGCAGAACAGCAGGAAGCTCCCTCGTGCTTTTTCCCAGGGAGAGACAGCATTTTGGCCATAACTCACTGAGATTGTTGTGACTAAAACTACAGGTTCTTGCAGTACTTCTGGGACTCCTCCTTCATTGTTTGAAAGTCGCATAATTTAATTTGGTCTGTCCTTTAGTCACCTGCAATAATAATTAAGTGTAAGAAGAAAATCTTACTTTCTATTATTAGATTCCGTCAATCGAAACATTTCATTAAGAAGAATGTGACCTTGTTTATCAGGTGTTGAGGTAACGACCTATTGGATATACAAATCCTGCTGATCCACAGAATTGCTACCAACTCTGCAAACCACCATTACTGTCTTACCACTAAACTTAATGTCAACCACTGAAATTTGTCTTGATGGATTAATTAATTGTTGTCTGTAGCCTTAAATCCTCCACATAAGGATCACTTCTGTAAATCAGCTCTGCAGCTGCTCTCCTTTCTCTCTTCTTGGCCTAACAACTTTTGCTGTACCTGCAATTGTTAATTTGTTTACTGTATTTTAATTGTGATTTTTCCATAGTGGGTTGGATTATACAGACAAACCTCAATTACAACAAGCTAAAAGGGAAATGCACTTAGGGTGCAGGAGTGAGTAAATTATATGATTGAATGTATTGGACCCTATGATTCTTGATTAAAGAATATTATACCTCAGTAGCATTTCAGTGCTGAGAAGTTCTGCTTTGAGTATCCATAGCAACAGCTGCTGGCAGTGTTTGAAGGAACTGTCTGATAGATTGATTCAGCCTGTTATATGCAGACGAGTGTCTGCTACTGTCCAGTATCTTTTGTAGCTCTTGCACAGAATGTTGACCACTACAGGGAATGTGAAATGCATGCTTTCTCTTAGCACATGATTCCTTCATGTGCTAGGAAACATGACTGGGGCAGCTGGACTGAGGCATCCTTCCAGATGCTACCTGTCCTAGTTTCAACCAAAGCAGAATCTTGGCTCAGCTAACAGATTATAGAATTAGAGGTCTCTGATCTCCTCATGAGTTAGCTAAGGATGAAGTGAAAGAACCGTCTGTTCAGCTGCTGAATTAAGCTAGAAAGCAGAACTTAGCTAGTATGAGAAAAATGAACTTCAAAGACTCTTGAAGTTTCAGAAAGACAGGTTGCTTTGAAACCTCGTTAGCAAGGCTGGGAGCAGGCTTCCCACTTTCCTTCTCTTTACCTTGTACTGAGTGAAGATGTTTGCCATGTTGAATCTTTCCAAGTACTTACTCATAAAATGAAGTTGCCTATAGCTGTGACAGTAGCAGGTTCAACTGAAGCGACTGTTTGCCTCATTGCACACACTTGCCTTTTCTAATTCATTTAAAAACACATCTTACAGTATTGGTAAGTTCTTTGACCTTTAGAATATTCCATGCAGGACTGGAGTAAAAGATTATTTGAAGATGGTAGTGCACTGTTACAGGTTGCCCAAGGAGGCTGTGGATGCCCCATCCCTGGAGGCATTCAAGGCCAGGCTGGATGTGGCTCTGGGCAGCCTGGTCTGCTGGTTGGCAGCCCTGCACATAGCAGGGGGTTGAAGCTAGATGATCATTGTGGTCCTTTTCAACCCAGGCCATTCTATGATTCAGCCATGGTAAGTACCAGTTTGGGAGTGATGCATCAGATTGTTTTCTTTCTAGAACCAAGAAGATCTGATTCCATCTCTTGATAAGAAAAAAATATACTGATTAGGGTCCTCCACTGCACCTCGCTTGGATCAAGAAATGATTGCACAACGGACATCAAAAATTAATCAAGATGCAAACCTCAGCAGATGATGTTCCTAGCCAAGATCAGAAAAAATGATTTTTAAGCAACAATATTCAATATTTGCATGCTCCTCTCCATACAGGCTAAATATTCTTTAGAAATCGTACATTCTTGGTTCCTAGTTCTGTGCATGGGTGACAGAGAGCTTGGTATCTGCTCAGATAGGGATGTCTACAGCACAAATCACACATCTTAGGGGGAGCAGCTGAGGGAATGGGATGGGTCAGTCTGGAAAAGAGAAGACTCAGGAGAGACCTTATTGCTCTCTACAACTTCCTGAATGGATGCTGCGGTGAAGTGGGGGTCAGCCTCTGCTCCCAGGTAGCAGTGATAGGATGAGGTTCAGGCTGGGTATCAGGAAAAAGTCTACTCAAAAAGAGCAGTGATGCAGCGGCACAGTTGCCCAGGGAGGTGGTGGAGTCTCTGTCCCTGGAGGTGTTCAAGAAGTGTGGAGATGTGGCTCTGAGGGATGTGGTCAGTGGGCATGGTGGGGATGGGCTGACGGTTGGACTTGGTGATCTTAGAGGCCTTTTCCACCCATAATGATTCTATGATTCAATGAAGTCCATCATGACAGTCTCAGAATGTGGTGCCTAACATGAACCCTTCGCCCAGGCACGTCTATCAGCTGGAAACACTTCATCTTACCCTGAAAGGTATCTAAAATAGGTGACATGAATTACATCTTGGAAGTGCCTACTTCCCACCTCTGTTTGTAGCAGCAGCCTCTGCAATTTCCTTAGGTAAATCACCACACTTTAGATTGAAAGCTGGGTGCAATGTATTCATAGAATCATAGAATGGCTTGGGTTGGAAGGGACCTCAAAGATCATCTAGTTCCTACCTCCCTGTGGCAGGCAGGGTTGCTGACTGCTAGATTTCCAACCTGTAAGTTCAATTTGACAGGTCACAAATAGATCTGCAGTGCTAAAAGATTCCCAGGTTGGAATTTGAAACTATCTTCCTGAGGAGGAAAGAAAGAGCACAATCTTGTCAAACACACAAATTGGAAACAACGTGAATAATTAACAGATGATTACAATGTTGAAAGAAGTTGTCATTTAGGCATCCAAAAGTTAGTCTGAACAACACTGAAGTCGAGGCTTCAGTATTTTGTTGGGACATACTGCTTCAAAAGGGAGATGTTCTGATCACACCTCTGAAGTGCCCATATTTGGTCCATGATCTTATTGAAGGAATTAGCAACCCTGACTGCATGGAAAGAAGGTTTCTCACAGTACCAAGAATCTGAAGACCTCCTGGGCAGCCCAGGTGATGCCAGGTGCTGTCTGCTCTCATTTTGAGTGGATAAATGCAGGTGAAGGCCTGCAGGGCAGCGTGGAGATGCTGGCCAGAGAATACAAATGCATCAGCGTGTGCTTGATCTCCCTGCTACTGATCTCCTGGGAAGCAAAAAGCAGTGCTGAGATGGCAGCACCTTGAGGCAGGTGCAAGTGAAAGGCAGTGTGACGGCGTTGAGGTGAGCTTTACATCTTGGGCAAGGTGAGAGAAGCACAGTGTCAGCAGCTAATAAGTTTATAAAGGGGTTTCTTCCTCAAGCCAAAGGCAGCCCAGATTTATAACTCCCCCATACCACTCTGAACTTTCCGACACTGCTCTTGAAACATTTCATTATTGCTCCATTACTGTCATGTTCTCTTAAGGACCTGGAGGGGGGAGAAGGTCTCCATTTGGAGACCAGATGCCATTTCTATAGATATTCACAAAACTGCCCAGTGCAATAAATCATCCATTCACCCATTGGAAACAGGCTTTGAGGATATCATAAGTTTTTTTAAAAAAAGAAAAAAGTGAAAACTGTGACATGCCCTATGTGTAACAGAAACTATCCAGAAACAAAGACGTTGAATTGGTAGCAGGGCACCTTCTGCTGCTCCACAGCCGGACTGCCTATCTGACATGGAGAAAGCAAAGCAGAAATCCTCAATAGCCTCCACACAATCTCCAGACACACTAAAAGACACCAAGACTCGTGGCTGTCTGCACAGCATCACAAATCTTGGCCAAAACAGGCCTGTAGCAACAATTTGTAGCAGCTTCTCCCAGACACCCCTGGTTGGACTAACCCCAGAATGGGACTGGCACATCAGGGAGGACCAGGATGGAAGCACGATCCTCAGCCCACCCTCCAGGACACACCACCCAAGCTGAGCTCTGGAAAGTGAGCAACCAAGTATTTTCCAGACCGAAAAGCTGTTTTGACCTCTTCTTCATACAGCCAGAGCAGACCAGACTTCAGACAGGATCACAAGCACTACAGCCCCCTCCAGAACTGATGTCCTGCAGTCAGTATCCTTAACCAGAAGACCAGGTTCAAGGATCCCACTGAGCTTAAAACCCACTCTCAAGTTACATCTTAGAATGCATGAATCAACTGACAGCTCTTCTCCATTCTCTGGACAGACACTTCTACAGCATATTACCATCCAAAATGTTCTTACCGCTTTGATACTTGTAACATGTCTCCGCTTCTACATATGGAAACCACATTATATATTCCAGATGGAAATTCATACTTTATTCCAGAGAAGGAAACGAGAGCTATTTCATACTAGATGCATAATTTGTTGTGTGAATATGAAATACGTGACTGCCTCACATGTTATGTTGCGAGCTAATCATAAAAAAAACATAATGAAAAAGGTCCCATCTGTCTCTAAATCCTATAATCCAACTGTTCTCAGCTAACTCCAGCTCTGGCAGTACCTGGTATACATACAGCAAGGAGAGTTTTCTGTGCCAGAGAAATACTGGAAACCAGAGGAGCATGTAAAAAGCTGCAACTAAAGTTTCATCTGAGGCAGCCTTAGAGAGAGGGGACACCTTATGACACCTCTTCAGCTGGCTGAACTCATTCCCCAACTCTTCAAATCATTCTTGACCTGCCTTTTTATCCGGGCTACCCTATAATTATCTTCTTAACATAATTTCCCTGCATTTCCCCTAAGAGTCTTAATGGGATCACTGGGAAAGATCCAGCTACACATTTGAAAGCGTGAGGGCAGAGTGCTGTCCCCAGAAGACCATGGGAATACTGCTGCTCGTGTTGTCAGGCCTGTGATTACTAACTAGAGTTTGCTGGCAGCTGAAGCAGATCTGCAGTGCTAAGTGCTAAGCAGGTGGGTCTGCCCTGCTCTGCTTCTAATGCTGCAGTTTCATTTATCCACGGCCAAATTCCTGAGCCTGATCTTATAGTTTTACTGCAGTATCACCAAAGAAGCTGTTCCACTGGCACCTCAAGGACCACTTTGAGGTTTGGCTTGGACCTAACGTTGGGCAAGGGGCATAAATGGGATGGTTACAGGCTCTTTGTGTCCTGGAATCAGGGGGTGTCAAATCTTTTGACGCACAGCAGCTTTCACGCCTCTCCACTAACTTCACGGGCTCTGCTCCCCTTTGCTCACCCCCTGCACCACCCAGGATCCTGCCCTACAGCCACAGCGGTGTGGCTACACTCATCCATCCACGGAGCAGATGCATCCCTCTTAGAGCTGAGCTGTGGCAGCAAATCCATCACTTGTGAATGATAGTGGAACTCCACAGTTATGTCACTGTTTCTCCATGCCCAGGACACAAGGATTTCAATGCCAGATGGAACAGCTCACTTTAAAAGAGCCTTTTTTTTTCCCCTAACCTCTAACAAAGTATTTCCAAACAAGAGCCCTTTTATCGTTATGCCACTTTCAAGTCATGATGAAGTTCTTAAACATCTGGGCCCGGGCCATTGCCTTTTGAATTTAACCAGTCCATCAGCAATTGCATTTCAGCACTATGAGTTGTGTCTGTCTTTCCCCAGGCCTGCACTCCATTTCCCACTCAAAATAGGCCTTATTTATCATCACCCCCTGCTTCCCCCCCCCCCAGTCTCTTTTCCTATCTTTCACAAAGTCTGGCAGAAATGGCATGGCAGAGCCCTCTCCCCTGCGGGCTCCTCATCCTGAGGAAACACAAGGAGGACATTAGCAGGGAATTTGTTAAATGCATCTCCTAGGAGAACATGGGAAGCAGACCCTGCTATGCAGAAAGGCAAAACAAACACAACCAAAAGAGAAAAAAAAGCTCTACCTACCACCACCAAACAATCTCCTACAGTCCTAACCAAATGAATCTGGATGGAAAATTCCCTCCCCACCCCACATGTGGGGACTGAGCGCAGCGCTCAGGCATTTACAAGAATGTGATGCCAACAGGTCTGAAGGGAGCTGCTCACCTCCTGCTGTGCTTGCAGGCCCCAGGAAGAGCTTCCCTAGCCAAGCAGAAAAAACCAATAACAAATTATGCTTTTTTTGTAGAAATAGGGTTTAAAAATCGATCTGATCTCTTTTCAAAAACGTTGGGGATATCAACAGATTGGATATGCAAGGACTCAAAAAAATCTTTTTCAGGTTCTAGGCACTGCTGTTTTGTTACATAATCCCTTCCATAAATCTATCAGATTGCATGTTAAAACAACTCCCCAAGCCCATCCAAAGGCAGCTTGACCCTTCCAGTCACAGCAATTCTCTGAGAATTCCTGCCAACAAGGATGTCTGCAATACTTCTCAGGTTCTGTTCCCTCTAAGTTGTAGATCCAAGATGGAACCTTCTCAGGTTTCCATCCCTCCACATTATAGATCCGGACTGCTCCCACCCAACAGCAGCCCCTTCCCTCAGCTCTCTCTTCATCCAAAGAGAAAAAGCACCTACCAAGGCAGTAAGACAGCCAAGACCACAGAATCACAGAATCACACAGAGCTGCTTAGGCTGGAAGGGACCTTAAAGACCACCTTGTTCCAATCCCCCTGCCATGGGGCAAGATCTAAATCACCCTTTAGCCACGCTAATAATTGAGGGTGATGACATTCTACCTTAGATACCACAGTTGAGTCCCCAGGTTTAATGGGATGAACCTCTGGCAGTGTCTGAGGCTACAGAATAAACCCGTTTACAGGATTACACAACAGCAGTTGCCTGGATTAAGGTAATTTTGCTGGCTTGAGTCCACTTAACTAAAGAACGTACATCAATGTAACCTAACTTCTCAGTATTAAACACCCCAATACCTTTGTCCAACCTGTCTTTTACAAGCACGGCACTTACACCATCACTTTAGAGGGTTCCATGTTAACAGTTGTTCAAGACATCAAGTCTACTGCAACCAACTAAAGACACAGATACATTTCAGCAAGTTTTAAATCTGATCCCATAGGATTCTTCTACAGTTACAAACTATGCAGATGTTTTAATCAAGAGGTCATGCATTACTGAATTAGAAACTAACCTGTAGGTGTCTTGGCCAACCAGATGACAGAGATATTTCTGATAGGATCTGCTTCCATCACACCACAAACTGAAACCAGTGAATTTTGCTGTCTCTATTGAGAGAAAGGCAAATTAGCAATGATGTTAATTCACACCTGTCACAGATCCTGTGGACGTCCCCACACCCTCAGAACAAGCCCACTGCATGCCCATTTCACCTGGAAATCTTCCCAGATTAGGACGTTTCCAAGTGCCTGCTTACTGCTGACAGCAAAAATCATATAAGGAAATACCCCAAAGAATAGGTAACATGGAAAGGGTAACATGGAAAGGAAGGGAAAAAGAGCTGTGGTGAAAGTGCACGACTGGCCTAATCTGCCATGTACATTTGGGAAATCCTGGTCTTCAAGTTTGTTCTGGTTTTTATTTCAGCTTCTGAGCTCCTCAGGAGGACAGCCACTGACTTCTATGTGTTTTCCAATCTCACCCCAGTGGCACCAAACAAAATGTTTGCACGGGTGGGATTTACTTCTGCCTTGGTCATCTTTTCTCTTGATTTGGTTGTAAATCCCTTCTGGATCCTTTTTAACACAAGAGGAAAGGGAAGAATCCTTTTACCTCATGGACTTGGGTAAAACAAAGCATCTAATTTCAAGAGCGGTTGCTTGCCTTAGGAAGCACGCATTGACTTTTACAAACAGCAGACAGTATCCTGAGGCTTTTGGACGACTGCTGTAATATTTTCTGGCTGGATGGTAAACAGCCAGGTAACCATCTCAAAGCAGGGTTTGAGGTTCCTCCCGTTTTCCACAGAGACCATAATCCAAGATCCTACCAGAGAAACAAGTGATTTATCATAGCAGGAGTGCCTCGTTAAGATTTATTACAAACCCTTGTGATAGCTCAGGAAAACTGCTTGCAGGAGTCATCCAGCATACCAGAACGAGCAAGACAGCCCTTCAGGTGGAACTGTGCTATCCAAATCCCTTTACACTGACCTGCAGTCCAGAAATGCTGCGACAGCCACAGCAGCTGTCCCACATTAACAGATGTGAGCAACTTTTAACAAGAATCAGGCACAGAGCTGTTCCAAGCCTCTGCCGTAAAACTGATGAACTGAGAGGAATACAGCAAAGAGAAACGGGGAAAACACAGCATCATGCCACAGCTATTTGGTCGTGATTTACGTCCCGTTCCACCTTATCTTAGCTAAGTCTCTCAGGAGAACACTACACGTGCTGCACAGAAATGGCACTTCGTTCCTTGGCACTTGGTGCATTCTGCTTCCTCAAACGACGCTCCTGCTGCACAAGTGCAGCACTTGCTGACACCCACAAGGCACACATGCAGCTGTCGGATGCACTGATGGCACCTGCACAGCCACAGCACGATGCCCACACTCCCGGAGTTACATTCTGAAACGTGTGCAGTGTAAAACACAGCATCAATGCCCCTGGGAGCATCGCTGCCTCAGCTGTGCTGACGTCTTCATCCACAGCCACAAGCAGCCTTCCCTGCACGGACAGCTGGGGAAAGAGGAGCTCCCTGGCACGGAGATGACAGCCAGAGCAACCTGCCAGTATTCAGAACCAGACTTTCCGCTGTTTTGTCTCCAAGTGACATTTTTGTTTGTATGTCTAAAAACTGAGATTGTAAAGGAAACTGGGTGAATGTATGGCAGAAAGAACTGCGCAATGAAGCAGAACATTTTGGGGGTAAAATGAAACGTTTTGGTTGTCCCATTGTTATTTTGTTTTCCAGGACAAAAAAAAACAAGCAAACTGAAAGAAGCAAGTTTTCCATTTAGTGTGAACACATTTCCCTTCGTGATACAGCAGGTATCTGCATTTCCCACACCTATCCCATAGCATGTCGGAGAGAGGCTGAATGCATCTCCTTACAGCATCAAACTCAACTGTGACAGGTGACCAGTTCTCCCCATTTAAGGAGTCAATATCAAGTTCTCTCCATAGCAATTAGAGTAACTTTAAAAGGCTGTAGAACCCAGAGCAGCTACTGCCTTTCAATGGTGAAATAACTACTTTTGTAGTGAGCTCAATAACACAAGGGAAAGCTGCCCAGCATATGAAAAGATCCAGGACACCATTTTTGAGCTTGTTTCTCCCATCAGTGCATAATACTATCCAGCTCACACATAGCTGAACTAAAGCATCTCTTCCAGGAAGATATCCAGGTTCAAGGTGAGGCATCCAAGCAGGAATGAATTTCCCCCTCCCCTTGTTGAGCAGCTGCTCCACTGGGTAATTACCGTGCTGCTCCACAGTTGTCTCATTTCCAAGCTGAGTTCAATTTCCATCCACTGGATCTTCTTATATCCGTTACACATCAGAAATCCTCTCCTGGTGCAGGGAATCACACTGTTGCTGAACTTTCTCTTCAGTAAGACACAGGCACTGAGCTCTTTAAGCCTTCCTGAGCTCCAGACTCTGGCTCGTCCCACTACAGCTGAGGTATCCTCCAACATATATCCAAGATGAGAACAAAAGTCATTACCCCATGTGTAGAGTCATAAACATCATGCTTTGCCAACCAGAATCGCCCACTGAAACTGTTCCAGCTGCAAACCCCACCTTCCTGCCCCAAACGGGATGTGTCAAAAGGAAGGCAAGGACAGGCTCCAGAGCTCCTCAAAGCAGGCATTTACAGATGCTAGGGGTTCATCAGCCCAGAATTCTGTTCTTTACCATGCCTTTGTGCCACTTCCCTGAATTGCATGAGTTGTTTGAGACGGTTTCACTCAAAACTGCACCCATCCTTGGGGAAGCCAACAATTCTCCACACAAATGGCTCGTTCTTTAGGCACTTGCTTTGGGAGAGGTCCAAGGAAAGGTTTTGTGAACAAATCCCTCTCTGGATAGTGCTGACATCCAGAGTGAAGACATCCCAGTCAATGCCATTCCTTCTTGGAGCCCATTCCTCTACTGTCGAGTCATCGTCCAAAGAAAATACATTAAAATCAACGCTTTTAAATATGACAAGTCCTGAAAAAATGTGCTCTGCAGAGACGGTCAATCCAAAGCTGCTCAGGAGGCAACCCCCAGCTGCCAGGCTGCCTGTCACAACACTCACACACAGTTTTTCCCCAGTAAAATATTGCTCACCTTGCTGGACGCAGCAAGCTGCTGCTTGATGGTGAAAGCAGTACTAAAGAAGCTTGGCTGTGCCTTGCTGTATTTGTTCAGTTCAGAGCAAAGCAAATCTAGTCCTTGACTCAGCTGCCCTGCAGAAAGCACATCCTGACACGGAGGGAGCTCAGTGCCTCCCAGGGGCTATACTGGTGGTCTCAAAGCAGATTTTGTTATCTCAGCAGCAGCTGCAATTATGGAGTCTAAGGAAGCATATAAACAAAAAAGGAATTGAATGATTTCATGAGTGAATTTAGGGCTTGTGACAACAAAAATGGAAGAGTAATGTATCTAGGCAGGGCATGGGGGGATGCTGGAGTTTTCCAGCAGTTTGACCAAGGCAGGAGCAGGGAGCTGCTGAATCAGCCCTGGAGCCAAGGCAGTGAGCTGCCATCCTCTCTGGACCTCCAGCAATTTCTCGAAGATTTCACCCAGTTCTGCCAACACCCAAACTGAGCCCCCACTAAACCCCGGCGCCTACAGATACCAAAATGCAGCCTTACTCCTGAGAGCCCTATCTTACACCTCACCCTCTACATACACCATGCCCCTCTACCCAAACCCACATCACCTCCCTCCCAACCTGCAGCAACCTCCTGTGTGCAGCTTCCAAACAACAGTGAACCATGAAACAGGGACACAAGAGGAGCAGCAGAGCTAATTACTGCTTTAAATAGAGACAGTGTAGCCATTAAGAGAAACTATTAAGAGAAACGGTGGGTTATCCACCGCACGCTCTGCCCAGACAGAGTGGCAAAGATGTTTCAGCCAGAAGTGAGTTAGTGGGCTCAGCTGTGAGGTTAATGGACAACATTTCGTAGTCTGATGTTCAGAAGGTCAGGTAGATAAAGCCTTCGATGTTTCCGGCTCTACGTCCGCATCTCCGAACAAATGGATGAAGGAATAACAAAGAGACTCCTCCAGGCTGCTCCTAAGTTCAATCATGGGAAAGTTGGGGTAAGCTTATAAAACAGTAGCATTTTCTCTTGTGTTTGGCATGGCAGGAGGCCAGGACTGATCTCTATACAATGCTGTGTATCACGTTTCAGTGCTCTCTGGGTAAGGTTATCAGCATTGACCTGCCAGTTTCACACATTCCTCCCCAAGAACAAAACTGTCCATCAGACGTTTCTTTGCTTTGGAGATAAATCTGGCACCCAGGTTCAGTGCATGCAGAAAACTGCTCCCCCCAGGCCTGCAAGGAAACATCAGCACTGGAGGGGGTTCTGTTGGTGTGAGCACCGACCTGCTACCTGAGCCACCAAAGCTCTCTGGGACGTGCAGTGCAGCTCTGCAGAGGTAATACAAGAAGGTGGTGATGCAGCCCTGCAAAGATCCAACGTCTCCCTGCACCATCTTCTGGGCACCGCCAGCTCCTGCTGCAGCAGCATCTCTCTGACGCCTGCAAAGTAATTAGCAACAGCTCTTACTGCTGTCCCCTAATGGGAGATGGCCTCGTTAATTACACTACACTGACTCAGCTTAGCGTGCTTGGAGATAATAAAAACACTGTTAGTCCTCCTTCCAAAATAAGCAGCGAGCTCTCATTTTACAGACACTTACAGAAAGATCCCGCGATAAAAATATGACACCTTGTGTTTCAAGACTTTCCGTCATGCCTCTGAGTACCTCATGCCTAAATATTCCCTAAAAGAATCTGCTCACCCACTGCTGAACTGCCTGCACCAAACAGAACGCTATTTTAGGGTACCCAGCAGAAATAGCAGATCAGATTGAGGTGAAGGGGATGGAATAACTCCGTCAGACTGCAATGAAGCATTGGTTTAACACCCACCTGCACTGCCTTAGAAGCATGGAGCACCATTAGCAGTAGGACCCTCATGGAGCTCATCAGCCTCAGCTAGACGAACCTGGTTGCTAATACAGACTAATCTGCATATTGTTCAGGATGTTAACACCTTTCATTAACAAACCACATCGTTTATTAACATTCTATCATCTGTACTCCCTAACGAGCCAAGGAAGCCCCTTTAAGCATTTCACAATACATGCAGTGCCTAACAGTGCATCCACAGAACCAGAGTTTGTCCTCCTGACCTTAAACACAGGAAAGAACAAAATTTTGGAGCATTCCCCATCGCTGTAAAAAAAAGGCAGAAGGATTGAATCAGCTGCTACATGAATCCCTTTTCCTTTGCTGATTTTTTAGGAAGGAGGGAAGGAACCCTCCCATGGTTACTACTACACGGTAGGACTGAGGCCATGGCTTCTTTAAGGGAGAAGTAATGGGTTTATTGGGGAAAATAAATAATGCTACTCCCATTCTGAAGATGTCCTGAAATGTTTTGTTCTCTTTCCCAAGTACATTAGTTCCAAAAAATTATCAGCATTTAATTTTTAAAGAGGGATTTAAATAGTTCTGGAGCTTGCAGCTGAAGCAAAAATGAATCAAACGAAACATTTAAGGCACTCCATTTATTTTGCTAAATAATCCTCCTCTTAGCAGGATCAAAAAGAAATTAAGAAACTTTTTTTTTTTTTTTCCTCAGTTTAACAACCCAAAGTAAAAAATCAATTATTCAGAGCTCTGGTGCCGAGCTCTTTTGAAAAATCTACCTTTCCAATATGCCTGAGATCATTAAAAGATATTACTTAGCACAACCATGTGCACCAAATTAAAGGGATCAGCACTAGGTGGAAAGCAAAGGCTGTGTTTAAAACCAATCTCCATAAAAATCAGTGACAACATTTGACAATTGTTTGTATTTCTAATAAAGCAGGTGGTTTCGTCAATTATAATGGAGATGCAATCTTTCTTACAAGTAATGCAAGTGGAAATACTCAGTGCTAGAGAAATTAGGTTGGGAAACCACATATATAGAGAAACAGGTCATGTTCCACTGAATGAAAGAGGGATGGAAAAGTGAAAAATTAAAGGCTAAAGGCAAACTGAACTCAAGTTCTTACTTCTCAACAGTGTCCTTTTAAAGAAACTACCCGTTAAGTTTTCTTTCCAAACACTGAATCAACAGGGAAAAGGGCACTGGGATCTGACCTTCCTTTAATAATACATCGGCAGTTTTTCCTTTTGAGGGAAAGACATTTTATAAGAGGAAAGACAAACAACCCCAACAAGGTTAATAAATTTGTTCACGGAGAGAGCTGAAAAAGGAAGGACCACAAATCAGGACAGGCCCTCTGTTTTTCTTTCAGCCCTGTTTTTATTTTAGCACCTTTTCTTCAACGAAAAGAAAGGCATACCATAATATTTGGAATACCAGTGGGTGTTAGGGAAAACAGAGCCTACCCCGAGCTGCTGGGAGGAGCTCAGCCCTGCTGGGCAGCTGCAGAACCGAAGCACAGGGAGCAGAAGCACAGCAAGGAGAGAGAGCCCGTTCTACTCCTTTAGCTCTTGTTTTCACTCCTGGCTCAGAGGTTGCTGGTTTATTTAATTAACTAAGTGGTGTCTCCCAGGATGGGTCCTGGTCTCAGTTAACACAGAGTGCAGTTCAATAGTATTGCCCCAGTGTTAAACCACTGGTACAAGCCCTGTGTTTCTGGAAGGGATGTGATCGTGCTAAAGCATCTCACCAAGCTTTCATGTAACCTGGGGGAGTGAAAGCATAAGGGAGGAGGAAAAAAGCTCAAAACTGGGCATTGCTGTCAGATTTGGGTCTGGATTCTCAATTGCCCAGGGTATTGGGGGTTTTGTAATTGCACAGGGTGGTGTATAGGGATCAGGTTGTTTCAGAGGTTTTTGTACCTCCACCCATACAAGAACAAGTACACTGAGATCAGAGCAGCTTCCAGCCCAGATCCTAGGGAAGGCTGCAACAGGCAAGCAGCACCAGCACAACAGCCTCCCAGCAGTCAATTCCTGGGGGCCCAGAACCGTAGAGGAGCCCCACTGGGAATCTCTGTACAACTCTAATCACGTCCCTCCTGGCCACAAGAAAACGAAGAGCTATTGTGAATGTATCTGAGGACTCCATCCAACCCACTGTTCACTAGATCCTCCCTAACACAGGGACCAGACTGTGAGGGAGCACACAGCAGAGCCCCAGTTCCTCAAAGTGAATAGGGCACATCATTGCTCTGTACCTTGGACAAGTAATCCAGCAAGAGTTGGAATGAGGAACATTGTCCCTTGAGCCTCACGGCGTTAAAAATTCCAGATGAGCACATGCAGCAGATCCACACCTTGGACAGGTTCTTGCCTCCAGCAAAGTCCATCCTGAACTGGGCCAGAATCGAGAGCAAGAGAAAATCAAACTCATGTAGCTCAAGGACAGAGATTTAGCTCTCCACACAAAATAGTTTTTCCCTCTGAAGCAGGTACAAAACTCCACTAAAGGACAATGTTACACCCAGGCACTATAGACTTCAGTGCTCTAAAGAGAGCTCATCCTTCCCTGGGCTGGAGGCTGGACCACCCTGCCATGGACACCCTCTTATCCCCAACCCTCTCACTTATTGTGTATCCTTGTTCATCTCATGGTTTAAAACAACAAAAGAAACAAAATGCCCCAAAACAGCCCAAAATGTAGAAATGAATCCTTGCTAACATTCTCTTCATGATTACTGTATAAACAATAATCCAGTGAAACGAGTGATACCAATCTCCTTTAATGACTCATTCACCACATTTCTACCCTTGCCTTTCAGACTTCAGCATCACTGTAGTAGTGTTGTGTCTCCTACCCATCAATTGATACTTAAATAATGCATAAAACTGTCTTATTTAAATGCATGTTGAATATTTATTTGGAAGCTCATCACAAGTTGAAAGATAACCTTCATTTCCAATTCCCTTTGGGATAATCAGCTAATTGGGATCAGCAGAAGCTCTGTCTCATCAGTCAGCATCAGAGCTCTTCTAACAATGCCTTCGGCACACATGGAGAGGCTCAGCCCCTCGTGCCACCTCATCTAACCCAAGGTAATGGACAAGGAGGACTAAAAAGGAAAGAATGTAAGTGGTCACAACCACTCACCTCTTCATTCTCCTTTGTGCTGCTGGACGTGGGCCAGGCACAGGCAGGAAAGAGCCAACCACTTCCCTCAGATTACTGCTGAAATCAAATCCTGGCCATAAGCTCGGAAGGAACCTGCGACCTCCTGGCATGGGCACAGCAGGATCTCAGACTCGCTTCTTCCTTATACAGACTGCTTTGAAACATCTTGTCATAAATTCAGTTCCTAAAAATACGGGGCCTGTGACAGAGCCTGGACTGTTTGCATCTCCAGCCTAAGGAAGTAATAATGCCTTTGAGGCAGCATGCAGCCCTGCTTTCTGATATGAACCTTCCTCCTCTTGGAGGAGCCCATTGGCTCGGTGTTGTAGGGCTGCTCCAGACCCCTGGGATGCAACAGCTCAGTGCTGGAAAGCTGTTGGTAAGTGGCCATTTATTCCACACTGATAACTCCTGTTTTTTTGTTTCTTTGTAAGGAAACACGACTGTTCCAATAAATTAGGGAGAGGGAGGTGTATGACATTAGCTTAGGAATAAGATCCAAAGGACCGGTCACACCTCACCTCCAAGGGCATTATGTGAAATGCTCACTGATGGCCCTCAGGAGTCACCAAACCCCTTTCCCCACGGTCAGCTGCTGGTTTATGTCCCTCAGTATGAGACCCAACGAATCAGCACATGGAAGAAATGCAGCCATGCCCAGGGCCTGGCAGGTCTTTGGCAGCAGCCACCAGAAGCTGCACAGGGAGCAAACAGAACCACTTCTATTAATACCGTATTTTAGGCTTGTCAAGTTCACTTTTAGTGGAAATTCAATCAAACAACGCTTACATGGTAAACATCAACTAATTTTCATACATTTCATTACTGAAAATTAATCCTATTTCTCTCCTTTACCACGTGAGCGTCTCCCATTGCTGTGCTCCACCAGCACAAGGCAAGGCAACCCATGGGACATGGGAATCATGCTGCTCAGCCAGAACCTTTCCTATATTTGCACTCAGGAATTATTTTTCATCAATCCTCCTTTCTCCCCAAACACCTGCACTGGTTTCAGTCAGACCCCTCTTACCTGGGACCAGTGCAAGGGAATGGTGGAAGAGCTGTAGAATCTTCTCATAAATGGAAACTCCCATTAGCTACAGATTTCCTCCTGTGTGGAAAATAAATGCACACACAAAAACCCCAGTGCACAATTCCAACTTCCCGTATGGATTTTCTAAGAATCTGATGTAAAGTGGCTGGTTTGTGAGTGAAAGCTATTGGACAGCTGGGTCCTGTAAGGAGGTTTGTCCAAATTAATCTAATAATCATAGGATGGTTTGGATTGGAAGGGACCTTTAAGATCATCTAGTTCCAACACCCTGCTATAGGGAGGGACACCTCCATCTAGACCAGGTTGCTCACAGCCACATCCAGCCTGGCCTTGAATGCTTCCAGCATGGTTGCATACATAACCTCTCTGGGCAACCTGTTTCAGTGTCTCACCACCCTCACAGTAAAGAATTTCTTCCTAATATCTAGTCTAAATGGACCCTCTTCCAGTTTAAAGCCATTTCCCCTCATCCCATCACTAATAATGTTAAATGTCATTTATGTACATCTGGAATGAGACCCAAGCAGTGTGCAGGGAGCACTGTGCACACGGCAGGGACATGGTGCAGGGACTGTGCGTGTCCAGCCATTTGGACCCAAACCCAACGGACTCCCATAGAGAGGAGCTGCCTCCTCTGCACAACAGTTCCTCCCTCTTCCACCCCACAGGAGACTGGGATCCAGAGAGATGGATCAATCTTACCCCGGAGCCACAGGTCTCCGCTTGCATGGATGAATGAGAGCCCACACTGAAACCTGAAATATTTTCAAGACCAATCATTAACATCCAACACATGCAGGCAACAGACCAACTATTCTTCTTCTGAGGAAGCTGGCATGCCAAAATTTGGCTATTTCCCTCAGAAAAAGCAAGGAAGGGACACGTGGCTCCAAGGAGCACCCAGCACCGGACCGGGCTCCCTGCATCGCCATCGCATCCACCACCAGCACAGTGCAGGTTTTCCTCCTTGCTGAGACTCAGGATGGAGAGGTTGCACACAAAGGAATCCTTCGTTTCCAGCTGTTTCGAATTTTCTGTGTACTTGGAAAAAGTAAAATGATTCTTTAGCACCGAGAATAGCTGGCGATATTGAATTTGGAGTGTGCAGGCGGGGATTAGCTGAACGGAAATGCGTGGTGGATGTTTCACGGGTGTTTTACTCATCCAGGGAGAGAATAAAAAATGTGGCAATCGTTATTTTGTGGGATATTTAATCCCTTCAACTAATTTTGCGTGAAACAGGCTTTAGGTTCCACTCCCTCCTCTTCTTCTGGTTTTGTTTTTAAACTCTTCCCCACCTTCTTCTCTTCCCTCTTGGAAAAAGGAATGAAAACAAGAAATGAAAGATTTTCCCTTCCCCATCCTTTAACTTCTCTCTAACCGCTCTCCTTTGCTTCAGGTGGGTCCCAGGTAACCTTTGACATGTTTTCAAATCTCAATGCCTACTCTAAGGCTCCTAATTCCATACTTCAGCACCAAAAGCGTGAGCTGGCTTTAAAAAACGCTGAGCATGCAGCAGCTCCCAATAAATTTCACACCCCAGCAGAAGTCCTGTTGTCGGGAACTGTTTTCATCCCCTCACTTGCAGGTTGCCTTCATTACTTCCTTCCCTTGGGTCACAAAAAGGCTGTTAGTGACATCTCCCATTTACCAGGTGCGGCAGTATAAATTCAGAGTAACTCCACTGAACTTAATGTGCTTAATGTACATACTCAGAATCTGCACTGCTGCAAATGAGATCAGAATTTGTCCCGGCCACAGGAGCCAGAGGGAGGTCAAATGCTTTACATACATTACCTCCTCTTCAGCATGCTAATGATGTGCAATTTCGAATGCTTTTCCCCAGACGCTGCAGTTCCAGGAATGGCACTAAAAGCATTAAAAGGAAGCACAGCAGACCTCGCCTCCGGATACCCGATGAAGCTACACACCTGATTGAGGCAAACAGTATGATGGTGAGCTGGGAGGGGGCAAATTCAGCAGTTCCCAATAAAATAATCACAAATCCACCCTTGCTGATGTCACTGCTCCCATTCCTGGCTACTCAGAACACGCAGCACTGGCAGCCGTTACAATCAGTGCTGGTCATGAGCATCTGTTTACAAGGGTGGATAGTGATAGGACAAGGGGGAATGGTTTTAAACTGAGACAGGGGAGGTTTA
>JAOWBP010004377.1:2474391-2485722 GCA_028571105.1 Tragopan temminckii
CTCTGGGCAGCCTGGTCTGCTGGTTGGCGACCCTGCACATAGCAGGGGGTTGGAACTGGATGATCATTGTGGTCCTTCTCAACCCAGGTCATTCTCTGATTCTACGATCCTTCCTCCAATGCTGGCACCCAAATGGTAGGGCATGCTCACATCCCCACTGTGCTGGACACAGCCCTGCCCCACGTCGCTACTGCTGCTCAGGCTTCAGCTTTGCTTATCGTGGACAAACACCTCACCCAAATTTCAGTTCAGCTGTGCTCTGCCATCTGCTCATGGTTTTGCTGACGTTACCTGTGCAGCTCCATCATTTGAACACAGGCTGAAGCACATGTGGTTTAAAGCTGGATGCTAATTAGGAACGTTTAGCACGTCAAATACATGATTAATGCAAAGAGTTTTAATTGAAATGAACCAGAATTCCACAGGTCTGCTCTCCTTCCCTACTTTTGGGGGTAAAGAGCCTTTTTTTTAAAGCAAAACCAGGTCAGAGACTTGGCTGGTGTAAAGCAGCCTATTTGTATTGGAGGCGACGAAGGCTATTTGCTCCAGCTGAAAATGTGGCCTGAAAACTGAGGGCTACATTAAAAATAATGAGAAAAATGTCACAACACCGCTCTGCATTGTTTTCTTATTAACAAACATAGCTGCAAGGCATGATTAAGGGAGCTCATCATTCACATTGTAATTATGAGGTATTATTTGTAATATCATTTTAAATTTGCCTCTCGGTAATCCACTGAAGAAAATCTGATTTCAGCTCACTTCATGATTATGTTTTTGCCGACAGAATAATGCAGGACTGCTTTGTTTGGACCAGATAACAGACCCCGTTTTCACGGGGCAAAAAGGATCCTCATGACTGCAAAATAGGAAACAATAAAGTATTTCAGAACTCATGAGGTTCAATATTAATTTCACAGTTTGCTTTTTGGAGGAAAAAAAAAAAAACCAACAACTAAACCAAACACTGGCTGTGCAGCAAATGAAAACTTCTCTGGTCTGAACTTGCAGAACTACAGCAGAACTTACAAGATGTTGCTTCAGGTCAATTTTGGGACAGCTTTGCTTTGGCACTCCATAGCAGAGCTCCAGATCTGATTTGGTCCAAGCCAAATATGTTTTGAATTTTGCCATCTATCTGGCTTATTCCGTCACTGATGAAGAGTCCCCAGAGAACTAATGCCAGTGAACTCTGGAGTGTTTTTCAGGAGCAGCCCAAAAATCTGATAGCACATCCTTACCCTGGCTTGTCCCATCTACACATGGAATACTTGACAGCACTGATCGGATGTCTCAAAAAAACAGTGGGTGACCACAAAACGAAAGGCAATCCAATGCACACCAGGCAATAACTTCAGTTCTGGCCTATTCCCATCATCAGTCCTCTTAATATCTCATGAAGTTGTTATTTTGATGTAAGTGCCTGTGAATACCTGCAGCACGCTATCGAGTTTTAAAGCCGCTGAATGCTTATTGCCCTCACTTGCTTACACAGCTTTGCCTAACTTTAATGATTTGAGATGAGATTTTACAGGTGAAAAATTGGCCTCCAGGAACATTTTTTCTTTAATTTATATCTACAATGACCTGCCCCTTTCTGGGCTGAGGACAGCAGAAATAACACTCTCCAGCTAAGTTAAACAGCTCAAACAACTTTTCCCTTAAAAATTCCTCACTGCCTTTTACACTTTGGAGCAGGCATTTTATTGGGGGTGTCCCTGCGGTCGTCCTTGAGAAAACGGGGCCAATATTACAAGCTTTTGTAAAGTCAAGTTTGCACAAGCTCAGAAATACCTCCCTGTGCAGAAAGCTCCATCTGTCTGGGGCACACACTGTGGTGAGGCTGCATGGAGCTCCTGGTGCCATCCCTCCTGCTCAGCTCTCGCTGTGGGAAGGCCTTGGTGCCTCACTCCCATCGGGGTGGGGAAATGCTGCAGAGGTTTTTTTGAAGAAGTATTACTGCAAATGGCACTGAGATCAGGTAGGAGCAGAGCCAAGGCTCAGCACTGCCGCTCAGACCTGCAGGAAAGGTGCTGGTCCTTACCAATAAACCCACACCAAACTTAATCCTCACTGCTGGCATGAAGGGGAAAACCCAGGGCACATCCCCAGGCACAGCTACCGAGTGCAGCAGGAGTTTGGCACTCACAGCCCAAGCGCCTGGCTCAGGAAACCACCATTCAGTGCAGTCAGAAGGAACAGACTGACCCATGAAACCTTCCCCAAGCAGTGCTGCTTGAGGCTTAACATTCGCTGAATCGTCAGCAACCTGAAGCAAGCATTCAGCTCAGGCTGGCTTCTGCAAGTTGGCAAAATCACGGGGCCTCTCTTCTGCACCAAACCATGTACTGAATGACTTCTTATCTGAGCCCGTGGGCTCTGAAAACAAGGCAGGCAGCAGGAGCTAACGGGCTGCAAAAGGCAAGCTGCCTCTAGCTGGCAAGGGAATGTAGTGAAGCTTTTTTCTCTCTTCCTCTGCCCTCCTCCTGCTTCTTTCTTCCCCCATTCCCTCTTTTCTCAGCCCAAAGCCCTTAATCTCAATGCTGATAATTGTAGTTGCTCTGCCCCCTGGCCATCTGAGCAGCTCAGAAATGTCCATCTTAGGCCAGTTCTGCTCATGGTGAGGCAGAATAAATAGAATAGGCAACCAGACTCCTCCAGAATTTTAATTTAAAACAAATATGGAGTCAAATGGGGATTAATCATCTTTCTTCTGAAGGCTGGTTTTGGCTGGGAGCTCTGAATGCACACTGCTATTCAATCGGATAAAGAAAACGGTGATGGGACGGCAGCTGGAAGAGCTGCTGGGGTTGGACTGGGCTCTCTCCAGATCCTTCTTGTTCTGCCCACGACCAGAGCTGTGGTTTACATATCAGCCAGATGATTCCTCCTTCAGCTGCTGGGCTTTGGCAAATAATCTGAGGATCATTAGGGGTTATGGCAAGCACCTTGCTCAGGGAGAGCCAGCATGGCAAGGGGCAAGCTGCTGCACTGCAGGGCAACTGTGAGCAGTGCCACGGGGTAAACTTCTTCCTCAGGCTGAAGAATCTTACCTTACAGGCAGTGGGGTGGTGATGGGAACTGGGGAGAGCTGATGAGCTCATTAGCGCTTGAGGTGGTCAAAACATTGATGTCTTCCAGGGGGTATCAGGTTGGGAATGAGAAAGCAGTGATTGCAATCCAAATTTGTATCATTCTACACCTCCGGTACCAGGACATTGGTTTTCCAGTCATGTAATCAATTAGAGATTAGAATTTTTAATTAACTTCCTTAGTAGTTCTGGAAAGACATTTCTCTAACAAGACAGCCCACTTATTGCACAGGTCAGGTGGCTTTCCACACTGCAGCCCTGCAAGACTGGCTCCCTTCACCCAGCCCCAGAAGCAACAGATGGGGTTCTGTCCACTAACAGATGAGAGGGGTTTGGCTGGAAACATCCAACTCAAAAGTGAACCTGGCCTGTGATACAGCTAAATTTCCTTTCAGGTGAATTATCAAGCCAGGGAAGGAGGCATCAACGATATTATTTGTCTCTCTTGTCTCCTACAACTACATTATTGCAACAGGGTTCCTACGAGCATTCTCTACGACTTTGCTGAGTTTGCAGATCATCCCCTTGATTGCAGTAGTTTTGGGAGAGGTCAGAAAAGAAGCTGATCTTTAGGCCAAGAACCAGAAATTGCTATCTGGAGCTCACTATCTGCCAACGTGTCCCAGCACTTTTTGACTCAGTATAGGTGCTGTTAAACAGACCAAAGCTGGCTCTTGCAGGCACTGCTGCCAACAGCTGCAGGGGCATCCAGCCCTGAGCTGCAGCATGCACGAAAGCAAAAAGCAAGACTGAGTACAGACAGAAGCTCTAATCTGAAAATCCAAAGCGTAAGAAAAACTGCTGTAGCCCAGGATGAGAATAAGGTGATCCACTGCCACTACAAGGTGACCTGTTCTTTCCCATTTCTGATGCTTCTGATCCCCCGAGTCCCCATGCAGCCGCACTGTGAAATCCATTTGAAACATCAGAGAGAGATTGTATATCAAGCTAAAATAAATTCATCTACCCACCCACCCCCCTTATAGGCCAACAAAAGATTCCCCCTTTCTCTGCTACACCCATTTCACTGCCCTTTGGCTCAGCAGCTCAAGCACTTCATGGAAATAAAGCATGCCTTCAGTTCCCTTGAAAATCCAAATTGAGATGCTTGAGTTTATTTCATTCTGTTTTCTTAAGCCCAAACAGAAAAATAGGTTTAGAAGCAGAAAAAATAATAATAATAATAACCTGCCATTTCAATCCCGTTCAGGCAATTAGCTCACTGCTGGCTGCGTGCTAATGCGATCTCCTCTCATTGTTTGTTCCTATTTATGCTGCTCTTTAAAGTTCATTAAAATCACTGCTGCTATCTCACACAGAACAACTCTTCAAAACATCAGTGTCACGCAGTCGGGAAATCTATGCTTTGAAGTTCCCTCCTGCATTCATTTTTATCAGGCTTTTTTATACCATTCTCTATCTCTTTTTTTTTTTTTTTTTTTTTTTACCTTTCTTTTCCTATATATTTCTTTTTCTTAACGACTAAACCAGTTTTATGCTGTTCACAGTTATTCCGAAATCTGTTCCTCCTGACACAGCACTGATACATCGTTCCTTGCTCATAGCTATTTTTCTCATTTCCATCATTTCTCGCCCCGCTTGCTTTGGCTCTCTGCTAAGTCCATCACAGCTTTGTTTTTATATCCTCGTCGCTGTATTTTATGGCCCAGTAAAACCTAGAAAGCTGCTTCACAAAGCACACATGCCAGCTCTTTGATGTTTGTGTTTGCGTGGCAGCTTGCTGGAACTCAGCACCCCCCACCTTGCCCTCCTCACCAGCTCTGCAGCAAGGTTGGATGTTAGGAAGAATTTCTTCTCAGAAAGAGCAGCTGGACATTGGCACAGGCTGAGCAGGAAGGTGGTGGAGTCACCAGTCCTGGAGGTGCTTAAGGAATGGGCAGATGCAGTACTTACAGACACGGTCAGTGGGCAATACTGGTGGTAGGTGGGCAGCTGGATTAGATGACCTCAGAGCTCTTTTCCAACCTTATCAACTCTATGTTTCTAAGCCATAGGTCAGCAGCTCTAGCAGAACCCCAGATATCTCCACTGTGGACCAGTGGCACGGCTCAAGCTGCCATAAATCTGTCCCAGCAGAGACTGAGGGAGCTCAGCTTGGCTTGCAGGGTTGCCCCATGGCCAGTCCTGGGACAGAGGGTGCTGCCTTCTGTACCTATGCAAGCAATTCAGAGGGCACATGAAAGGATCAGCACTGCAGGGGAGTGACTGACCAAGGGTCTGAAAATAAACCAGTTCTGAAGAACATTAAGAGATGTTCTCAGACTGGTGCTATACCTGCCAGATAACATTGCCTCTCCTGGTGCCTGCACAAAGCCCAGGTCACTAAATTGGTCAGCAGGTTGGTGCTGGATACATCCACCAATGGAGTCTGGATCACCAACCTTAGCACCTGCCCACACCCAACAGATTCTGGATTGGACACAGAAACACATAAAGACAGAATTACCTGTATGATTACTTAGAAACAGCTCTATGGAGAGATCACTTTTGTTCTTTACACTCAAATCTCTCTTTTTGAATAAAAATTATACTGTTTTACGTTGTTAAAATATAAAAATACAGTTAAAGCTCAACTCGGAGGTTACCTCACTGCATATTTTTGTTCCTACGCTCTTTAGAAAGTGATATTTCCCTCTGACCCAGAAGAACTGGAAAAACTTATATGCTGAGAATGAGCAGAAGACCTCTGTCAGGAGGCAGAACTGTTTTTCAGCCTGCAGTAATTAACGAGTGCTGTAGACCATCACTTAATACGATACAAACAGAGCTGCCAAATCTCAGGATTATATCTGGAGCTTTACTCTCAAGTCCGCAGCATCTGGAAACATGTGATTTTAAGAATATCTCAGCTCTGATATTTTTTTTTTCAAATGCTTTTCTAAATTCTGCGGCTGCAGAGGAAAGCTTAAGAACACAAATTGTAAAGGCTATCAAAAGCAGAACAAAAAGTTCAGCATTAATAATTTTTAACTTTCTCTCCTTCCAAGCTGTCTCTTGAGCTGCAGCCTTGATCCGCGGTATTTTGGTGACCAGCAGTTGGTGGTGCTCAATCTGTCACGGTAAATAACAAATGCTGCAAGCTGTCCCTTAGCAGTTTTACAAACAGTTCTGGCTCCCAGAGAAGAAGGGTCCCTCCAGGGCTGGGACTTGTTAACACCAATGCGTTTGCACCTTGTGTAGAGAAGGCACCACTCTGATCTTCCAGGACTTCTGAAAGGGGAAAACACTTCTTCCTCCACCACAACATGAGCAACACAAGATGGGAAGTTATTTCATTTGGCTCAGCTGAATACAAAGAGCCAAGACTTCCCAGGTCCCTGCTTGGTCTGCAGCTCCTTTGGCTCATCCATCACAAACCAAAGGGGAATGTGAAGGGCAAAGCTGCCTTTCTGGTGAGCCAGGGAAGGCTGCCCAGCACCCACACAGCTCTCACAACTCGCTCTTCTGGTGACAGCAGGGCAGAACCTCACATCTCAGGAACAGGCCTACAGCTGAAGTGGGTTTATCCAGCAGGAAGGCACTGTGCTTGTTTGAGCTGATCAAGAACCTGTGAGTCACTTCTATGGGAATATGCCTTCTTTCATGGACAGCTATTGAAAGAGAGTTCACACATCACTCAGGACTTCAGATTAACAAAACATGAGATGTTTTTGATTTTCAGCTGCTTCACTTTTCTTCTTTCCCTAAACCCATTCTGCTCTCAAGTGGGATGTGTTCCCCAGACAGTCCCCAGGCATCCACAAGGCCCTGCCCAGACCTCTGGCTCCAGCCCCTCATTTTCACACACCAGGGAAGGCAACAACCACTCCAGTACTGATTTAGCCTCCTGGGCAAGAAAGGCTCTCCAACACAGCACCCAACACAAACTCAACGCCATCTATCCCACCACCACTGTAACATGTTGCTGGGGCAAGAAGGTTGCCCAAGACCAGCACAAGGGTTAACATCAGAGTACTGCAATAAATGCACTGTCAATTTAATCTGCTTTTTACAAAGCCGATTTGTCTGCCTTTTCAAGATAGTCACCACTGGGGTCTTGAGCATGAGATGAAAGAGGGGGTGGAGAGAGGCAGAGTGTGTGAGCAGGGTTTAATGGGGCAAAGTGAAGGGCCATGAACAGGCAGCTCTCCCTTGTTAACCTTAGAGAGAAATTTTGGCTTCAAATGCCTAAAGCTGGCTTCAGTGGGATGGAATTGTTTCTGCTCTGGTTATTGTCATCCTGGGTTTGGGTCCTAAATGTTTACCTCTCTGTTCAGAGCCCAAGGTTCAGTCTCTATGACAGTGCAGGTGCTGATGGACAAACAGAGAATTTCCAGATGCTGCTGGAATCCCAAAATAGCACAGCCCTCCCTGACCTACTGAGCTGGGCAGTGGGCAGAGACAGCCCAGTCCTCTGTCCACTGCCCCTCCCTGCCCTCCATCACACCTCCTTGGCTTCCAGCAATGCTGTGTCTTGCACAGAGGCACTGCCTTCAAACACATGGAGGAAACCCAAACTGGCAGCAATACCCTCAAGGTGTCCAGCTGCAAAACCTGGTTGCTGCTCCTTGCCTCCTCCTGCTCTCCATTCACCACTGCAGGGTGAGATCTGTTAGCGGTAGCTCCCATTGCCACACAAGGTGCCCCTTGGTGGACATTTGCAGACTCTCTTATGTCCTTCAAGCTCTTCTGAAGCCCTCTCCCATCAGCCCTGCTCTCACACAAGCCTGTGCTCTGGGTAACAGTGGTTTGTACCCAGAAACTACAGTATAAACCAAGACTTTGGGTCCCCATCATGCAGGCTAGATCCAGACAAGCCACCAGTGCAGGAACCTGCACTGAGCTGTGCAGTGGAAAATGAGAAACCAGAGCTAACACCGTGATAGTATCTCTGAGAATAATCATGCACTGAGCTCCTACCATGTTGTTTATAAAGGCAGAGCAGGCAGCAATCCAGGCACAGCCACGTGGGAACAGCACAGGAATGAGCACACAAGGCCCCTCACTTGCACAGACAGGACATAAAACAGAGACAGGGAATTTATTCCACCCTATACTGGGCTGGACTGGGGCTTCTCCACTCTCTGCTCAGTGGATTAGCAGCCTCTAACAATGCCTGTCACGACAGCTCTCCGTTTCATTTCCAAAAACTTGATTCTGTTTGTAATTTCTCATACCTGCTAATCTCTCCTGGATGTCTTCTGGAGCACAGGTTGTGCTGAGGCACGCGCCGTAGGCTCACACAGCTGGCTGCCTGGCTACCTGCTGCAGCAAGGCCAAGGCAATGAGCAGGGTTTGGGAGTCTCGGCTGCAAGGCTTCTGCCTATGGGAACAAAAAGCAACAGGCATTTTAGAGACATGCTGAACTGAGCTGGTAAGTCAATGCAGCACTACCAAGGGCTACAACTGCTCATCTGTGCTGCTCTAAAAACCTTTCAAAGTCACTTCTGCCATCTCACACAAGCTTCCAGAGTCCCTATCCTTTCCTCCTTTTCAGTGTAAAACTCCAATGACTCTTTTAAGCAGCAAGGTAGTGCACAGAAGCAACCCTACAGAAATAAGCCCTTGCACCCCAGCAACCACAGGCTACTTTGAAGGAAGAACGCAGGCAGCAAACACAAGGGAGGGGATTACGAAGCAGCTGCTGCAAAGAAAGAGGCTTCTGTTTCCAGCAGCAAAAGGTTCCCTTGGCACAAAAATAAGCCCTGAGGCCACGTCTGATAAAAATTTCCTTCGCTCCTGAGCCCTCCCTCTGTTGATGCATCACCATTTCCACACTCCATCCCTCAGAGGCTGCTCCTCAGCCACCAACACCAGATGATGGGGACATGACAGCAGCACTGACACCATTTGGCTGTGTGCGTTCCAACAGCACAAACACGTGCTGCGACATAGGGCACAGACCTCAACTTCTTATGGCAGCCTGGAGCATCACAGCCTTCATGTGCTACTCATAAAAGGAACATGAAGAACTGCTTTGCAACGCATTTCTCCTATTTTTCCCCTCTTTCTCCTCAGCTCCAAATGAATGCATCTGGCTGGGGTGAGAAAAGGGGGAGAAGGACACTGGGAGTTATTCACTTATTGCAGCTCTTTTTACATCGCATTTTCCTCCCCTTACAACCTGGCCCTGGCTGGTTTCCCAAGCAAGAACAGAGAGCCGGAGGTCCATCCATCTCTATTTAAATGCCTTTTATACTGAATTGAATAACTGTACCTCTATTTTACTCTGAGGCTAAAGGTGACTAACTTAAAGGTGATTATCTTTTGTTAATAGCCTATGTTAGTGAGCGAGATCTCGGAATTACCTTTGTAATCCTTCCCCACACTTTAATGTTGCTATTATTATTAATATTGCTCTTTAAAACACACTTCTCTCCTGCCACATAGAGGCAGCGGCTGCTGGTTCTCACAGAGATGGTGGAAAAGTTCCTTCCATGACCACTGGGGAAGATCCTGGAGCATCGTGCACAGCTCGCTGTGCAAGCGCTGTCATGAAGGCATTTGTTTAACCTACTCAGGATGGATAGAGACTCAATGGGGACAGCACAGATTCTGCACTGTCCTTCACCGTTTTTCACTATTTAGACAAAACATTTTACCTTTTAAACAAACCCATCCTCAGCTCTCCATCCCACTGCAAGCCCCGGGGCTCAGTGGCAGGGCTCCTGAAATATCCCATCAGGAAATCCCTGCAAAGCATAAAGAACTGGCATGAGGCTTATACTTTTCACGGCCTTGATTTTCTGCTGTCTCTGCTCTAACAAATTACATTTGCCAAGCTTTCTTTGTACTGTCTGCTCAGCACTGCTCTACTGAGGACTCCATGCCAGGGAGACCACCCCTACACACTGAGCTCCTCTTCCCCACAAGGACACCCTCTTGTACCCACATTTCCATAAGCAAAACAAGACTGATCTGAATAATGCTAACAAGTTACCGGGATAATGCAGCAACAGAATTAACATGCATTCATCTGCTCTAGCCGAAATACACTTCACACAAATGCAGTAATGTACATGTTGCTTCCAACATCTCTGCCTGTTCTTTCTTCTCTTTCTCCTGCGTGTATATTACTTTTTGCCATCTCTGATGCAGAGGAAACGAACTAAAGGTTTGGAGAGAAGTGTATAATTTGGTTCAAGGCAGGCTAGCATTTTCTAACATCATCAGCATTGTACTCAGGTATGAAATGTGCAATTTTACCAGCATATTCAAGGCAAAAGGTAAAAGCCTTGCTATTAAAGATAAAATGTTATGAACTTTTAATGCTAACTATTATTATTGAACAGCTAAATGTCCAGAGGTAGAGAGAAGAAATACATTTCCCATACTGAATACACAGCTTAAAAGCTGTGAGGTAGATAAACAAATGACATATTTTTTCCACATAAAATGTACATTAGAATACTATTATTAAGCTTAAAACATCGAGCATTGAGATGTAAGAAACCAGCCATGCCACCTCATCATCACACACTACTTTCCAGCTGTGTCTGACACTTTTTGTGACCCCAGAAGTTAACAAAAGGGCAACGGAGCTGTGCAGGGTCTGGAGCACAAGTCTTATGGGGAGAAGCTGAGGGATGGGATGGGTCAGTTTGGAGAGAAGGAGGCTCAGGGGAGAGCTCTCTATAACTCCCTGACAGGAGGTGGTGATGAGGTGGGGATCGGCCTTTGCTCCCGGGTAACAGCGACAGGATGAGCAGTGACGACCTCAAGCTGCACCAGGAGAGGGTCAGGTTGGAAATGAGGAACAATTTCTTCTCAAAAAGAGTGGTGATGCACTGGCACAGGCTGCCTGGGGAGGTGTGGAGTCACCATCCCTGGAGGTATACAAGAAAAGGGTAAATGTTGCATTGAGTGACATGGTTTAGCTGCATGGTGGTGAGGGATTGATGGTTGGACCTTAGTGGTCTTTTCAACCTTAATGATTGTATGATTCTATGATTCCAGAGCCCGTTATCCACCTGCAGGCAGCCAGCCTGCACCAACCCATCTCTCCTTCACTGCAATTAGTCTAAATTGTTGTGGTGTGCAAGGTGAGCACATTCTGTTGTGTCAAAGACATCAAAGTAACACATTTCAAGCCACACTTTCCCATCTGCATCAGACTGAGTACAACACCACTACGGTCAAGAGAACTGAGCCAGGAAGCATCGCCAACCAACCCCCATGGCAAACCCCTCCGACCAATCCTTTTCCCAGACAGAGCAGTTTAATTAAACTCATTAAATCA
>JAOWBP010004377.1:2493130-2508705 GCA_028571105.1 Tragopan temminckii
GCCTTGAATGCCTCCAGGGATGGGGCATCCACAACCTCCTTGGGCAACCTGTTCCAGTGCCTCACCACCCTCTGTGTATGAAAAACCCTTTCCTTCCATGTTGTGCCACTCTGTGCAGGTTAACTCACAGATCCTGACTCTGAGCATCCCCATGCACACCAAGCTTCACTCCAGGCAGAAGGGAGATCAGCGTGCTTTTCCTGAAACTGACAAAAAAAAAATCACTGGAAGGCTGGCATTGCTTTTAAAAAGGGGTCAACAGCAGGTCGTCGATACAAGAAAATAGGTCATGGCATCTTAATTGGAAAATCATGAATTTGGGGCCGTCCTCATGACCATAACACGGCAAAGCCAACCCTGTTGGACAAAATAATTTTTCAGGCAAATTCTCATTGAATAAATCTTTTACGCTGAAGGGAACATTTTTTGGTACTCTGTTTTTTAATACCATTACCTTTAACTGTCAAGCCTGACAAGTATGGAATAGTGTTTTCTTACAAAAATTAATAGAAAAAAACTACAAGGAGTTTTTTCTCACTGCAAATGAACTCCCCGTTTTGCCATTTAGCCCTAATGGCTATTTTTTTCGGTCCCAAATCTTTTTTCCTCTCCAAGATCTGGACTTTAAGGAATCTGAGTAGACAGGCTTTAATGCTTGTTTATAGAAGTTCTGTACCACGGGTATATTGTAATGAACTCATTATATTTAAGAGAAGGATCTGTGAACAACCATGACCTGTTAATCCCATTCACTCACACACTCCTGGTTTTCTCCCTACTGTTTCTAAGCATTCACATGAGTCCTTCAACACATTCAGGAGCCTAGAAACACCTTGGGACTTGCAGATCCAAATCAAGACCTAAATTAACAGCCACACAGAGGTGGCACACAGCACACATCTGAGCAGGGCTGCATCCCTCCTGGCTTTACCTTCTGAGCAGTGCACCTGGGTTCAGGTGTCCCCTTAGTTGGTAGAGAGCATCCCCATCTCCAGATAGCACTTGAGCAGACAGGGGATAAATCCATTTATACAATAAATGAAAAATCTCCACGTGTAATAAACATATAAACTCCCCATATAATAAATAAATAATCCAGCTTAGCTGTGCAGGCAGACGTGCAGCGAGAGCCCCTGCTGCCCCAGCACACTGCTGCAACCAGCTGGACTGCAAAAGGATAAAGCCTCAAGTGATTTAAAACACGTAACTCGATTTGGAAACATCCACACTGGTGGGATTTGTGTCAGTTTACCTCCGTAAGTCCCCAAACTGAGTTAAGCGGCTTCCCAAACCATTGGGGATCACTTCTGTAGGGCTCCCAGGAGAGGCAGCCACCAGCATGCAGCTGTGTTTGCACTTCTCATTTCCAAGCAGGTGAAGGAATCAATACGAAGCTAAGTGAATTAATCTGGATCTAGAGTGCTTTAATAAATAACAAGGCCTGCAGAAAACTCAGTCCCTGCTTCACTGTTTCTTTCAGAAGCCTTCACCCAAGCTGGTAAGAAATGATTAAAGCTCCTAAGGCACTTCTGGATCAGCCTGGTTTTGTGGTACAGCCTCTGGTGCTGGTTTGAGCTCCGGGTGTCAGGGCTCATTGGATGAATCCATTACAAAAACCAGAAGAGATCGCTGTGATTTCCACTTCTAACCCAAACCTTAAGACTTCCCAGAAACAATTCCTCCTAAAAGGAGAGTGGATATTTTTAGGAAAAGAAAAACATGTACAAATTTCCAGCAAAACGGGAAGCTTCACGTTTCTTGGTGGGCTGTTAAGTGGCCCTGCTGCTCCCACTGCTGAAAACATGTTTTATTTCTAGTCTGAATGTCCCTACCTCCAGCATCCCTCTGCTGGATCCTATTACGTTTGTCTGCTGGGCTGAAGTCCGCCTTCAGTTGTTTCCATGCCTCCCTCCAACAGTGTTCAACTCTCACCGCCACCTTCCCTCATCAGACAACCCAAACCTTCCGCCTCCAGAGGAAGATGTGCTTTCCCGTAACTTAATAATCCCCAAAACCCTTCTCTCAGTTCTCTCCAATTTATCAACATCTCCCTCAAACTACCAAAGTCCCAACTGGAAACTGCAGGAGGAGCACCTTCCTCCTCGTCTCCAATATTCCTCCCTTTCGTGCGGCCAAAGAAAACATTTCTCTCTCTTTTTTGCCACTCTCCCGTGCAGGGTTGCTCGTTGGCTGAGGGTTCTCACAAATCTCGAGTCACTGATCCCCCAGATATGGCCCAGCTCTACGTGGGCTCAATGAGAACACGCTGCTTGTTTTCATCCAGGTTACTAATGGAATGTAAATCACTCTGCACTGGTGATCTGTCCTTTAATTTATTTATCTCTTCTTCATATTTTGACCTCACCTCAAAGATGGATCAGCGATAACTCCTGGGCTCAATTAGAAACATGTCTGCCCACTGATGAATTCCCATTTAAAATCGGAGATGACAGCAGTTTTTTACCCATTCCAGAAGTGCCTAATTGGTTTTCTATCATTTGTGCTTTACATAAAAAGTTACTTGGAGCCAAGACAACACTTTCACAGGAGCCCAGAGTAATTTGGGCTGCAAGGAGGTCACCCAGCCCGCCCTGCTGCTCAGAGCAGGCTCAGCCCCAGACTGGTCCACCATACCCATGGCTCATGGAAGCTGATGACCTGACTATTATTACATTTATCAACACAACTTGTAATCTTCCTGGAAAAAAAAAAAAAAATCTAATTAGACAAGCACCATATTCTATAAGCCCATGTTGACTGACACTACTTACATTAATCCCTCTAATTCTTTACTAATTACATGTACTATCAGCAATTCCATTATTTTGTCTGGGATTAATGTCAGGCAGAAAAATCTGTAGTTATTTGAGCCACCTTGTTTATCCCTTAAAAAATAATAGCACTAAAGTAAACTTCTTCCACACAGGCGTAACCTGCTGGTATTCATTATCTCTAATTAAGAGCTACTATATAATATTCTTTCAGTATAAAGGGTCTTTTCTTGCTATAAGACCTACTCACACAATCTTGCCTCTTCCCCTAAGAAACAGAGATATTTGTTGAACTCTTCAGAATGCTGTACAATATTACCAGCGCGATCGTTTTCATGTAGCACTGATCTATTGTAAACTTAATTATATCATTCAAGAAAAAGAACTGCATTTCTATGGGGATTTCATTTTGAAAGCCATATGTTGGAGCCTTGTACTGCAAATACTAAAAATGTGCTCGGAATTCCTAAAATTACACTTGAAAATATCCAGACACAGAAACAATCGCATCTAACATAGAAGAAATTCTATATTGGGCCTCGTTTTTACAGATCAAGGGGAACTGATGACAGGATGTAAAAATATAGTAGCAGCTTAGGTACAGGGGACTGATTTGATTACATTTGTTATGTGCAAATAGAATAAAACCCAAACGAGTAATGTATCTACTTGATGATTTAAAGCGCCAGCTTAACAAAGCTGAAAATAATTACAAAGCAAAACAATTGGGGGAAAGAATTTGAGCAGGAATTTGTGAATGATAATTGGAACTGCTCAAGACCATTTGCTGGCTCGCAGAAGAACCACAACCCTGCAGGCTGCAGCTGAAGGCAGCCACGTGTGCAGGGCAAGAGAAAGCCAAGGCAGATAGATGGGAAGCTCTTCCCCATGTAAGACATGAAACGTGAATGGCAGTGAGTATAAAACAGCCGCAAGGAATGGTACCAGAGTGGTAAGGGGTGTCATATATGGATTGAAGGAGAATAAATACACTGGGGACAAAATGATTGATGGGTTGGTGGTTGGACTAGATGATCTTGGTGGCCTTTCCAACCTTAATGATTTTATGACTACGGAAATAGAAAAGGAAGGTCCTTCATCTCCGTGCGGGTCAAAGATTGAGATCCATAAGCAGAAAACATGTTGCAATGGACAATGCCAGCAGGACGTGTGCTGGAATCATCCCTGGGTTTGCACTCAAACCAGAACACCTGGAGGTCAAACCCAAGCCCATGTCTGCATTCAGTGCATCCCCAGCACTGTGCCCATGGGGTCTGGAGGAAAGGTTTTGGGGTGGCTGCTCCACGGCCCCATCTGCCCTGCTCACAGCAGTGCAGACAGCGCCTCAACCAAACCTAAAGGCTCATCCAACAGGGTCAGCATCCAAAAAAAAAAGAAAAAAAAAAGAGTATCTCTGCATGCAGCAGAGCATCTCTGCCCCCAGGCAGATGGGGCACAGGCTGATTGCACAGTCAGGCTGAGCCAGAGAGATCACGCCAAGACCTCCTTGTACGTTCTCCCTCCAACCCACAATACACAGAATGCTCCACTCTAATGGGGTGAAACAGAGAGACAAACAGCCCTCTGCAGAGGCACAGCGCAGCACTTGAGTCTTGTGGAGGAGCAGCTCCTCTGGTCAGGACTGCTCTGCAGAGCAGAGCTTTGCAGGGAAGGTCCTTAAGGGTTAATGCCCTCCTCATCTCCTCCTCTTCTTCTCCCTCCTCCCCACTCCAGCGAAGGATCCTTGACAAAGAATCTGCATTCAATATGCAACAAGAGAGGCTCTGGTCTGCGCTTTTTAATAAAGAGCAATTCCTTTGCATTCTCAGGTGTCCCTTAAAATCAAGCCCTGATATTTCTACTGTGTTATTACCACGGTCTGTAGATGTCTTCAGACTCAGAAAAGCCATTTGCTCTGCAGGTATGCTTTGCCCCTGCGGTGCTGAACAGTTCCTCTCTGTTAAGAAAAGCCCCTCTAGAGGAACTGGTACTTGGAGCCAATTAGTGGGCCTCTCCCACCTCCTCTCTTGCCAGTTTTTCTTGGCAACAGCATCCAGTCCCCACAGCTGAGACACTGGTCCCTGCAGCGTGCCATTAGGCAGCAAAATCAGGGAAATAGCACGTGTGACCTCAGCAAGGAGGAGATGCTGTACTTTTTTCTAACCTTCTTAATGATGCACTTCATGTTTCAGCCCTTGTGACACTGCTAATTAAGTCTGGAGAGCATAGGGGCCGCACGGCACAGATAAATTTACCTCTAAGGATGAGGAAAGCCCCACGATTACAAACAGGGGAGAAGGGTGTTCCTGGAACCAGGAGGACATGGAGAGGAGCACCTCCAGCACTGGGGAAGCTGCAGAGAGCCCCACAGTGGGGCCCAGTCCTGAGGTCTGGGCTGAGGAAGAGTCACTCTGTGCTGCCTGATGTTCAGGCTCTGCCCCATCTGCACTACAATGCCCATAGACAGCCCTGGGTCGAGAAGAAAGGATTGCATTCAACTCCCCAAATTACTACATAGAAAACTCACTCCACAAAGAAAGGGGAATTTAGGTCCAGATTAAGTTTAAATGCGAGATTTGGAATCGAGAGATCGTGTCTGCGTTCAGATTCACAGATTCTTATCTCTTCAGATGTAATACTCTGACCTCCTGCATAGCACAGGTCACACAGCTGCAATCAGAACAGTCTGTTTCAAGGCCTTTAACTTCTGTTTGAGCTACAGGGTATTCCAAGGAGGACACGCATTCTTGATTTGGAGTGATCAAACCATGGAGAATCCATCGCATACCCCGGTAAACTGTTCCAGAGGTTAATTACTCTCCCTGTTAAAAATTTGTACCTTATTTCCAATTTGAAATTTTCTGGCTTCAGTTTCCAGCCATTGGATCTTGTCATGCCTTTGAGTGCTCAATTAAAGCTAAAGCATCAGATCCCATTTCCATCTGTCAGTGCTTAAGCACAGAAAGCTCAGTAGCTGCTTCACACGAGGTTTTCAACAGGATCTGAACAACCAACAGTAACATTTCTGTCTGCTTTGAGGTCTGACTTAGAAATCAAGCCAAAAGGGTGAATTAATTTTTAGTAATTAGCAATTCTTTAAAAAGCTGGGCAAGAAAGAGATCTGGATGGAAAAATTCTGATCTGGATGGAAAAATTCTAACAAGTCTGGTTGTACACCTGAATTCACCATTTTCTCCATAGTGAAACATTTCATTGGGAGCCTCCTGAGCATCAAAGCACGGCAGTGAGTGCCCTGCACCATGCTACGCAGGTTGGATTGCAACCCAAACAAGCACTCAACTGGGATGGATGTGCTGCTCCCTAAACCACTATGGAAACAAACTTCTTCTCTCAGGTTGACCTGGGAGAGCCGCTCTCCTGCCACCTCCCTTCCTCCTCTTCCATGGAAGAAATTCATTTGTTGACAAGCAGAACAAAAGTCCATGTTCAACTAAGCAGCAAGAGGTGCCATAGACAATGCTATGGGACAATCCCCCTGCCCAGTAACTGTCACACTGGTCAGTATCTGCTCAAGTGCAGATCTGGTGACACTTCCACTAACAGGGCTTTTTCTCTCTCTGAAGAGCAACAAACAGCTCCTACAAAACAACACTGATGTCTAACTTGGACAAGACTCACGAATCCAAACTGCCTGAGTGAATGGTGCAGCAGCCACTGACTGCTTTCAGGTGAACTTCAGAGAGATGTGGAGGGAAGCGGGGACTTGTGATGGGAGCAGACTTGGGATCTCCCACATGCAGGATGTCACTGCATTGATGCAAGCTCTAAGGACAACCAGTGCTTCCCTGCTCGAGGCACTGGTGGCACATTCTGCCATTGAATTAGTTTGCCATACGACAGGCAGACGAGCTACTTGAATATGCCTGGGGCCCAGTGGTTTTGTCTTGCTTTCACTGTTTCCTCTATGCATGCAGCCTTCATTATGCTGAGGGAAGAAGGGAATCAAATTTATCTCCTAGACAAATATTGATTTGCAGGCCTATCAGCAAAGGGTCACTTTGGGTTTTCATTGCTTCAGCTCAAACTGTTACTTCTCTCATTGCTCTCCTGTAAAGCCCAGAAGACACAACCACAATGATCTGGATTCACAGATGACACTCTGTGCAAGGCCCTACAGCTAAGAGCCATGCAAATTTGAGCAAATCCTCAAGGTCTGTCCAGTTCATTGACAAATACTTTTTGTCACCAAAAGTGAAAAGCAGCAAAGTTCTCTTCTGTCCTATACAACACTCAAATCTGTGGGAGTCCAATTCACCCTCATGATGTCTGCTTCTATAAAGCCAGGTCCAAAAGGTCACAGGGAGGAGGTTTGGGTAGGAACTGACAGCTTTTTCATGGATGATGCTGTTCACTAAGAATCCTGATGCAAACTCAGAGATAGCTGTCAATGGCAAAGACCTCCCAGGTCCCCTCACCTTTCCTCTGGCCACCACAGGACTGTTGCCAAACCCACAGCTGCCCAGAGCTGCTTGACATGCCACTGAGTAGGAAAACCCATTGAAAGGAAGCCCTGTGACCCAAGGGATCCTGGCTGGTCTGTGCCCAAAGCAAAGCCCTTTTCCAACCCAAAAGCAGCCCTGGGTAAGAAACCAGGCTCCAGCAGGTCAGCTTCATTCCTCGCGTTCCTCAGGTCATCCTTCCCCAAGAGTTCTGTTACTGAGCCTATTTCTGACCCCATAACCTTGGCCGACTTAATCCTCCTATATCAGAAGGAAACAGAGATTGTTTTTATCGTATCTACCTGTCTCAGATTTATTGTACCCAGATGGATGACTCTGGGCTGTGTTTTCTATTAAGAGGTATCTTTATTTTATCACATCAATAAGAAAGAGGTATGCGGGTCCTGAGGTCTGTTCAGCCCAACCATCAGACACACAATATTTTTCTTTCCTGGAGAGAACTGCTGGAGTTACTAAGGCCCTAAATTAGCAAAGCTCACAAGTGTAAATGAAGCTTGAGAGTACATGCTTAAGTCCCGTGAAGATTATGGTAAATTACAGTCCAATTCCAGCAGGCACTTACAGTCTTTTATATCTACATTTGTAACTATATGATTACACGTTATCTGAACACACACACCTCAAAGCACGTGCTTGAATATATTGCTGAATCAAAACTCCAACACTCTCCATGCCTGCCCTGCAGCAAAACACAGCAGAGTTATCAGAATTCCCATTAGCAGCGACCACATCTTAATAAAACTCAGTTTTAATGCTGGGCATATCCGACCTGATCAAAACACCAGAGGCTGCTAAATGACAGCACCTGCATCTGATCTTGCTTTTACACAGTAAGTGCAGGGACACGAGCTCATAAACAAGTGAGGAAACACATTTAACCAACAACCCACAACTTACTCTCAACAAGCTTACCGATGTCAGCACATGTGATAAAATTAGCCTGTTGGAGTCTGTGATTTTGGTATGATTATCTGCTAATTGCGTGCTGTAAGTTGAGAGGGGTGGGCTTAGCAGCTCGCCGGGGGCTGCTGCCTGGTTGTCTTCCCACAGAACTTGCTCACAAGGCATCTAAAAATAACTTTATAGGCAATTCTCCTTCTGAAGGGAGAGGCAGGGCAGAACAAGAGCAGGCAGGTTAACCTCTTCATGCCTGAACATCCACGTTTGTGCACAGGTATCCGGCCCCCACGTCAGCAGAATCCAACCTTTGGACTCCTTTTCACCAAACGCAGCCATTGACAAGGCCTTAACGCTTTTCTTTTTCTCATTTCCTCCAAACTCAGCTTGCTGAGCAGCACATCTGCCCTTCTCCTCCAGCACCCATGCAAGCAACGTTACCTGCCCCACAAGCTGGATGTCCCCAGTGCTCTGCAGGGCTGTGGGGTTCTGCTGTAAAGTACCTGCTATGAAGAACAGTCTGATGTCATGTAGGGCTGCCCCAGCCCATCACACCCCATAACAGCACAGTTTGGGTCCCATACAGACACTGTGAGCAGAGGTAACCCAGCAGTTGCCCTGCACCCCACATCCGCCTGCCCCACAGCCCCAGCAGCAGCTGCTGGCTTCTACCTGACTCTGCCTTTATGCATGTTTATCTCATATTTATCCCAGATCAGGTCATAATAATGGACACAAACACCCCAAAAACATCTGGGAAAATACAACAATGTGCACTGTCAGAGGTACATGACAAGTGCACGAAAGTAGTTTTTTCGATGGAGGAAATCTATCAAAAGAGAAGAAAAGAAAAAAAAAAAACAAATTGGATGAAACACAAACAAAATTTCATCCATTAAGCAATTCTATTAGGCTACAGACCAAAGGAGAATATTGATTCAAGAAGCACAGTGTGAGTGACTAAATGCTTACGAGCATCAGAGACCCACAGCAATCAATTACTGCTCACAGCCAGTTACTGGAGCTGCTCTTAGGATGTGTTTTCCAACATCAGTGATTTGCTGAAAAACTCTGCTGCTGGTGCTAAATACAACAGAATGCATATAAGGACTATGGGCAGTGAGCACACGGGGAAAATTTAAGCCTCTGAACAAGTTAATCATACTGCTAATGACAGGCAAAACAGGACAGAGCACACAGACCTTACGGGAAGTTTGAACTCATACAATTTAATACAGCATCCAGAAGAGACCAAGCTTTTCTATTTCTTGGACAATCAGTCATGTTTTTCATGACAAATTCACCCCTATATTCAACATGATGAACTTAGACTAAAAGCAACAAACATCAGCAGCTGTGAAGGCTGAAGTCTCCCTTAGCGCTGGCACAGCTACCCAGGGAGGTGGGGAGTCACCATGCCTGTAGGTGTCCTGGAAACACAAGCCTGTGGCACAGAGGGACACTGTTAGTGGGCAGGGTGGGGGTGGGCTGGGCTTGGACTTGGGGATCTGAGAGGTCTTTTCCAACGTCAGTGATCTGTTGACTCTTAGCACATGGGCAGGTGGGGTGAAACCTGCAGAAAAAGGCACAGGTAAAAGCCTAACTACGAAGTGAAGCAGTGCTAGAGATGCGCTAGAAATCTCCTGAAGTTTCCAAATGACTTCATATCGCCACGCAGACAGGATGCATCTTTTAAAGGCTTGGCTTTTACAGATTGCTGAAAAGTAGCTGAAGACGCCTGCATGTCTTGTACAGCTCTTCTGCACTTCATCCCAAATGAAGACGTGAGCCAGCCCTGGTACTTATTGAACTGGAACACACATTGCAAGCCTCCTGGTGCTGGCCCATCATTACTCTTTCCCTTGAGAAGAGGCTAAGCCTTTTTTCCCAGACAAAACTCAGTAAGTGCTGAGGGAATGCAGAATCCTGCTGGCAGAAGAGAGGTGTTTTGCATGACCATTTCCCTTCTTCTGCATTAATCCCCCTTCTGCATTTCTCCTATGCGGTCAGCATACACTATTTCTAAACCTAGCTTTCTTTTTATCATTAGCTTCACCACCACTGGTTTCCACTGGATGCAAACGCACATCTGTGCATGTTCCCCAAGTTAAAGCTGCTCTCACAAATCCCCCTTCCCTGATCCCATTGCTCCATGGGGCTGGCTGCTGTCAGCTCTTCCCCAGGCATAGCAAGGTGCCCATCTCCACGGGGTGGGATTCACTGAGAGCTCTGCCCTCTAAGCAAGCCTTTTGTATTTTGTTAATTCTCAGCGTAAATAAAATAAAATAAAATTAAGGAACCAGGACAGCTGCTGGAGGCTGTTGTGAAGCTGTAATTTAGCAGGGTTTATGAAGCCAGACACCCTGCCTCTTACAGAAAGCACTGTATTCCCGAGAGATGTTTTAAAATAATGGGATCGGATACCGTTCCAGTATTTGCTCATGTAAATTGTTTTTCTTCCCCTTTTTTTTTTTATTCTGTTAGCTGACGCAAAGGATTAAAAATATCAACATGTGGAACTCATGCAGACAGTCCCTCAATAATCCCTTTTTACCCACCAGCCCTCCAGTCTGAGAGCTCAAAGACCAAAACCAATAGGTGTTATGAGACCTAAATTGATTGCAATTTAAAATGCCATGAAAAAAAAGGAGGTAGTTTCTTAACTTTGGACTGAAACCAAACATTCCAAGAAACTCCATCAACATTCCTCCCACAGAAGCCGGCTGGCTATACAAGAAAGGTGTGGAGGTGCTGGAGAGGATCCAGAGGAGGACACAAGGATGCTCAGAGGGCTGGAGCACCTCTGCTGTGAAGAATGGTTGACGGATCAGAGGGTGTTCAGCCCGATCCTATGGCCATTCAGGAGACACGTGCTGCAGTACCTCATTAACCTCCTAACACACAGTTCATATCCCTTCTAATCCCTGACAGCACATCCTTACCTGCCACAGCCTGACCACATATAACGTCCATGATGCAGCATTCCTCATCTCCATGGTGTTCCAGAAGTCCAAAACATGCCAAACCAATCGTGCATCTGTTGACAGTTTCACAATACATGAACACACTTGATTTCGCTCAGTCCATCACTCACCTATCAATACCCACAGGCCCTTTTCCCTCAAACAACTGTTTTATTTTAGCAAAGAAGGCCAAGCCAACCTGCTGACGGTTTGGTACCAACAGAACAATTCGATACATTATGCATTTCAACTTCCATTCATCAATATTTATCCATAGATGAAATGAAGGAGCTGCCTTCCAGGCACATATGTTTAACGTCAGCTCATGACTGGAGGCTAAATACACCTCCCTGACTCCAAAAACCTCAAACAAAGGGCTCCTGTGCACTCGAGATGCACAGCCAGGGTCGGGTAGAGGTGAGGAGTTATCCCTATCTCAAGGTTACTCACACAATGCATAAACTCCAGGATCGAGTTGCAGGCTCTGCACCAATTTCTCACTCAAAGTCAATCACTTCCAGTGGAAACCAAGGAAAAGCAGAGGCCTTTGGATCCCACTCAACCTCCAGGAGGGAACGGGGCTGTTCGAGCAGCTTTCTGTCTCCAGAGAGCCTCTTGGATGGCTGGCCTTCTCCTGCCAGCCCCCTCACCAGACTGCAGCAACATCCAATTTCTTGAAGTATTTTGGAATTAATTCCAGTTCAGCAGGGCAGGAGAAGCGGGATGAGGTTAGGAAGAAGCATGAGAGGTCCTGGCCTGCTTGTCCAGGCACACCATGCTCTGAAACATCCCTGCCCAAAGGACCTCTGCCATGGGCTGTGGTCTCCTTCCAGCAAGCCAAAGATCTGCTCCACTTGCCCTTCACCCAAAAAGTAAAAAACATCTTACAGAAGAGTAGTCAGGAAAACCATGAAGAAATCAAACTGACCGTAATTTTCATGTATATTAAAGGAAGTATTTTCCCTAAATAACACATAGGCAAGAAGGATGAAAGGATGAGAGACAGGAACCACCATTATTGCCTAAAATCTCTTTACTCTCAGAGCCAATTACTGTCACCAAGTTACAAGTACATTCTGCAAACACAAGGTTTCGGTCTTGGGACCATACACCAATATCTCATTTGCTTTAAAGAGATGCCTTTAATTGCACTGCCCAGATGTGTGATCTGAGCATCTGACAGAGCAATTAATACTTACTGGTGAAGATCAGCCTCTATTTTCAAAAGCAAAACTGCTCTCTGCCTCACAGGAGAGCAGAACCTTCATTTGGAAAAGGGGAATGCAGCTCCGTCCCCATCCTGCTGCAGGCTGCTCACAGCAGCACTGAGTCCTGATGAATTTCCATCCCATCCCACAAGGAATTGCAAGACTCAGGGCAGCACTGCTTGCAAAGTGCTTTGAAACCATTCTATGGAGGCTATAGAAATGCAGAGTAGTGTGATTTCATTACCTCTCCGAAGCTTTCAGCATTTCCAGCCAGACTCGGGCTGCTGAATCCTCACACACACACGTCAGAGGGGGAATTCTTGTCTCCCTAGCCAAACTGCTGTGAGTTTTTTGCTGAAACAGCTTTCCTATGGATGCAGGCAATGCCCAGCAACACAACCTAGGCAACTGGTACACATGCCCTGCAGCCCCTGGCCATCCCCAGCTCCTGACGCTGGGGCACAGCCAATTCCTACTAATACAGCACTGCACAGCAGCAAACAAAGCACCAAACCCCAAGTGCTGCACCTGCTGAACACAGTGTCCCACTGGGATAAGCGTGTCCCAAAGGGAACCAGCACACAGCGGGATCAGCTGGTGCTTTTGCCCACCCCATACAATGTATTTCCCTTCTATTCTTTCCCTCCTCTTTTACAGTGGTAGGTGGGAACACAGAAGAGCAATCTTTCATCGACATCAGAAGCCATCAATCACCCTCTAAAAACAGCTGAATAATAGAACAAAAAGAGAAAGAGAGAGAGAGAAAAGGATCGGGGCGGGTCTGTGGGTATGGAAATGCCTGCCCTGGTGAAATATACTGTAAATTAGTCTGAGGCAGGGGAATTCAGAGCCAGAAGGGGCCCCAAAGCTCACTTAATATCAACTCCAAAAACATTACACTAATGTATTTTTAAATATGATTTACAGGATGCTCTATCTGAGAGCATCAAGTGGACGGAAGAAAATGAAGAGCTGGGCTGGCACTAAAGATGTGGCTGGGGAGGAAGCCAACACCTCCCTGCTGCGGGACCCAGGGCTGAAAGGGAGAGGAAAAGCACACGAAGGGCAGCTGGGCTGCCTCGCCAGGTCCCCAGATTCCCTCAGAAATAAGAGCAGTGGGGATTTTGGCACGTGGTTCCCATCATCAATAAGACACTTGAGCAGCTGGAAACCTTCACCCTACAGAATTTGTATGGGGTGTATCCCTGCACAGCCCAACCCCAAGGGACAATATCCCAGGCTACTTCTAGGGCACACAAGGCTGAGCCACAGCTACCTCCAGGTAGGGATGCAGGTACAGCTTCTCTGCAGAATGAGCCCTCTTAAATATGTAGGCTGCTCTAAAAATAATGCCTCTTATTTATTTCCATGGAAACTAAGACAGACACAAAAAGCACAGTAACACTATCGAATAGAGCAAATCCTTAGCTACAAAACAGTCTTTTTCAACAATCACCACCATTAGCTGAGCCTTTTTGTCAGTAATGAATAAGAGCCTGCATGCCATGCTTATAAGTCTGTACTGGTGACCCATTGCTTCACAGCTGCTATGAAAGCATCACTGCTAGGAACATGCTGCCCATGCAGTCCAACTTCCACTGTGCTCGCATCCAATGTTTGGTCTCCACAAACACTCACAAGTACTGATGCATGTCAATGGTTGCCATTTTTTCTACTTGGAGGAATTCAATTCCACCCTTTCGCTTCATCCACACTTCCATGTCAGACAGCATTTGTCAGACTGCACCTCTGCTGCCCTCTGTCACATGGCAACAACACGTAATGGAATATTGTTGGGAAGGTTCAACCTCAAGCTGCCATCCCACCAACATCCACCTCCGACACTGAGGGTCAACAGAATAAAAGAGGAGGCATTACTTTGTGAGCAGCCCTTGTACATCAAACAGCTCCATTAGGATGAGCATCAGATGGAACAAAGTGGAGGAGATGAAGCTGCTCCACAGCTTGCTGCACTGATTCCTTTAAAAATGCCTCTGCAATGGGCTCAGCTTCACTCAACCCACTGCAGAAATCCCCTCCAGCAGCAGCAGATGCTCCTCCCAGCAGTATTAGCTCCCTGCCACAGGAGTGCAGCCAGCTGTGATACAGGAGCACAGGTCCCAGCCTGCCATCCTCACACTAAGGACGACCAGATGGCCCCGGCTGCAGAGGGACAGCTTCAGCAAAGCCTTAAGCACACGTTTAAGTTTCAGCATGTTCGGAACCATCCCCGGCCAACACAGCACTTCGGCATGGGAAGCGAAAGACACTCGGGCAAGGGACTGAAATTAAGCATGGTTTGGTGAACTCAGCCACGATGTTGTCATCCCAGTAATTTTCACCTGCCTGGACTTCTTTCGTAATAGCTTATTTTTAATTAAAATGTCCTTCAAGAAAGAAAATAAATACTTGCTCAGTTTAATGCTCTGTTTCCAATCTCAGTCGATTAGAGGGTAACTGAATAAAACAAACACAAATAACTCCACTGTAACACGCTCCCACTGCATCACCATGTGATTCGGGGTTGGACTCGATGATCTCTGAGGTCCCTTCCAACCCCTACAATTCTGTGATTCTGTGATTCTGACAACGTATTTCAAGTTATTAATGCTCTCTGTAGCTCTATCCATCATCATCTTCAGAGTCACGCTACTTCAAGAGGCAAGCGAGCTTCTAATGAGCCCTCAGACCGAAATGGGAAAGAAAAAATATATTCTATGCACAGCACTCTAATGATCACCTAATTCATTTCATTGTATCTGCTGTCGTGATTTATGAATCAGGCAAAAAGACTGGAGACGTTAAGTAAACCTCATGCACACAATATCCAAAATAAGACGCCTGTTGCAGGCTGTAAGAAGTGATGGGTGGTCCCCCAGTGTCCCTCTGGAGGCCCTGCACAGAGCGTCGGGCTGCAGCGTGGCACGTTGGCTTGGGTTCTTCAGGCCTTTCTTCAATAAATGACTTTCTGTGACTTTAATTCAGGCCCATAAGACTCCTGAAGTCTGCAGGCAGATGGATCAGATCCCACAGAGTCATGGAGTCGTTAAGGCTGGAGAAGGTCTCTAAGATCATCTAGTCCAATTGCCCACCTACCACCAATACTGCCCACTGACCATGTCCCTAGAAGCCCTGTCCAGGCTCTCTGTCCTCCCATACCCATGGGGCATTACAGGGGTAACTAACCACCTGTAGCTCACCCCAAAGCTTTCCCAGCTCACACAGCAATGGGAAGCAATGGCAGAGGGAGCAGCA
>JAOWBP010004377.1:2522136-2539541 GCA_028571105.1 Tragopan temminckii
ATTTGCACTTGGCCTTTTGCAGTTTCCATCTTACAACATGGCAGCTGCAGGGATGGCCAATGGGCAGCACTTAACAGTGCACCACCGTGTGGTCCTTCCTCCCCAAAAGTCCTTCTACCTGCACAGAAGGCAGTTTAATGGTTTGTGGTTTAATGCAAGATGGAGAAGGCTTCTCACCTCTCCTGATGACAGCACGCTGCTGTGTGTCTCCTCTTTTTGGGTGGAGGCAGGCACCCTTCTTCCTTATCATCATATCCTCCTGCACCTTGTTCCAAGAGACATTACTGTTGACTACCCTACATGCTTCTATCATCTGCAAAACACGTCGCTTCATCTGCTTCATCCATGGGGGATTCTGCTACAACCTTTTTCCACCAGGAGAGCTTACCATGTATTCCATGCTATGATTCTGTGATTCCTACCCCTTAGCCAACTACAAGGACCGCCTTCACCTCCTGCCATAACTTACAGCCAGAGCCTTTGATGTGAAAACTCGACAAAAGCTTTCTGGAAATCCACGTACACTCCACAGTTTGGATAGAGATCCTGGTGGAAAATGGCCAAAAATGCAAATTCTGTACAATCATCTAAAGCACATTTTTCCGTAGGTTGAGCACTAATGTCCCTCGGTGGAGGGAAAGCCAAACCTACCACATGGATCTTTACATCCAACGCTCTTGGTTCAGGCCAAGGTACGACTTTAAAGGAGATCCTCTGATTTTCTGTAGAAGCCTTGCAACGTGTGAACGTGTATCCAGACAACCACAACGCTTTGGGGCTAGGATGCCATCTGGAAATCATTAGAAAGCACAGACTCGCTCATGGGATTTCATGCACTTCCCGTCCGACATGGGAACAGTCTGTTCCTCATTGTTCGGCTGCTTCTGTTCCTCAACACATCAGCTACAGACAGGAGAGTCACAGCAAGTGTCTCCATGCTGTGAGGTGCCTTTTTCCTCCTGTCCTTTTAATTCACTCCTTCGTCCCCAGTTTCAGGGCAGTAAGTTCCATCGCTCCCTCCCGCACTCGAGCACACAGGGCCCTATGGGAGCAGGGCAGCCTGTAACTTTGCTGAGGCCTGAAGCCAACTGGAATGGGGAAATTTTGGCTTTTCAGGTCTCTTCTTTGTGTGTTTGATCTTTGTTTGATTTTTTCCTAAGTACAGAACAACATGGTGAGAGCACAGAATAAATTTCATTCCTCTTCTAACTCATTTCACAAACTAAACGGGATCTGTAGCTTTCCTGAGCTGCCTTGGGGACCCTCTGGAGTGTCTCACATGTTCATATTTCAGCCTCCTTTCTGTCTGCATTTTATGCATTCTTCCTCCAAAATGTCTCAGCTTCCTATCCCAATTCTTCCCTGCATTTAGGGGGATATTTTTTTTATAGGCACATTGAGGCTGCAGATAAAACGTGAAGAGCCCAATTCTCCATGGCTACACGGGCTTTTGCAGTCACTTCCACTACTGAAAAGCAAACTAAAATGTCACTAGGAGTATGCTTTATTTATACTCACTTTCTGCTAAGTCAAGGAGACCAAAAATGCTGCTCTGTAGCATATCCTGACCAGTTGTCCTGATGTGATCGTACATCTCAAGGGTGGAGAAGCAGCAGGTAACACACGCCCAGGTGCGATAACTCAGGGACCTCCCAGCCCTGTACTGCAGAAGAAACAAAGCCAGGACATCTGGATGTAGCCAGACCAGTTTGTGCATATTTACTGAACAAGCTTATTTACAATCTATTTGTTTTCACGCAGTTTCATCACATTCTTAACGTTGTGTCAAGAGCAAAGGCAGAGCTCTCAACATGTTTAATGACCGACAAGGGCCCCAGGAGGAGTCACGCGATGGTGTGAGAAAGAATGCTGCTCTTCAGAACTTCAGCCAAGCAGAAACACCTCCATAGAACTCTCTGCAAAGGACTGGAGAGGGAAGAAGCTTGGAAACGAAGACAGCAAACGCCAGGAAAACTGAGGGCAAATGAAAGGAAAGCAAAATATTTTAACAACTCATTATTCAACTAAACTCATGGTTATGTTTTCATGCCCAACTCATGTCCTCTGAGTCTCTGCCATAAACAATGCTGCTTAGCTACGTACACCGTGCAGTTGTGGCCAACCCGAGGGCAGGATGTGCTGCTGGGATGGATGGATGTGGGGCTGTTGAGCTATTTTTCCAAGAGGAAACATCCCCAATCTCCTAAAACCAGCAACAGCTGAATGTTTTGAACCACTGAACCTCAGCAGCACTCTATTTGTTGCAAAGGAAGCAGGAAAGATATCACTGCTTTTATTGCCTCTTGAACGTCAGCTGGCATCCTCTGCTTTGGGATAACGCACTCTAATTGCACAGCCAGCCTTCCAAACACACTCTGCAAGCCTGCCACATGCGGCACTTCCAGTCGCAGTAATAACACAACAGCCAGCCAAGAAGCACAGCACAAGCACACCTCTGACCTGCAAGTGACCCACTAATTAGTGGCTGCCCAAGGTTAACGAACAGAGTGCTCTGTGCAGGGAGGAGTGTTAGCAGGGCGAACTCCAACCTCGGTAAACTGGTAAATCTATGCCAGGAGGTGTTTACACATTCATTAGCAATGTTGGCAAGACAAAACACAACAGAAAATCCCCTTCCCGTTAATAGTGAGCTCAGAATAAAATGAGAGGTCTCTCTTTCCTGCACGTAATGATTACCACAGAGGTTGAATTGTAACTACAGAATTAGGCCCCGCATTTGGGAACTGCCAGCAATCAGCTTGCAGAAGCTCAGGATGTTTTGCCAGTTGTTGCCTGCCACAGCTATGGAGTCAAGCATCTCGTCTCATCCCATGACTAACAGGAAAACGGCGCTGGACACTCCAGATTATAGTTGGACTGGCACTTCTAGAGAGCTGGAAGCATTCGGCCCCACAGCAGGGTGAGGGTTTGGACAGCCCTGGGCTGCACACTGGGACGGAGCTTTTGCTCTCACTGGATTTGACAGGAACATCATCCAGATCTGAGAGGTCACATTTCCACTCTCGCTCTTCCTCTCCTCCCAGCAGGAGGATTATGCTGCAATAATCCAGGAAAAGGCAGATCTCACCCCACTGCTGCACCCCCTGTGGGCAGAGATAGCCACGATTTAGGGTCAACTCCACTTAAACAGCCCTATCCAAGCCTTTGGAGCTTTGGAGTAAGTGCAGCCATTTGTCTGTTAGGTAGAAAGACACAAATAAGTGCCTGTTGCCTCCAGTCAGATTTATCAAAGCAAGTCCCAGCTCTGTAGTTGCAGCAGCAAATCAATAGCAGAGTCCTTACTACAAACTGCTGATCCTGATCTCCATCACACAGTGGCATGTACATGTCCCAAAACGTACTCAATCCTCAGCAAAACCTCCAAAGGCACGATCTAAACCTGAGAAGAAATATAACAGGAGAACACTCTAGAGAGAAATCAACAGGAGCATGAATATGCCCAGTAAGAGCAAGGGCTCTGCAGTCACAGCCCTGCATGTGGGTGATGGATGGAACACGAACAAGGATCATTACTAAGAAAACGGTAACAGCTATTTTTATGTCAAAAGATTAATTTTGGTGGGAAAGCCAACACCAAACTTGACAACACCAAAAAGAAAAAAACAAAAGCTATTTTTTGTACTTCTTTTTTTTACAGAAGAACGTGCACACTTCCAACTCAACCACAGCAACTTCGATGATCTTCTGAGGATCTCCCATTTGGGAAAAGGGAGTGCCAGCTCTGCTGACAAAACTGATCACCTCTAAGAGCCACTAACACTTGTTGTGCAGAAAGGAGCCACTTCTCGTGCAGCCCCCTGTGCCCAGGACTCTTTCATCACATCTGACCCAAGAAGGAGAGCTTTTCTGCACATCACAGACTGGAGATCTTAGGGGAGAGAAAAAAAGAGTCCCATTTCCTTGGCAAACTCATGGGCTCTATCCACTAAGTTGACCTCTCTCTGCTGCTGCCAAAAGAAGGAAAATGTTCCTGCTTTTAAGGCAGGTTAAACCCTGCTGGAAGACACAGAGCAGAGCACTGCACTTCAGAAAGGTATTTTTCAGCTACATTTGGGAGCAAAGATCTCCTCTGATCTGAGCATGGACGCTCAGCAGAGCTGCTCCAAGTCATTGGTGGTGAACACAATTCCTCTTGGGCCCAATCCTGGAGGATCGGTCCATGAGGCAGCTTCCCCATCACCCCCAGCCCAATGGAGCAACACGAAAAGCTGGGAATAAAGCATCAGTGGGAACTGGTTCAGCAGCAAACAACACAGGTGGGCAAAGGCTGAGAGAAGAGCAATCAGTGCACTGGAAAAGGAGGGGTTTCTGCCAGCACCAGGGGACAGAGCAGAGGATATCCAAGCATGGTTTACTGCATCCTGATCTGAAACAAAGGTAATGCAGCGTGCTGGTTTTCCCTGGAGAGGTGGAGTTCAGCTGTCAGTAACTGTGGCTTATTCACTCTGCTGCAGCCTACCAGGCACAAAGCAATCTCTGAAGGAAAAGAAAAAGAAAAAAAAAGAGAGCTCTTTTCCCCCTATTGGAAGATGAGGGGATTTTTGCTCTAATCCCTAAACAAACACATTTAATGCCATTAAACACTCACTGGCATTATCGAGACGTATCACTCTCATGCTGCTGCATGCAGAGTGCAGGCTGGGTTTCAGAGAGCTGAGCTCCTGTGATCACTTTGCACTCACAATTTGCCCTCAGTGGAGGGGGGGAAAAAAAAACCCTCTCCTTTATCACTGTTCCCTGGGAACAGGAGGAAAGCAGTGAGTTGACTTCAAGGAAATAAATGGTTTGGAAGACTTTACGGGCCAACATCTGCAATTAGTTTTGAAGAATCAGTGCAAATAATCTCATAGCAAGTCAGTTCTCTCTTCTTTATCTCCCCCTTCTGCAGTCTTTCTCTCCTTTATCCCAGTTTGCCCATCCTGCTCTTCTCGCTAACGATCGGCACACATCAGAGAGAAGCAGCTCTTCATTTTCAGAGCAAGAGGATAAGGAACCAAAGGGAGAAAGTGAATGACAGCTGGGTAGGACATTCCCCGGCTCCCGATGCTCTTCAACACAAAATATTTTCCCTTCTAGCTTAAAAATGAAAAAAGAAATCAGCAATATTGCCTGAGCCAATACTGAAGGAATGGAGCAGATGTCAGTATTCGTTTCATCTAAAATCAAATCATTTTTTGTTAAATGGGAAGACAGCTTTACACGCTTTGTTTTAATGTGAATAACTGATAATTTCAAAGCAACACAGCATCTCTTTGAAAAAATGCATTCCTGGAACTGAGATTACAATGCTCTCTCCCTCACTAATCGCCATTTAAAAACCTGGATTTCTTGAGACTTGCATTTCCCAGACATTCCTGACCAGCTCTTTTTTGGGTTACAAGGATCAGATAACGCTGTGGGTAGGAGCTCAGCTCACCGACACGAGGCGTTGGATGGGTGGCCCATCTCCAGCACACCCAGAGCTTGCTACCACCTGACTGCTGCTCCACACCCTGAGGGTGAGATGAGCTCTGCAGATGCTCATCCTTTTGCCCATCGCTGTGGTAGGTCTTCTCCAGGCTCCAGGTGAACCAGATAATATTCACAGCAATAAATACTTGGAAAAAAAAAAAAAAAATTGGAAAGGATCTAAAATCACATTTTTGTAGGCTTCATGCAATGCCTCTGCACAAAGAGCATCTGCCACTCCATCTCTTTCCATCACAGCATCCTTTGAAGCATACAGTTGTACTTACAGATACTGATTCAGCTAGGCAATTCCTGTCACTCTATGGAGCTCTCCAGGACAAAGCAGAGTGTCCCTCCATGGAAGCAGCAACAAGGACAGGACCACCCTGGCTGGTGACTGCACCCATCTCCCCCCTCCTGCAGCATCCTCACTTCCTCACCACCTCCAGCTGCCCATCAGCACTGCCTCCCTGACTGCACCATACTACCAGCACTGGGACAGGTCAGAGCAGCTTTGTTGGGGGACTTGGGAAGGGTGGATAGAGCTGGAAGAAGTAACCCCTACAGCCACAACAACTTTAGCCTGAAGACAAATCCCCAGCTTTACAAATGCCCTCTGGTTTGCATTAGGGACACTTTCTTAAGGTCAGGGACATTATGACAGCATCACGTCAGCCAGCAGTAACGCAGCCCTGCTCTGCACAGGGACTAGCAGTGACCGTTCCATCATGGCTCCACTTCTACCTCGTGCAAAATAAAGCTGCAATCATCCCTTCAGAGGAGGAAGGCATTGGCTTCCTAGGACTGTAACGATGATGAGGAGTTTAAACGTAACCACAAATATAAAACTTTAAAACTCTCATAAACAGATCTGAAAGTGAGCCAGAGGAACTGGTGTGAATGTGAGCTACTCCAGTACAAAGCAATAAGAAAGACACAGCCATAAACCTGGGCAAAAGGGAAGGGGGGAAATCAGCAAAGACTTGTGGGGTTTTTTTTATGTGTGCAGGAATTAGCTTGAATATAGGACATTTTTATAAGTGGTGCAAGATTGATTTTACTTTTTTTTTCTTTTTCTTTTTTTTTGCATACATTAATTGGTGAGCAAAGCCAGAATGCAGACACATGCCAAACGCAGATGTGTCAGCCCAAAGTTCTTCAGATGGCCCCCAGCCAGGTAAACATTTGACCCAAAAGCCCACCTAATTTCAGTGGGCCGAAGTCTGGAAAAGTGATTAACTATAGAAAGGCCAGTGTATGGCTTCGTACCTGGGGAATGCTGGAGCAAAGCAAAGGCTCTCAGGCCTTAATTAAAAACCTACCTCTCGCCCGACGGAAAGCCGGAGCCGAGGAACGAAGGAAGCTGGGGCTTTTCCAACAGTGCTCATAAAGCTGTCAATAAGCTGAGAAAGTGGCCTTGATGGTGTGAAAAGTCATCTCTGAGAAAAAAAGGAAAAAAAAAAATTGGTGCTCAATAAGGCCTAACAAATCATCCAGGATCGTATAAATGGCTAATTGAACAGCAAATTAGTAGTGTTTATGAAATCTGGACAGTCAGCTAGCAAAGACAAGTCAAGAGCGGGGCATTGTGAAGTTAGGTTCAGATTTTATCCCATCTTGGGCCTTTCTGGTGCTGCCCATGGCAGCGGAGCATGGAAGGTTGCATAGGGGAGCACAGCCCATTGCACGCCCCACAGCCACCGTGTGTGCAGACCCATTTTCCAGACTGAGCTCCTGCAGCTGGAAGAAGTCCATCTCCTTATCTTTACAGACTCCAGAGCTTCCAGAGGCCTAGAATGGCTACTTCTCTTCATAAAATTAATGGCATGCTTTTTATGGCTTCCAGCTACAGCTGGGAGCCTGATTCTGCGTGGAAGGGACTGTTAATACAATTACTGGGCTGGTTTTACACTGTAAATTCTCCATTGTTTTCTTTTCGCTGTTTGGGAGTCTCTCATTGAGACATGCCCTGGAAATCAGGTAGGGCTGTTAGCGCAGCTGGACCCAAAGGTCTGGGGCACTTGCTTTATATAAAACATATTTTCTGGGTTTATAATGGCAATAAAAGTGCTCCTTTCTTGCCAAAACTTGGCACTGACATTTCAGAGGAGCTCTGGAGAACAGTTTTTGGAAAATTTTGTGAAAATACGTGCAAACCCCATGTGTTTTAGGCCCAGAGGCTTCAGGGGGACAGGCGGGGGGGGAGGGGGCATTCCCACAGCAGCTGCAGAATGCCACGAGTGACCTTCAACTGCACACGAGCTCAAAAGGGACTTCCAGCTCCTGACCCCCATTAGGAAGCAGTACAAAATTAACTTAATTGCACGCCCGTGAACCTCCTGATGTGAATTCAGTTATACACGTTTATTGTTTGGTGTTTTATACCGGAACAGTTATCACCATATGGGGAAAATAAGCTGTACCAGTGCAAACCTTCATACTGTTATGACCATGCCAAGGCAATTCTGAACGTGCACACAGTCACATTGGTTTAGAACATGCTCAGTTTTATCCAGCATGGCCATATCGAGTATCAGTCAGACCCAACCAAACAAGCAATGGAAAGCAAGAGAGGAAGCACAGCTCAATTTGAGTGCATTTATTCACCAGGAGGAGAGCAGCCAGGAAACAATTTTCCCTTCCCAGAAGAGTTTTTGAGATTCCCCACACTGAACCAAACGTATTTACTCTCAAAAATCTTTAGGTGGTGAAACACAGGAAGAAAAGGGGAAATCTCACTGGATGAATAAAAAATAGGATTTGTTGGTGTTTTTATCTTCTTTTTACCTTGTTTTCAGGCAAGATGCAAATTTCAGCCAAAAACAGCTTCTCAAAATCTATTTCAGAAAACACTGACTCAGGTCATTTAGGAAACTAAGCCAATACAGGAGAAGTAAAGTCCTTGCAAGGATATATCCCAGTTAAGAGCTAGGAAACTGGGAATTAATGGTCAGCTCTTGCAAGGGAGCGAGGTCAGCACGGGAGCCCTGGAGAGATCTGTGTCATTAAAAATGGATGCTCATAAATGACCTGGAAAAGGGCACAAGCAGCCAGGTGAGGAAGTTTGCTGACGATGCTAATTTTGAGAGCATCAGGATGAACTGCAAAACAACTTTATGATACATTGACAGGTCATCAAATAGCAGATGAAGTTTGATGCAGACAAATGTAAAGGAATTCACAAAGGGGGAAGAAATCCAAACTTCCTATAGAAAATGATGGGCTCCGAGCTGACCGTTACCACACAGGAGCAGCAATACCTTGGGGTTGTGACAGATGGATCTGTGAAACATGAGCTCATTACACAGTAGCAATTAAAAAAAATCCATCATAAGAAGTTATTATGAGGAAAGAACAAACCAGAGTACATCATTACATCACAGTAAGTCTGTGCTTCCCCTGCATCCTGATTGCTGCAAGGAGACATTCCCTCACCTTAAAGAAGATGTCGTGCAATTGCAAAAGGTGCAGTGAAAGGCAAGAAGGCTGATCCATATGGGGAGGGTCAAGAAAACTATAACTCCCCAGCCCGGAACAGAGTTACCTATAGAAGAAAACGACTGAAATCCATGGAACAATAGCAACAATTGGTCCTTCTTTCCTTCCTTTTTCCCCCAATGTGTTTTTTCCTTATAGAAATATTTTTTCCTTGTCATTTACCTTTTCCCTCACAGTCAATTTCTTCTCATTTCCAGACCGGAGCCAATTCTGTAGGGATCCATCACACTTGTTGCTGTTTTCACGGGACAGCAGCCGTGCTGAGTGCTAAGTTAATTAGCCATCAGTTCCCACTTCCTCCACATCCAGCAGGTCGGAACAATCACTCCTTTCTAAGCCCATCCTCACTCCCACCATCACCAACACACTTGGGGAGACCCAGGCAGCCTAGGTGGGAGAAGAAGGAATCCTCCAAGTCCCTGCAGCAGACCAAGGTCTCTCCAATGAGGGCTTGCTGCCACCATGTGTGTCCATTCATAAACTTACAAGCTTCGGGGCGTAAGGCAGGTTGATACAGCAGCCTTCAACAGCACCGATACAGAACAGGTAACAAGGTAGATACAATCCCCAAGGCTCATGAAGGTTTTTTTCCCCATAGATTATATTCTAAAACTATATAACTGGTAGAACAGGAGACTTACAGGGCAGCCCCGGGCCAGAGAGCAATAGTACCTCTGATCATGCACTGAATTAACTTTTCTCCTGCACGAAATCCTGGCACAGCCAGTTTCAGTATGCTGAAGCTCCTTCTCTGATGTTTCTTCTATTCTACAGTTCTAGCTTCCTGCACTGAGGTTAGCCCTGGGCTATGTTCTGACACTGCTCACATCTCATCACACTGATGATGTGGCTTCATGCATCCATCAGCCACATCTCTCACAGTAAAGTACTTCTGATCATTGCAGGTAGACTTTATCTGCAGCCAAGAAAATGCATCCAGCAGTACCTCCAGCAAGAAAGCTTGGAGCATGTTTTTTCTTGTATTGACTGATACGAGGACAGGGAACAGCGTGGGGCCAGAAGTGACCAGAGTGGCTTTGCAGAACTTGTCTTCAGGGCATTAGAGCAATCAGCTTTGCCACACTTACCAATATTATCAAATACCTCACCTCCATAGCTTTCCAACGCTGATGAGCATCCTTGCTACCCTCCCATCACCTCTGACAACAGCCCCATGTTCCTGCAGTCCGGACAAACAAGAAATGCTGAAGATGCATTTATGCATCTCCAGAGGCAGCAGCAGCAGCCAAGTTCCTCCATCCCCATGGGAGCTGAGTATGAGGCAGACTCGTTCTCCAGCGTGGCTGCTCCTGCTTCTTTCTTTGCAGAGAATGTTTAGGGCACATCAGGGCATTCCCCTGCAGATCTGAAAGCAGATCTTCCAGGGCTGCTGGCTCCCCAAGGAATAGATTCCTGACCTGACCTTACCTTACAGCAGAGACCACCGCTGTGAAATGAAATATGGCTTTGGAAGTTGTGTTTTTATGATCTATGAAATCACCCAGACCTCTTGGGTAAATAAATTCTGAATATGAAGCTGACCTCTTAGCTTTTAGCATATCAGTAAAGCCTTGAGGTTTTTCATTAAGCTTAAATAACATCTAAGAAGGCCCTGTTTTCTACCCTTTCTTTAAAATCCCAAGGAGGTGAAGCCTCGTGGTAAATTTTGCTTCAAATATCAGCTGGGAATACAACTTCAGTAAGAGTAATACCTTAACTGCAGAGTGCCAGGGGCGAGCGGGGCTATGCACACAAGACTTTTGTACCACACATTCCTCTGTGCCTCTCAAATACTTAATCTCAGTGACTGGTTTCACAGCTCCAGCTGATTTCAGTCACTGGGCAGCCAAGGGACAAGACCCAGACAGAGAAGCACCTCTTCCATTCCACAGTCTTGCATCAGCCACCACAACTCTACCAGAGTGATCCCAGACCAACCTGCCATCACATCACAGGGCCATGAAGGCTCAAGTGGATTGATTAACAAGAGAAGGCCAAGGGTGAAAAGGGACAAAAGCTTCACACATCCCACTTGGCTTTCTAGCACCTCTCCCCTATCTCCAGAAAGTGGATAACATTATTTGGAGGGGAAAAATCCAGATGCTGCCAGCAGCTGTATCTGTTCCAAAGAAGTGTGGTTAAATACCTCACTGGTACAAATCACTGTAATTTCCCTGAAGTCAAAGCCAACTTGCCACTGCCCAGAAGCGGGTGCATAGGGCATAGTTCATCACGGTTGGATTACAGGAGGTGGTATCCTTGAGTTCCCCAGGCACCTGGCAATTTGAGCCCATCGACATGAACAGAAAGCCGGACTTCCTTTGTGCCTGAATCAGCCTCCACATCTCCACCTCTGATGGAAGCAGAGGGTTGGCAAAGCCTTTCCCCCTCTACATGAGCCACTTGGTTCACATTAACTATAAAAACCACGTAAGACTACAAAAGAGTGATTCATAGGGAGAGGCAAAAAAAAGGAGAAATAGCAACTCTCAAGTCTTTATTAGGATGCTGGAGGCCTCGACACGGGCTGGAGCATACCCAGACATTGCAGGATCCAGCTATCTTTCAGAATGATGTCACTGAGCACACCCATGTGCCAGCTGGGCTGTGTAATGTCTCTCCTCTCACCCTCCACCCGCTCCCCCAGCCCCTGGTACAACACTCTCCCAGCTTGCTGAGCTCACTTCCCCTCATAAGACAGATCTTTGATGAAGTGGAGCAATGGTAACCACATGGGCTCATTCACCTTCATCCACATCATCTGCTCCAGCAGGCACAGCTCAGCGGATGCAGGATTTTATACACTGGCTCACAAGGAGAAAGAGCACACAGTCTGGATGGAGCGCACCTTATCACCTGCATCGTTTTGTTTTCATCTTATTTTTTCATAGCTGATTTTTCTTCTGTTTTCATTTGTTGGCTCAGCTCCACTCCCAGCCTTCTCAGCCCCGTAACACTGCCATGCTTGGGATAAGCACATTTCCACTTCCCTCCCCTCCCATCCTTCAGTCTGCTAAAGGAGAGCCAGGAAGAGATTGGTAGCATGGCCAGAGCTAGTAACACAGGACTAGGCATCAGTTATTAGGGTTAAATAATTTGTTACTAGCTAATAGGTACCCTACTGTCATCTGTCTGACTGGTTAAGCATCCCAAACAGAATTCTAACCATAACTTCACTGTTGTCTTCTATTTTAGAGACCCTCTACAATAAAATTTGGCTGTTCATTGGAGTTTTCATTTGCACTGCAACATCCTTGGCACTTTTATAAGTATGAACCACTAGTCTAGGTTACATACAGCAAAGACATTGTCATGGCCTTAATTTAAGGATGGCTACAAATTTCTAGCATATTTTCTGCACAAAAATGTCCCTACTCATCACCTCGAAGAAGCAGTTCAGCTGCTCCTTAATAACCAGAAAAGGCAGGCTGAGAGTGAGAACAGCCATTCTGGAAGACAGCTGAAATCCCCTTCTTGAGGACCTTCTCAGGGCCTGAGGAAATCCTTGATGTCCTCAAAAAAAAAAAAAAACGTGGACAATTGCACTTTCTCACATGTGCTCCATTGATATCCGGCTGGAGCAACTGTCCCAGAGCCATTTCTGCTCAGACACCGTCCACCTCATTTTAAGAGCTCTGCAAGTATATCAATAGTTCCCAGTACAGAATAATTATTTATTGGTTAATAAGCTCAGAAGGTTTCTGGGGGTTATTTACTACTAGGTTTAGCATTAGCACACCCAGTGAGACAGCCAGCGAGCCTCTGCTCACCAATGACCATCAGCCATGCTGGAATGTGTTGGCCTTCTTGGAACAGGCAGCTTCTCCATTTTGATGCTGCCTCATTTTTTTTTTTCTCCAGCCATTATCCCAACAATCACCCTTTGTTTTTCCTTTTCCTATCTTGCACGCATTGCTCGATGGACTTTCTCACAGCTCACAAGCAATGTTCTCAGCAAATCCCAGCCAAGGTCACGCAGCTGTGCTGCACCAAACCTGGGTCTGAGACAGCTGAGGTCCTGGGCCGTGGGTTATGCTGGGTCATCTTGGCAACTCAAGGCTTGTTTTTCTGCCTTAAAGATCCCAACCGACTCCCCAAGCAGAAATGCACTGCTTAGGAAAGGCAAAATAAAAGAGGGGCTGAGCTCTCGGTGCTCCATCCTCCAAAAGAACAGCTGGGATCCAGCCCCAGGGAGTGCTCCGAGCCTCCAACACCACTAAGGCCATCTGCATGAGAAATGACTTCTCTGGCTTGAGGGCTGGGGGATACCCACCTCAAAACTGGATGGAGCTGAGTCAGGAAGGAGCACCATTTTCACATCTAGCTCACTGGAAGAGCTTAGAGGCAGGACGGGAAGAAGGGACTCCTGGGAAAGCGTGGATGAAAGTGAAATGAGTATAAAGAACACTAAGAACTGAGAAGCAGTTTTAATGGACGCTGCTCGGTTCGCCCTATCCAACCATTTGCAATATCAGACAGAACATATTTTAAGAGCAGCAGTTGAATGAAATTGACTTTCCTTCTCCTCTTCATCAGAACCAATGGAAAAGCACAAAACCCCCCAGCACCATCTCTCACTTTATCCCCTAGATTCGTCAAACAATTAACTGCAAATAGCAGTCTTAGCAGTCTGTGGCTTCAATCTTCATCTGTGAACCACTCCATGAGTTTCTGAGAGCCAAGAGCCACTCTATGACTTCATTACTCAAAGCTGCTCGCCCCAGCACTGGCATGAACCATTGTCACCCAGCGGGCAGTGACTGACAGAAGAATGCCTCACAAAAGCAGCTCACAGCACCATTAACATCAGGTTATCATCCAAGATTCAACCATTAGCATGCTTAACCAAACCTACACAGGGTCAGCTTTTGTAACCTTTTACAACCCGAAAAGCATCCTTCGGGTTCATCCCATTGCAAGGATTTCTACAGCTCCTGGCACTCATTTGTCACCAATGGCATTTACTGTCCTTGGAAGTTTCACCTTTATGAGCTTTTAGGTAGAAAAGGCTGCACTGCCCATTCCCACCTAGAAGCACTCATGATTTGAAACTCGACATTAAAATACCAACCCAAGGGACCTACAGCAGAGCTGGAAGGAACGTGGGCCAGAATCTGGACTGTAACTCATGGGAATGATGAGTCATTTGAGATGAAACCAGGAGTCAATATTTGACAAATTAACCTTCTCAGAGAAAAGCAAGTCTCTAATACACCTGCTCCAGATGAGAGAGTCAAGATTTAAATAGGCACCAGATTTGCATAATACCCTCACGATAAGCAGCACTACAGCAAAACCCTGCAATGCATGAAGGATTTATTTCATGTCTCATACATTTCTGTATCCCAGAAGAGGCCATTCATCATTGTGCCAATACTTCAGAGATTTCACTGAAAGCTCCAACAGCTCTAGATTATCAAGGAATTATATATTTTTCCCCACTGAATAATCATTCCCAGAAGCCTGCTAGAAAAAAATTCCAACTTTCATCATGTAGGTTAATGACAGTGCAAGAGATGACACTCACTTTTAATGACTACACAGTCAAAGACATTGAAACCCTGCTTTTTGACCAGCTGAATTGATCTGCTCATTACCCTGTAATTTCCAGCCGTATTTAGATATGCACTCAACATCTCAGAGACAGATCTTCATCAATACCCTGACTACATCCATCCCCTAAGAACAAAAAAGACTTCAAAAGTTATTCCACTGTATTGCTAATCAGAGATTCCTTCTGCTTCATGGACTGTAAGAGTGGACATCCCATTCCCGAGGCCCAAGCCTGACTATTTAATTTTGTCAATAAAACGTCAGTGGAGAGCCAACACCAGCTCAAAGCCTGTGTTAGCCACAAGCAGTATATTAAGAGTTAGGAGCTGCTTTAGAGGGCTTAACTGCCTTAAGCTTCTCTTCAGAGCACCAGGCTTGGATATAATGGCAGTGAGGATATAAAGCTTTCCTGTAGCAACCGACAGATCGATCGATCCGGGAGCTGCACCACATTTCTCCCATCTGGGAAGAGCTCTGCATGCAGAACCTTACATTTGGTACTCTGTGAGCAATCTTTAAACCCCCAGCCTCTGCTCTGACAACACACAGTTTAATTCAACCAGATTTCCTTCAACGGGGATGTGATTTTCAGGGTGCAAGGATCGCGTCAGACAGTGATGTTCAGCGTGGGAAAACCTTTTGATAAGGGGAAGGAGGTTACTGTAAATCAGAAAAAGAAAAATCTGTACAACTGCTGCTGGAATCGCTGAAAATTACTGCTGTGCTATTGGTTTCCTCCAAATTTTTTGCTGCCTCTGCAGAGGCCATTGGAAAAAGAACTATTACCAGAAGTATGCTTATATCTTACAGGGATGCTGTCAAGGATTTTGAACAGAAAATGCACACCAATTTCAGTGCTACACTCACTCTTACTTGCAGTATCTGATAACACTTGAAAATGCTTCTGAAGAGTATTAACACACAGTCACCAAAGGGAGGATGCCAGTGCATGGGGTGAATTACTACAGGGCATCCTTGGTCTGTATTCACCTGAGCACTACAAATGACCTTGCTCACATAGCTCAGACCAAATAGCTGCAGGACCAAGGTCTGCCTGTGCCACACAGCCCAGCAGCTCTGAGCCCAGCAGCCTGCTGCACCCAGATCCAACACGGCACAGAGCTTTCAAGAAGCACCCCATACATGAAGGACACCCCACAGAAGGGCTGTAGTATTAGCCTAACCTTTAACAGGCACCCAGAAATACAAAACAAAAACACTGTGAACACTCCCAACTGTGGCTGTGCAAAAAAGGAGCATTCTGCTGCTCGCAGACAGATTTACTTTTTTTCCCCTCACTGCTTTTACAACACAGCCAAACAGCACTGTCCCAAACAGGGACAGAGGGGCAGGAAGACTTTATGCCCAAAGCTGTCTGTTCAGCTCCCCAGCCCTGTAAAGCCCCATCGCTCCCATCTCCTGCAGCCGCAGTAAGCAGCACCTCCTGCCACAGCACTGACCAGCAGAGATGCAAAAAATGGTCCATATCTGCTTAAAAAACAGACTGAGCAGATGCACCCACACCATACAGCAGCCCAGAGGTGGCCACAGTACTGCCTGCAGTCCCCAGCCCCGTGCCAGATGACTTCATCACCCCTCACTGCTGTGAGATCCCAGCAGGGCTGGTTGGTGGAACAGCTGTGCGCTGATCTACAGTAGGAAGCCTCTTTGGTAGAGGAACAATTAGGTGTGTAATCATTTTTTAAATGAAAACTGATCCAAACCTGACAGAGATGCCAGCACAGACAGAATCCCAGAGGAGAAGGCTTGCTTAGGAGATTGCTGGAATTTCCTGCTTCTGCACCAATCAGAAATAGCACGAGATCATGATGATATATTCTGATGACAACGGGCCATGTCACTCATCATTTCACTTTTGGCCTGGAACTTGAAATTAAAGAAGAAATAATGGGAAGAAGAAACTTTTTTTTTTTTTTTTTTGCACTTAGGTTTCCTCAAGGACTCTTCAGGGAGGTGGAAGTGCTGCTCTTCCATCTGTATCCTTTTACTCATCCCATCTTTATAGATCCTCACCTGGCAAATTACATGTGTTTCTGGAATACGTTCTCAGGAATTCGAGTAAGGGATATTATAGTTATAAACAAGAACATCCGCACTGCCTGGCAGACAGAGTGCTCACTGTGTTCGAGGGAGAATAAATCAGACATTTCAGAAAGCCTCAAAAAAGAAAGAAAACGTGGGGGGAAGGAACTCATGAGGACATGGATCCATATGGATTAGGTGGTTCTCACTCTGAATTTCTGGGCAGCTTGCAACCTTTCATATATCAACACCATCAACAACCCCTGGAGACAGGTAAGAGCTGTTATCCCCACTGCTCTGCTGAGGGAACTGGGACAAGAGGAATGTGCACTCAACACAACCCAACATCTTGAATGCTGACCTTGTAACCCTCGATGGATACCTTCACGCTGGGCAAGGCTTCCTCTCCCTAAGTCGTATGGAAGTGTAATGAGCAGTAAATCTGTCGCTGCCTCAGCTCCATGCTGACTAACCCATTGGTCCCCCCACCCGTCCCACACTGAACACTGCACAAGGTTTCCAACTCTAATGACATCATGGTTCCCACTGCTGTGAACCCAAGCCAGAACTCAGGTCCCACGTGTTTGGTACTGCACATCTACTTCTAACAAATAAGCCAGTTCTTGCAATTAGCAAAGCAAAGAGTAATGCAAGCACAACGAGACCCCTGACAGTACCCAGTCCAAGCCCAAGCAGGGCCTCAGAACCTTTGAAGATGGCAATGTCACGACCTAGAGATCCCGCTGCCTTGCTGTACCACCTTCCTTGAGCTGAAGTTATTGTCTCTGCCACCATTTTTACATCACCAACGAACATCTCCTTGACCCCAGCCAGTTGCATCC
>JAOWBP010004377.1:2539641-2554165 GCA_028571105.1 Tragopan temminckii
AGAAGCCACCCCCCCACCCACAGCACTGTGTGTATTTCAGGAGCCCTTCCCTCCAGAGCTGAGCAGCTCTCCCTTCCCCACCAACTCCATTCCACACAGCCCACCCCCATCTAGCCTGATGATGAGAAAAAGGGATGATGCCTATAGGAAAGGTAGCTGGAACTGGTTTTGGGCAGCCAGCACTAGTCATACAGCCCTCTATTTGCCTGTCTGGACATGGCTGGGATGGGCTCAGGGCCAGAAGCCCTATCCTGGCAGACCAGATGCACCCGTGAGCCTATTAAACAGGGAAATCTCATCACTGTTTATGGCCCAACCCGAACTCACATGCGAGCCATGCATCCCCAACTCCTGTCCCAAAATGGAGGCAGAAGGTTTTCAAAGTCTGGACCCAAGCCCAGAGCTGAATTCTCCAGCTCTGGTCACCTTATTTCACTGGTACTTTTGCATTGCTGATGTCAATATCATTTTAGGTAATAATACGTTTCAAGTCAATTCATTGTCTGGCCTTCATGCACATACAAACTCTGACATGCAAATAAAGAAAAGGAACATATATTTGAGAGATTTAAAAGCTGTTTCCATCTGGATTTGCTTTTAATGGAAACATTCTGTAGGTTTTTGGTTTTGTAGAAGCTGGGGGGGGGGGGGGGGTGGATTGTGTGTGTGTAATAGAACATTATTTAGGAGCCAAATTTGCATTAATAGGTCCTTCCAGCCCCTTGAAACACTGCCACAGAAAACTACGAAGTGTTTCAAAACAACAGGACAGACACTGAAGGAGGTACAGGAGATTGCTGAAGTGGTCAGCAGTTCGTTGCCTGTTTTGTTGTTGTTTTTTATAGGCTTGTTTTTAAAACACAAAATAAAGTGATTGAAAATAGAAGTCTCACATGCAGGTGCCATCTCATGATTAACCCACACGAATTGCCACCAGAACAGAACCATGCACTTGGGGTGCACACATACTACAGCACCAATAAGCAAGGATATGGATATTTACACGCACATTTTGCACACACAGTTCAACACTTCAGTGCACGCCTACAACAGCAGAGCAGCACGCTCATCACGTCAGCAGCAATGCAGCAGGTCACCAAAGCAAGTAATCCCCAAAGAACCGAATATCGTTCAGCATCCAAGTGCTTTAAAAAGCACCAGCAATGGAGGAGAAACAGAGAATCACACAATTCATTCCTCTGCAAGCATTTACCGCGATTCTTACTGCAAACATTCATTTTGATAGATCCATGTTATTGCAAGTATTTGGCAGAGAACAAAATGGCAATGGAGTTGTTTCCCTCCCCCCCATATGACAGAGCAGAAGCTGTGCTGCTCCATGGAACAGCAGACCTCCAAACCCCCAGCAGCAGTCTGTCATGGAGAAACCTCCACAAGGTCTTGTGTCACTCAGCTGCAAACACGTCTAACCTTCCTGTAGGCATCACGTTGAGCAAACACATAAATCAGAACCACAAGCTTCCAAGGAATTATAGTCCAACACCTTTATGTTAGGGATTCTACCCAAATTCCACCATACAGGAAGATTTCCAAACCTGCCCCACGCTTTCTGTTATTCTTTGATTATACTGACATCTAAAGGTCATCAAATTAACTGTACTGAGCTTCCTGGCCCTATCCTTTCCACTTCATCTCAAACCAATGAACATTTGTTACACTGTTAAGAGAAACAAAAACTGATAACAGAGCAAAGAACTTTCTTTGGTTTGTTTAAATTACTTACGAGCCCTAATGCTCTATTTCCTAAATTCTGTTGCTACAAATACATGTGAAGGCTCAAAAAGACACAACATACTGCCTACCAGATCCAAGGTTGTAAGCCTGATCTTTATTATGCCACTGGCTTCTAAGAAGCAGCTCCAGGGTTCCAGCAATATACGCAGGAATCAATACGACCCATAAATCATAACTTTCAACAGTAAATCTTCCTGTTATAATGATTCCAGCAGTCTACACTCATCCAAACAGCTGGGCAGGGATACTTCACCCAACCCCAAAACAATATCTGTGCATCGTGTCCCGGGGGACAAACTGTGATGGAGATCTGTCCCCATGCCAGGTAGTTTAGAAAACATTTGCAGACAGCTCCTGGAGCACCAGGTGAGGGGCAGAGCCAGGGAACCCATCCCCAGTGGGAAAAAGATGCCTGTGACAGCTAACACCAGAGCCAATGGAAGTGATCAGAGGAAACAGCACACATTGGAATCAACACAGCATTTCTAGCAAACCTAAGCTTCATTTCAGAGGAGTAAAGCAGGCACGGTGCCCTGCTCTTGCTAGGGTTTGCACGCCTTTACTGCCAGGTGTGAACAGTTATCTCGCTAAGAAAGATTCAAGCTCTGCCTTTAGCATTCTGCAGTCTTTCCCCAATGCCCTACTTAAAAAGAACGGAAGAAAAGAGAAGAAAGTCAGTGCTGAAGCCTCTGCCCCAGCCAGGGCAGCCCAGCACCCTCCCTACAAGCAAACAACATGGAAAACCGAGCAAGGCCATTTCAAAAAGAAGGCCAGGTCTCAAACAGGGGTTAAAAAGAGGGCAAAATTATTCATATAAACTGTCTCCAAAGGGGAACAACCAAAAGGCATTTGCTCAGCCACAACTCACCCCCAGCCAAAGCAAAGCATCCCCTGAGCTTGCCTTCTGCTGTCAAAGAGGAGCTGAGAGCTCAAAGCCCCCACCCGCCACCCCCAAGCACTCTGAGCCTTATTACTGCCATTTCTAATCCCACACACACGGGCACAAAGCTGCTGCTGGCTCCCTGCAGCCAGCCCCCTCCAGAGGACAAGGACCCCAAGCTTGAAGGGTAAGCACCAGTCCCTCCAAACCAGGCCACGTTAATGCAGACTGACACTGAATTAGCTGCTAATCGGATTAGGAGAAATGGCTTTAAGCTGACATTCAGGAGTGAAAAGCCTCCATCACCTCCACAGGGCTTCGATCGAAGCTGACCACCACAACCCCAAACCCAAAGCATTAAGTATTTACCTTATTGCTGCCAGTTTTATCTTAATCACAGATGAAACAACTATACTCTAGGGGTAGGGAAGGGGAGAAATTGGGGGTTAATTAGCCAGAGCATAGGATCATAGAATCACAACATCATTAAGGTTAGAAAAGACGTCTAAGATCCACTAGTCCAACCATCATCTCGTCACCACCATACCCAATAAAACACGTCCCCAGGTGCTGCATCTCCATGCTTCTTGAACACCTCCAGGGACAGTGACTCCACCATCTCCCTGTGCAGCCTGTGCCAGTAAATCATCATTCTTTCGGAGTAAAAAAATTCACTAATAACCAACGTGAACCTCCCATCTTGCAACTTAAGGCCATCAGCCCTCATCCTATCACTGTTACCCGCAGGACACGGCACTCAGCCTCACTGAATCTCATCTCATTGGTCTCAGCCATCAATCCAGTTTATCCAGATGCTTATGCAGGGCTGGAGAATACACCTGTGGCATTGGGACGGTAGGAGCAGGGGAAATCCAGAAAAAGACAGGACAAGCAGCAGTGAGGATGCCCTCAGCTCTAAAGCACACGTGTTGAAGGGATGGAGGAAAACAGGACAGCAGCATGCATGACTGCACCTCAGAGAAGCCCCACTCCTGGCAGTGAGAGCAGAGGCACCAGCCCCTGCCCCCTGAGTAGAGATGCCCTAAGGCACAATGCTGAGCATCTTGCTGCCAGGTGTGCCTGACCAGCTGCTTCAAACCCACTCCTGGCCTGCTACAGACCTGTGTGCCCCTGTGTATTCTCTGATGCCTACTGAGGCCTGAACACACACTGCATCTCTTCCCTGCAGCCATCTCTTCCCGTTGCCCCATCACCTGCTTTGGTCAAAGTGCCGCAAGCCAAGCAGCTCTGGGACCTCCCTCCCTCTGTCAGATCTCATTGCAATCAGCCTGCAGTTTAAAGGCCATTTTAGAGAGCTGTGAACAGACAGGAGGCTTGCAGATACACAACTACATCACCTCTGTTTCCTTTGGAGAAGAAAAAAAAAAAAAAAGAAAGAAAGAAAGAAAGAAAAGCAGAAGATGAAAGCAGAGAGCATGACTGCTGTGTCCCCAGCACACCCAAACACCAAGCCCATGGACTTGAACTCAGTCCTTACGGAGCAGGGAATGGCACTTCCACAGGTGCTGCCACCAGACAAGAGGGCTGGCACCCCCCAGGCCATCACCCACATCACAAGCAAAAGCAGCACATCCTTTTTATTTCTAAATGTTGATCCTTTGCGAGGTCCTTTGCAAAAATACAGAAGCCCAATCCTGGCACAATCCCACCAATGGTTGTCAGGCACAGCACTCCAGGATGACGCAGATTTTTGCCTAAGTAACAGCCCCAGAGTTGGGCTCCAGCTGTTTTGACTGCCCTGGCAGACTGATGTCATTGGCAGGCTAAAACAAGGGCTTGGGTTGCTTTCCTCACCACGACCTCCCCTCACCAAATTAGAAGGTTTATTTGTTCTAAGATAAAGCACGGTGACACATTAAAGATGCCCACATTTTCCTTCTTAGATCTGCTTGACATCTGGTTCAAAAACGTTATGAAACACTCTCTGAACCTGCTGTGGAATTGGATATTACGGTATTTCACCAAGCCGTGGTTCGGGCGAACTTTCACCTCCAAGTGAAAGTTTGAGTGTTGAAAGTGAAAACAGAGCACTCAGAGCCTTTCCCTGGGACAGACCTTTCAGTGACACTGGATGTAGGGAAATAATTGCAGATGGTATTGTTGTGGGGGAAATATCACCTGCCATGAAATTTCACCCTGAGCGAACATTCAGTTGTTATAAGATCATATCGTTGTGCTGCTTTGCTGTAACACATTCAGGCTGCAGACTTGAGCAAGGTCATTCCGCAGGAAACCTGCACACAACAACAGGGTTTTGTTCATTGTGGCCAATGATACTGTAACAGGAGGGGGGGAAGAGAAGCCTATCAAAATATTTTTGCAACAGATAAAACAGCCTCCAATGAAAGCGGGTGCTTGTTTCACATCCATTCACATGAAGAAATGTCATGTTTCCAATGGAGAAACACAGGCAGCAGAACTGTGCAGTCCAATGTAAGTAGGAAAGAGGGATTTTTAATAGACAATGGAAAAAAAATTGCATTATATATTAATATGTAAAAAAGATAAAGCTTGTCTTCATCGATTTGCTCACACACAACGTAACAAGATGCAGGGAACACAGCTCAAGGCTGACAGAAGGCTTCCGTCTGGAGAAAAGAATCCAGAAAGTGTATTTTATCCACGTAGATGTTACAGCAGAGGAGTGATGCTTACAAAACCACTGAGCTCTGCAGCCTGCTGCCTTTGCAGACCTCAGGGCACTGGGAAGAACTCCTCACATAAGGTCTACATGCCAAGCCTCCTTGCCCCGCAGGTAAGGAAGTGACTCGACATGGGAAAATCAATATGAGGGAAAATCAGAACCAGGCCAACCCATAACCAGCACTTCTGCTCTGTGTATTTACAAGTCCTACTTTCATAACGCTAAAAGACTGCAGGCATCTGCTTTGCAGATGCCAGAGGTGGAAGGAACCCTGAACAGCAGCCACTTGGGAACAGCACCGCAAGTGGCATCCTGTCCCAGGCTGAGCAGCATCTCCTCTCCTCCTGCAGCATGCCCAGGCCTGGAAGAGCAGGAAAGCAGCATGCATCTGTCCTGAACCCTCAGCAGGAACCAGACATGTGCGTGCAGTGCAGGAAGACACTGGGATATGCCGGCAGGGGCCTGCAGAAAGAACAGCCCAGGGTGAGTGCAGAATTCAGGGCACCATGAGCCCCATCAGTGGTCAGAGCTGCTGCATGAAAACTCCACTTAGTTCCCTTCTCCAGTTCAAGTCCTCGCAACTGCAACCACTAAATCTCAATTGCTTTTTCTTTTTTTTTTTTTTTCTTTCTGATAAAGCTCTTTTTCTTTTTGAACAGCCTAACTAGTAACCCCTCCCCCCCAGAAAACACTCTTAAAAGCGTTTTACAACCTGTTAACAGCTAAAGAAGCAGTCCAAAACAATGTCACCATAAATGCAGACAATTGTGCTTTTAATTAAGATTCACAACTTTTTCTTTTTTTGACTGAAGGCAGTGAAACCACAATGAATGCATTCACTCACAGGAGTCAGGTGAGCCTCCATCACCTCTGAGCTGAGCCTCCCCTGGGCACCAATGCCTCCCTCGCACCCCACTGCCCTCCCTGTATCCTGCAGCCATGTATAGCCTCAGACAAGCCAGGAATGGCACAGAGTGACACCAAAAAACACTTTGCAACTTCAGATTGCTCCTTCAATCAAGACTATGGGAAACCATGCTCAATGTGGAAGTGTGAGAAACACACAACTGCCTCCAAAGGGGCTGTAACGTGTGACGACGTCTCTCCCAGCAGTCCCTGTATCTTCAAGACGCAGGCACCCAGGGCACATCTCCTGGGGACAGCAGCACACATGAAAATGATAGTGAAAGCTGAGAAAATGCCCCCTCCCTCACTCGGGAGCCACTAAATGCCTCTTGCTGCTTTTTTTTAATTGGTAGGTGAATTTAATGGCCACATGAGAAAGCTGGCTGCTGGTCCCCACTGCAGTGCCTCAGCTCACCCACATGAGCACCGTGCTCCAAGCCCCAGCTCCTCACATGACCCACACTCCCTAAAAGACAAAACACCCCTGAAGAGACCCCAGGCAGACTGCCAACATAGCACCAAAGCTTAACAAGAAGCTGGAGAACAAATGAGCCAACAGGACGTACACACAGACCTCCTAACCTGAGGATGGCCTCAGCAGCTCTGTTTGCTGCCTGCAGGCTCAGCACTGAGGCCAAAGGCTCCCTGGCACCTCTGAGCTCTCCCCAGGACTAATCTTACTTCAACAGCTTGATGCAGTGACCTCTGCAACCACGTGTCACTGGTTCTATGAGGATGGAAGGCAGTGAGGCTGCAGCCATATGGCCGAGCGACAGAAGCAAGGCAAGCGGTAGCTCTGCAGGAGGGTGTGCATGTAGGAGAGCTTAGCTGCATTCTCCATCAATGCCAACTCAAAAAATTGAGTGTTACCTGCATTTCCAGCCTGAGCCGAACCTGACCAGCAAGCCAGGAGGCTTCTTCCTGCCAACCTCTATCTTCTGTCTTCTTCTAGTGGCTGGAGAAGCATATCAGTATATGGTGGTGCTCATTCAGAAGGAAGGGGATTCAAAGAAAAGAGATGCTAGATTTGGTAAGGCACTGGAACAGGCTGCCCAGGTGCACTCACCACCCCGAGGGGCTTTAAAGAAAAGGGGAGATGTCGTATTGAGCAATCTGGTTTAGTGGTATGGTGGTGATGGGTAAATAGTTGGACTAGATGGCCTTACTGGTCTTTTCCAACCTTACTGATTCCACAGCTAAACCCCCCAAACAAGCCTGCACATGATGCGCACCTTAATGAGCCTTGAAAAACAGACACCTACAGGAGCACACTTCTCAGTGTCCTGATTAAAACAAAAAGGTTCAAGACTTTAAACACATGAGTAATAGAGTTCAGACAATAACTTTTCAGAAAGACCGTAATGGACTAAACAATTCCCCTGAGCTCAGGATATATAGTACCAAACAGGTTAGAAATGCATTTCAGTATCAGAGGAACAGTCAGTGTGGGGGAAGCTTGCTGACCCACCTCCAGCATTCACCAAGATCAAGCGTGTGAAAGAAGCATTTTGGCCATCTATGCACCAGCGATCTGCACACCTCTCAGTTTCTAACCAGAGCAAAAGAAAGTGCCAGCCATGGAAGATACTCAAAACACAGGCACAGCCTAACAAAAAGAGCTGCTTGAATGACAGCCACAGAGTCTTCCTCCTCTTAAATGCCAGCACTATGCCATCAGTTTCATATTGCACTTTGTCAGAACTAAACAACTTGGACAGAGGGGAGGAGAAAGGAAAAGGAAGACTTGGTGCACAAGCCTCCTGCAGGTGTGAGCTGTGCCTGGGACGCCAAGCAAGAGGCACATGAGTTTGCTGTGTTACGTAGCCAAGGCAAACAAGACACCAAGCAAGATCCAATTCTGGCCCCCTCAGGATCCATAAAGCAGCCTCTGGGAGCTGTGGGGGGGCACGTCAGTCCTAATTGTGTCTTGTTTAACTTGGCTCTTTAACAGTGAGGCTTTTGCTGCCTTGGCTAGAGTCATCACTCTCACACCTTAGTGGGACTTACCTCCTCTCTTGGATTGGCAATTAAAATCCCTAATGTTGAAACACGTTATATGTTTTTGATCAAAACCCACTTATTTTTACAAGAAATAGTCAGGATGACACGCTGAGACTCTCCAGCGCCCCGGGGAGAAGCAGGCACTACTCACAGAAGGTGGGATCCTCCCTTTCAAACTCTTTTAAATGTTCTCTGGTTGCCATCACTACTCTGGCTCTTCCCCTCCTAAGTGCAACAGAACAGACCCACACCAAGCAGAGGATCAGCAGTGATGTACCTGCATCTGCAGAGCAGTGTACAAATCCCAAGAGCCCAACTCCTCACTGCCACACACACAAAGCAAGCTGAGGAGAGCCTTTAAGCCTCAAAACCCATTTGAGGTTAATCTGGTGACTTCCAAGAGCTGTAGGAAGTGAACAACTAGCCCCATCGGGCATTTTTCACATAGGCATTGTCTTTGCACTAGAGTTCACTCCATGAACTCATCTTGAGCCCAAGACAAGCCCCACAGAACTCCACCGTATTTCTCTATCACCAAGCACATCAGCTCACAGACACTGAAGCTCAGATCAGAGCGCCTGCAGCACAGCCTGGGAGCTGAGTGAGAGCACATGCAACTCCTGAGGATCTCGCACATCAGACTTTCTTCTCTGGTTTCCTTCCACATTTATTTTGGCCCAGCAGGGAGCACAACTGTTTGCTCATACAGAACGGGTCCAAGCTGGAGGAATGGAGGATGAGGTGCGATATTGTCACACTTTCAAAAAAACTAGGAGGGATTTGTTAGCCTGGTACAAAGATGAAGAAAACTGAGGTGAAAGAGACACCAGGAGCTCAGTGCCTCCTCCAACACATTCAGCAGCAAAACCACCATGTTCAAAGAATTGTGTGTAATGGCAATCTCTGGGACAGCTCTTGCAGGCCCCTCCAGCTCTGCTTGTCCTATAAAAGCCTCAGCTGTTACTGCTACTCCTGCATGGCAGACTGCAGTGCCCCTGAGCAAGCAGGAGACAGGCATCTTTCCCCAGCACAGCACCTCATCCTCATTTACACTTATGTGGTTTATTTACAGCATGTTTAAAGCTAATCTGATGGCTTTCAGGTTTACTTGTGCCCTCCTCCCTGCCCAAAGTGCCCCCCTTGCCTGCAGGTTACCCAACCAAATCATTTTCCTCCTGCCTCAAGGAGCTCCTACAGCCATCACAAAGGCCAAAGGAGCTCCTCTTTCTGCAAGACCAGCCCTCCTGACCATCACAATTTCACCCTTGCTGCTGTACCCAACAGCAAGAAACTACCAATAAATGCTCCCTTACGCTCCTACACTGAAAGAAATTGTCACTTGCTTGGTCTGTGGCATGCTGCATACAGGGGCAATCCAAGAATGTATTGTTTTCCTGCTAAAATAAAACATGTTTTAAAAAAATCACAAAGCCCACCACTGTTCAGCGCTTTGCAGGTTCCTATCCTTGCTTGAAACTTTCTCTCTCAGCCCTGCCAACTTAAGCTCATTCATCTGGCATACGCAACTAGGACTATCATTTTGCAAGGCTGTTTGGTGCCTTTTTCTAGTTTCCACCTCCTTTTCTTATTTCTGTTCTGTATTTCCAACACCTTTTGATCACCCAATGCATTGAACACAAGAAGAGGCAACCAGATAAATCAGCAGCCTGCCATGTCCCGTCACCCCTGCTATAACCACATCCAGATGCTTCAGTGGAAGCTGCAAAGAGCCTGCTGGAGACAGTTAGCAAGTTTAAAAAGCATCCACCCTTCTCCGTCTGTAATTGTGTTGTAATATTTCCCCTTTCAGCCTCAAATACAAATGTAATTTGCAATACATAGCTCTTATCCCAAAACAGCAGGGAAGAGGTAGAGCTGGACATATATAGTACCTACAAACCAACCCAGGTATGATGCAAACTTGGGGTCAAATCACAAGAAAACCTGCAGCATGAAAGCACACAACTCCTTGCCATGCACATACAACAGCCCTGCTTCTAACCTCACCCACCATCCCCGCACCTGCCCCACCTGCATTTTTGTTCTGGGGAAGTTTGCAAGGAGAACTGCACACGGGATTCCCAGATTGGATAGCCATGGCACACTGTGCCATTAGTGCCTACTTCTGTCTGCTGGTGGCAGCCTGCATGAGACCTTTCAGATTATATTTGTGTCTTGAAGGCACCTGATTGATTTTCATGGGCAGTTTGTTCACTTAGGTACTGACAGGTAGTGAGCCTCCAATTTATAGCAAAAATACCTCATCTGAACCCATAAATTCATCACCTTGCATTGAAATGTCAGGTCACTTCTTTTGTTCCACTTCTCCTCCTGTTGAGGCTGCCCAGCAGCACAGCATCAGCACATGCCTACTCTGCACAGATAGGAGTATTCACTGATGGGAGTATTTGATAACAGCAGCCATAAGGAGCCTTCATAGGACTCCAATACCTTACGAGCTGAGGGCTCTTCTATCAAGAAAACTGACCACACGGTATGTAACCAACTTAAATATCTTGTCTTAATTCCTACTGTCTGCAATTAAATTAATAATCTCCTGTGGTGCATTAACACTATATTCCTTGTCTCAAACACACAGCTTACAAAATAATCATTTGTAACCAACCCAATACACCTAAATCATAGCTACATCCCATCTCACCTTCCGTACTCTTATGTCATTAATGATGTTTCCTCCAGGATTCATAGCAAAGCTTTTCGTGCTATTCAGGTCAAACTGAAAGGTCTGTAGTTACCCATTACCACTAAGTCTTTTGTTACAGTCACTATAAAAACACAATTAAAGCTGGATTACGGTACACTTATGTGGAACAGTATCTTAATCTGCAAATGGTCCTGTGCAAGCCACATTTGGAGTCAGACCCTTGCTGGTGCAAATAAGAGAACTGGAACGGAGCCCAGAGGAGATTAATACAACAGAACCTCACTAATTCATGCTAAGGGCGAGGAAACCACATCGACTATTTCAGACTAAAATGAGTAGGAACTACAAATAAATGCATCACAAAATACTCTCCTTTTGAATTTCAAATAGCTCTCTCTGAGCAAGCATCATGGTGCACCGAAATGAGAGGAGCATGCTATATATAGCTAATGAAATCTTGCTAACATTAGACATGGCTATAGCATCTGTTACTAAATCTTTGCTGAGGAGTGTAGATAGACCACCAGGTTTCCAGAGAGCTTATAAGAAAAGCAATTTATTGAAGTGAAGCTTTGTCAGCTTCTATTGTGCATAAATACAACATTAAATTGAGGCTTAGTATTTACTGCTGTGTCATCCCAGCAGGCAATTATCATCAGTGCCTGAGGCCAGATCCTCAAGTGATGTAAAATACCAGAGCAACAGCAGTCTCACAGACTGTTTTTATCGCTTTTCAGCCAGTTTTCAATCAACACAAAGGAAATTATGCCCAAGGCATGGCTGCAGGGCTCTGACCTGCTCTCACAAACTCCAATTGCATCTCCAGAATGACCTGTTCTGGGAGATTTTCACCTTAAAAACACTTCAGCACCCCAGTACAATGCCAGAGCACGCAGGAGCATCGCACTGCATGTGATGTAAGGCAGAGCCCTGCGGGTGCAGCAGCAAACACCCTGCAGCACGGCTGGAACTCTCCCAGAGAAAAACTGACAGCTTCCCGTGGGCTCTGGGCTCCTCCAGACTCCACACACAGGGAACACAGAGGCCCATTGTGCTCCCAACAACCAGCCGGGATTTGCTGATTCAGTGCTATTGTCACTTTGTGCTCCACGCTCTGCTGAGGACCTCACTCAAATATTAGTCTTGAGCAGAGGCCAAGGTTAAAGCCCTGCCAGCCGCCTTGGCTGCGGCCATTACCCACAGGTGCCTTTCTCCCTATAGGCAGAGAGAGGAGGAAGACTTTTTCCTTGGGATGAACCTTCACCAGCTCAGCTCCAACAGCCAGCCTCAGCATTCAAACATCCCAGCATCTGCACACTTGGCTGCACAACTGAGCTCTCTCCAAATCTCTAAGTTCACTGTATGGCATCAGGAGAAGGCGTTGGAAGAAGAAAGCAAGGTGAATGAAAACTGAAGTCACCACAGATGGATGTTCTCTGCCACAGCAATGCTGGCCAGGCAGCCTTGACAGGAAACCTCACTGCACCACACAGCAGCATTACTTCCAGCACCTCCAGCATCCGTGCACAGCCCCAGAGGTAGGACAAACATTGCCTTATCCCAAAACATGAGGGAGGCTGTACAACTACACAGAGCAAAGCTGAAAGCCTGGGGATTCAGCACAACTATAGCACGAAGCAACACAAGTGACTTCCCAGCAGCAAGCAGCCAGCCCCTCCTAGCACAAAAGGATTGCCTCCGTACAGCTAAGAGCATTAGATCAAACCAAGCACTGCATTCATTCTTGCCTCATATACAAGAGAAACAAGAAAGCAGAGGCCGCAGGTAGGTGGCTGTGTCCAATGCCATCAGCAGCATTCACTTAAATGCACAAGTCCCATAGCAAAATTTCTAGTGCCTGACAACGCTGTCTAGGTACCTCACTATCTTCCTTCATCATGGTGTTGAGCAATAACAGTCAATAACTTCCTGGCATCTTGGAGAATATCCATCTGCACTTCGCTTTCCAGTGACTTATAAAAATTTCTGCCTCACAGGACCCCGTCCATTTCTTGTGCCAATTCTCCCTTCAATTTCACACTTAATTAAGTCCCTGGATCAAGTCTCAGGATGGATTGCTCACTAGACCAGCAGCCAGAATTGATGTTGTATCTAGATGATGGGGCCTGAGGAAAGAAAAAAAGGAGAGCAGGAGCGATAACGAGAAAGGGAGGGAAAGGAGGGAAAGCTGCTTTTATTTCAGGGTTAAAAGCTTAATCTTCTACTAAAACGGTATCACATGAGGGGGAAAGAGTCTCTTATCCATGTGATACTGCTGACCCAGGCCTGGTTTAGGAGCTGTAATATCATTCCAAGAGAAAATTACATCAGCAAGTAACTTTTCTTCAGAGGCAATTAGAAGGAAACGGGACTCGGAGAAGAGAGCAGAAAGGAGGAGGGCTGAGCACTGCCCATGTGCAAAGCAGCCACAGCCCCACGTCAGTCATGGCTGAACCACCAGGGCTCAGCGTGATGAAGTGCTCAAAAGGTTGGGTGTTGTTCTGAACCTTCCCCAAACTCCTCCATTTGGGCCAAACAGGACCACAGACCTCAGGAGTTAAACCCTCCTCGGGAGATTTCTGGAAGTTCCTGTTCTGCTTGGAAGTATCACAAGAGAGCTTAGTTTTATTGCTGCTATACGGCATTTCAATTTCCAGTATGGTCAAAGCCAGGAAGGCCAAAGGCAATGAAAGAGTAGAGCTAACAGCAGTTTTCGAACATCGTAAAAGGCTGAATTCAAGTTCACACTCACCATGCTTCAGCTCTGTCTTGCTCTGGACTCATACACGTCAGCTTTCACAGTAATAAGAAGTCCTCTCTTCAGTGCAATTCCACCGAACAGCAAACCATCCTCTGGCCTATCCAGTAGATCCCGATACCTTGTTACGGGGTCAAGAAGCAAGAGAACATCCTGCAGGTTCTCAAAGTCCTTCCTTCAGGGTGTACACAGCATTCAAGTTCACTGGAACAACGTACAACAGTACCCAACTGAAGGATTTCTTCCACTGCCCGCCCACAACCACCCCCTGCATTTCATGTATTTATTCAGCATAACAAGCTAGATAGCAAACAGGATAACTCATGCTAGGTGCATCGTGCTAATTACTAGTTGTTATGATGCTCAACGCTGTCTGTCACATACAGCCCACTTTCTCATCACCTGCGGCTTTGTTTTCTTCATCTATGGAAGCGTCACAACACTGACTTTAGAAACCTTTGGCACACAAGGGCTGCTGGTTTGACACACAGCCAGAGCATGTTCCTGGCCTTGAAGCAAGGTGGCAGAGTCCCATACTAGCCACCTGTCCACAGAAGTAAAAAAAAAAAAAAAAAAGAAAAAAAAATCTTATCCATTAAAAGTAATGAGGTAGAGTTTAGCTAGCCACCTGCCCTACAGTTATAATGGGGCTTTCAGTTTGGTGTTTCTGAATTAACAAGCAGAGAAAGAGAAGACAGATTAGAAACAGTAAGTGATACACGTGGTCCTTCAAACAGGTTTTGGCATAAAGCCTCCGCAGTGGCCCCATGCCTGTCTGCTCCTGCTGTTATCCACCCATCCTTCACCCTGCAGCCATCTCAGCTGACACGCAGGGTTACTCATGACCACCTCCACTGGGCCACAATGAGGTGCACTACCCATCCCATCAGCACC
>JAOWBP010004377.1:2564238-2584354 GCA_028571105.1 Tragopan temminckii
CCTCTTTTGATGGAGCCTAGGATACCGTTTGCCTTCCGAGCCGCAAGGGCACATTGCTGGCTCATGTTAAGTTTTTCATATTTTTTTTTTTTTTTAGGATTCCAGGATCCTAAATCACAAGCAGCTCCTGTAACATTAACCATATCACTGACACGCTAATCCCAAACCAACACTAGCCCACACAGTCCATCCATCCCTCACCCCTGTTCCTTCAGCTGTGCAAGTCTCTTCCCCACTGTTAAAGCACAACACAAAGTGCCTCCAACAACAGCTACACAGATTTAACTCCTGGCCCATCACTGCTAAGGAGGAGCAGGGGTCAGGACCGTCCTTACTGCCCTGAGACTCTGCCCAGGGAGACATGAATGAACAATCTGAATCCATCCAGGAGTGGCAGCAACTGGCAACACGGCCAGAAAAAAAGAATCCCTGCAAGCAAAGAGAGCGGAGCCATCGTCATCATCTGGGGAGATTTAGGAGACAGCTCTAAATCCCACAGGACTCATATATTCAAGTTCATCTCTTCAATCACGAGAGCTAGAAATTGCCTTCTTTTAAAAAAATTAATGCTGAACTGTCAAATAAACACGTGAGGAGGCTTGGAGAGAAAGCCTGGTGTCTCTGAATCTCTGTGCAAGGATTAGGAACTGCCACGGCGCCCCAGCACAGCTCCGGGACTGCAACCCACAGATACACAGGGCTGAGCTGCAGTGTGCGGTGCCCAGGGCTCACTGCTGGGCACGGTGCTGGCAAATCTCTCACCGGGATGGATTCTGACAGAGGAAATAGCCTTCTGAACCGAAGCATTCAACCCCTGAAGTTCCTATTCATAGATTTTATTCTTTTTCCCTCAGTTTAATCCAAACAACCAAATGGGTTGTAGCAAGTACAAGTGGTTTTCTTTCCAACTGATCCAAAACTCAAACTCTGCGAGACGCGAACGTCAGAGAATATTTGTACACCGGTGAGAAGTGCAGAACTGACTCAGAAAAGAGTTGTGGGACAGGCTCAGACTCCCTCCCACCTCTGAATGCTGCTCCCAGCCGTGGGGCTGGCACACGGGGACTGCTCAGAGCAGCAAGCAGTGCCACAGGATGGGGCTTTCTGCTCCTGGGTCCACAGCCAGTGCAAACTGCAGTGCCAACCAGAGCCCAGGACCTGAATCTGACACTCTCGTGCATCGTGTTTTTTAATTAACCTTGGAACAGCAAAGGGGGCTTTTTTCCCCCCCCTCTTTTTGCTGAACATGGCCATATTTTACAGGGATGGTGACAAGCTAATTAACTTAATTCTTATGACACCTCTCAGTGAGATGAGGCTAGGGTTGGCTAGCTCGGCAATGCAGTGTTGGGCTAATTAAAAAATAATTACTACTTCACCAAGGACAAGAACAAGAAGTTAATTAAAAGAATGAGGTGTAGCCTTAATGAAACTCATCAGATTGTATTCATTCAGACGTCCCACAGCCAAATTTTCCCCATTAGAATATAAATCCATGTTGTTTCCATCTTCACAAGTGTTTGCAAATGGACTCCCCTCAGCCCCCTCCTCCCTTTCGCCTTTCCAAGACAGCAACGATTACAAATTCCTTCAGGAGCAAAAGAGTAAATTTGGGCTGAGATTTAACACCCCCTCGGGGGCTGAAGGATAAGATACAGATCTCCAATACTATCTGGGATTATTTGCAGTTCCTCAAAAGCCATGCCCTGCATAGAGGCTGTGCCACTTGTTTTTCACCAGTGTCTCTGGGTAAGCTGGGAGCACAACGATTGCAGCATAAAAGGGCTGGCCAGGAATGGCATGAATCCTTCTAGACAGCATCCTGAAGTACTGGGAATATGATACAAAATAGGAGATCTCCCTGGGGAAAAAAAAAAAAACCAACAGCTATTTACCAAAAAAAAAAACAAAAAACAAAACTGACTTGTGGTCCAGATTCAGACCTTTTACTACATCACTGGACAAGCTGCTACAGCAACCAAGCAAGCAATCACACATTAGCTAGGGATGAAATCCTGCATACGAACAGTTTGGTGTTTCTGGTTGATTTACACCCTTCACAAGTTCAGGTCAAATGCTTCTAATGCTTTCATCAAGGGAAAAACCTGAAGTTCAATTTCGAGCAGTTCAATTCTAGATGAGGAACAGGTGCCCCATAGTTGAGCTATGCTAAATTTTCAGAACTTTTTTTCTTTTAATGTGTTTTTAAACTCTGTGGTTTAAAACCTGGTTTAACTGTTTCTGCAAGAATATTTACTGGTTTTTTTGTTTTGCTTTTGCCTTTTTTTTTTTTTTATTTTAAACAAGGACAGAAAAGCACAAGGGGTTGTACCAAAACAAAGCAGGTTTTCCCCATGTTCTGGTGCCACGACCAACATGAAAAAAATCAGTTTTTACATGTCAAACCATATCCCCATCCATACACTTACAAAGACACTGTCCCTGTCTGTGTGGCTTGCCTTACACACGCACAAGCTCATCTGTCTTACGGCACGCAAGAAAAGCAACGCGCTTTTCTCCAGGAAGGGCTGCCCTCCTCTGGATGCTTCCAAGAACCCTAACACCCTTTTCATACTGCAAAGCCCAGAACTGCACACGCAGTATCCAAGGAGAGGCCACACCAATGCTAAAGACAGCAGGAGAATGACCTCTTTCGAGCAGCTGGCTAATACACTCCAGAACACTTTTTGCCCTCTTGAGTCTGTCAGCCACAAAACATGCCTGCTACAGCTCCCAGCTGGGCACAGGAAAGTAAACAGAGCCCCAACACCACACCTTATCTGACCATACATACTTTGTCAGACACCACTGCTGTTCGGGACTCCCAGCAGATGCTGCTCTCATCGAGCTAGGGAGACAGCAGAGGTAAATGCACCCAGCTCGCAGGGTGGTCCTGCAGACCTCAAGGAACACGCTGTATGAGATGGACACTGTGATCAGCAGCTCCTGAGCCAGCTGACTTCAAAAGGATCTGCACTGGAAGCGTTCCCAATGGCAAGCCTGCTTCCCATCTGTCCAGTGCTCTCCCGAAGGGTGAAATTTCCCATTCAGCCCACTTGCCTCTCATACACATTCTGCCTCTTACCGCTTGTACGTTCCTCAGCATGTTCCTTCTCTCCTGTCTAACACTATTTGTTCCCCGGAAAAAAAAGAAAAAAAAAAGCAGCTGTAAAGAAGCAGTTTTGCACACATGTCTGGGTGTGCATCTGTGTGCTCTGACATGGGTGTTCGTGGACAGACGGTCAGACAAGCACGTATCCGTGCAGCTACATTACAGAGGTTTTTCAGACCCACCTCCTTCCAGCATGCAGCCTGCCCCAAAAGGAGGTCAGCTGAGCCCTCCCTCTTTTTCGGGCCCCCCTCAGAGAAGGCTTTTTGGCATTTTCTCCAAAAACCTCTAACACATGACATTCATTTTGAGCACTTGCCCATCATTTCTATTTCTTCAAACAGGCTTTCACTTCAATACCTCCAGAAACCAAGATGATGAAACAAGTTTCCCAAGGTCATTCAGCCAGCTGCAGGGCTGCTGAAGCCCAGTTTAAGATGCTATCAAAAAGTTCAGACCCACAGGGGTCCCAGACTTTCTGTAAGGTTTATCCACAGATCTCTCCTCACTTCAGGCATTTTCAATCCAGCAGAGATTTACCAGCTTCAACAGGTTGACCAGAGGCACATTTGGACAAGCATGATCAAAACGACTCAGCCCCCAACACACCGGGATCGCAGGAAGCTGAGCACCACAGCCCAGTGGGTAGAGAATTAGAACCTGCAAAACCTACTGCCTGTTATGGGACTTGCACTCCGGCCTCACAGTCCTTTGCAAAGTACCCCTCAGTGTCCCAGAACAGTGTCTGTGAAATAGATCCTTCACCATTTGCTTAGTTTTCAAGAACTGCAAGGAAAGGCTGCCTTGGTACCACTACCAGAACAAGCAAAACAATGCTGAAGGTGAAGCTTTGCATTTCTAATGTCTTTGGTATGAAGTTAAGAACTGCTCAAGCCTACAAATAACAAAACTCAATGATGGAGCCCATGTGACACAAGGGCTTCAGCCACACAACAGGAAACTCAAGCAGACACCTCACAAAACTAATGCTTCCTTACACTTCCAATGATAATGAGATGATGATGCAAGGAGAAGGCAGCCAAAACACCTTGGAAAAAGCCTAATGGTGATTAAGCAAGAGGAAAAAGTTGTACAGCTTTCACTGTGCTTCACCACTGAGTGGGAAAATCCCCAATTAAGCCAGAAACAATACTTGCAACCATCAGGGGAGAGAAAAATTGCCAGGAATGCAAACAGAGGAAATCTATTCTTGCTGCCATCAAGCATTCTCCACTTCTCTCCTCAAACACGGATCTTTGTTCAGTTGGAGCTCACCACAGCATGAAAACTAAAAGCTCATGGCAGACCCGGCTCATTCCATCCCATTTGGATTAAGCTTGCAAGCAAGGAAAGACATCTCAGAGAAGGTAAAGAAAGGATTGGTTTGAAACCAAACCCTTTATCCTAAAAGAGAGCTTCAAAGCAATTCAACATCAAAACACTGGAGCCTAAGCATCAGCTGCTATATAAAGATTTCTATCCGATTTTGCTCCATGACAATACTAAGAAGGAAAGCGGCTGTTGCTTTGGTTTGGACGAGGATTTTTGTGGTCAGCTGGGTCTTGCCATGGTAGGACAGGCTGTTTTTCTCCTGGAGCGAAGCACATCTGAGAGCTCCTGATCTGGCAGACAGGTGAAGGCAAAGCAGCAGAGCTGAGCCTCTGCTTTTCAGGGAGCAGGAGTGTCTCTGCCACCAGGAGCAGTCCCTGCAGGTCCCCTGCCCAGCTGCAGCTGTCCACTGACTGCAGCGCTCTGTTTTGTTCTTTCTGATCAGCAGCATTTATTTCTGGAAGAGTTACAAGGCAGCCTGCACTACACTGTTTTTCAATCCCTATGAACTAGCAGCTGCTTCATGCTCTGAAGGATGAGGATTTGAGCCATTTGTTACTGCTGTAGGTGACAACGTGTGTTACAGACCCAGTTGTGAGCATTTCTGAGCCTGCCCGTTAGCTGAGCAGTCACCTGGGAAAAGGCAGGATCTAACTGAGCACAACTTTGAGGGGTTAATACCCAAGGCAACGCCAAGGTAAAATACACTGGTACAAAGCGAGGAGGGGGGTCAGCTAAAATTATACCATAAATAAAAAATAATAAACCTCAAATAAGCTGTTCCCAAAGAGGCTAAGCTTCTGCATCCAATTTGTCTTGCATTCAGACAAGTGATGTTACAAAGCTCTGTCCATATATTACACAATTACAGGAACGTGGCTTTCATTACATGATTAAAGCGCTGCTTGTTACAACACAGCCCATGCAACCAGCAGATGTCAGCCAGCACGGCCTGCAGCCCCGAGCCGTAGGTGCCACGTTGCTTGGCTAACAGAGGCCATGCAAGGTTAGCAGGAAGTGCCACCAGCACCTTGCTGAATGGGTTCTGCTTACAGAAGGTGCAGGGCTGCAACATCCTGCCAGCTCTACTGCCCTTCTGAAGCGTTCTCGCTGTTGGCAGGAGGAAAGCAAACATAAACCAGGCGGTCAAGCGGATATCCTAGCAAGGAAGAGAACACAACTGCTTGTGGTGTGAATGAAAAGGAGCCCGTATCACACAGGCTCGTGTCTGTCTTCTGCATTCGGAAAGAAGCCAGGAGGAGCTGTAGTGAAAGCCATGGAGATGTGTGGTTGTGTTCACAGTCGCCCAGGGGAAGAAAAGATTAAAGACTGCAGCATCAGAAATAGAATCAACCTTTGGAACCCTACGCCTAACACTGACTTTTTCTTCCAAGGACGGATGGACCAGGAGCAGTCAAAACCAAAATCCAAATTGCCCTCCAAAGTGTTTTTTCATGTCAGTACACCATAATTTATGACATTTCACATCCTTCCTCAGAAGTTCTTAACTACCAGTATATTTTTTTTAAAGATGTGACAAATATTAATTAATGACAAATGGTCTAGAGGGAGGTGTCCCTGCATATAGCAAGGGGGTTGGAACTAGATGATCTCTATGGTCCCTTCCAACCCAAATGATTCTACGATTAAGAGGATCATACCAACTGATGTACTGGTTACTGCAGGTGACCTGTCGCTTCAATACTGGTTAGGTGGTTCAGATGCAGCTTTTCTTAAATTTTAAACACGCGTTTAAGATGAAAATGCATTTGCCAACAGTTTTGCATTTTTGTAAAAAGCTGTTTTCCTACAGCTTGAAAGCTCCCCCTTCCCTCCCCCCAAATTCAGAGCATTTGCTTGCTGTAAGGAACCTGCTTCAATAGGGAGGTTGGACTCAGTGACCTCCAGGCACTCCTTCCAACCCCTGATTCTGTGAATAAGGCATTACAGATGAAGGCAAGGCTGAGGACCAAGCAGAGGCAGAGGTCAGAGCCATAGAAACCCAGAAACTGCCTGTGCTTCCCAAGATTCCAGAACAATGCCAAGTAGTTCTCGCTGTGGACAGAAGCCAAATGGTTCCCATTGCATGAAGCAACGAAGGACGTGGTTGGATATAAACATATGCTGGATGTGGCCCTAACAGATGCCATGACCTAGAGACACAGCCATGCACCAACAGCTGCATCTCTGAATATCACATTCAATTATACACACAGTCCCAATTCCTCTCCTCGGCATGCTCCAGCACTCCCCCACCTCTGCTCCTCCTCACTGACATTCCCTTCACATCTCCCTGGCCCATGCTATTCCTCCTTCTTCACTCCTTCATATACTCCCTCTGCGGGGTTTTCTCCCCATTACTCCACATCCCCAAAGACATCTCCGCAGGCTCCCATTAAACACCAAGGCTTCTGTAAAATGAAGACAAGTCTTTCACAATCAGAAGAGCCCATTTACAAGTCATCACATCTTTCAGTTGTCATTTATGCCCCTTCCCAGCTGCTCCAGCAAACACCCCTTGTTGGTTTTGTTTTATTTTCATGGTACTCATTTAGCAGCCGCATTCAGTATCTCTCCACAAAATTACACTCATTTAATTTCCCATGTGAATCTGTTGACTGTTTGCAGGGGTTCAAAACAGCAGCACTCCTACGTATTTCACAAGCACTTCAAAACACATCTGCTGGGCACTGATGGGAAAGTTGTATCTGAACCACAGGCCGTTAGCTCTTCCAGAGAGCACAGCTAACACAAAGAATTAACTTTTTGCTGAGATCTGCCTTAAGGAAAGGGACAGGAGAAAAGCTGAATTCACCTTCACCAAAATACATCGCATGTGAACTGCCAGCCAAAGTTAATCCAGACTCAAACAGAGCCTCGTGCATTTCTAATAGAGCTCCCTGATGGGCTCCCTCCATTTGGGCTACATGACAGCCCCAACTCCTAGCCACAGCTCAGGTTTCCAGCTCCCACTGAAATACTTTCATGATTCCAGACTTGATTTCAGCTTAAATTGTACGGACTGTGCAATCAACTGTATGAGCCACATTTTCAAATCCTATTCACCAGCACCTGAAATTGGCTCTCGATCAAAACACAACTCAAGCCCAGGTCCTGCTTTTACACTGCCTTTCCCAGCCGACAGCCAACACTGCCATCTCCAAAAGCCATTTCATTCTCCAACGCTAAGCTTAACCCAAGGCTGCACTTAAAAAAATAAAGTAGTATAAAACTCATTCTAATTGAACAAGTTGTCTTTTGCAAAACCATTCAGGCTCCTTGCCCTGAACATGATCTTAGACAAGCCTGGCAACGCCATCATAAAAATTCCTCTGCTAAGACATATCTGCAGGATATACACTGAAAGAAAAGGTATTTTATCCATTTGTCTAGTTGTTCTCCCCAGGCCAAAGAGCAAGCAGCGTTCTGTGAGGTTAGATTAGGTGGTACTTTTATGCTATAACCGAAAAGAATAAACTCTATACTTGATTTCCACATGACTGCTCTTAAAATACATATTCTTTTAAATAGGGATAGATATCCTACAGACATGTATTGTATAGACAGAAATAGGTTAGCGCAGCACAACATATGCTAAATGAGAACTATTTCCCACGGCAGCAAATGTGATCACATAACAGATCTGCAATAGGGCACAGAAGAGCTGAGGATGAGTACAGTAAGCACACAGTAATTCACTTGGCATTCAATCAATCTACAGCATTTGACATGCTGCCTGCTAGAGCTCTTAATACAAGAATTGAATGACCAGCAAACTCCTCCTGTTCTGATTGCCCAGCCAGACACCTGAAAGGGGCCCAATATTCAGAGGGCAAGAGCTCAGCGCTTTGCAATAAACAGCCGCCTCTAAAATGTGTTGAATGAGGCATCAAAGCTGAGGCACACAACATCACTAATTGCTTGTGAAAATCTAAGCTTCAGTGCCTGCAAATGCTTAAGCACATGTATAATGGAGTCCTCCTGTCGACTCTGCGGTTGGCCTTGCTCACATACGCTGCGAAGTTCCTGCAAATGAACATGCTCGGGATGGGGGAGTGCTATTAATAACAATAATACAGAGATCTAACATAGCCTGGGGCATAGATAATTGCACAGGAAGGTGAGTTAGGAAAAAAACTACCTCCTTCTTTCACAGAGAACAAATCTCACCCTGACAAATGCATCTCAGTGAAAAATACTGGGCAGGTAAACAAGTCCTGACTGAATTAGGTGTGACAGAAAACCTTGAGTTAATTGTGGGAAGCTCTAGGAACCACTGCCCAGAGGTGAAAGTAAATAAATAAATAAAATCAGACAACTGAACACGAATACCGTGAAATCCAAGAGAGAGCAGCACAACGTCATACGATGTGCTCCCATACAGCCTGCCTTGCTGCAGTACTTCAGCCAAAGCAAAAAGGGAACAGAGAAAAATTGAGAAATTTTTCCTGTCTAATAGTACAAATGACTTCAGTTCTGGTTGGATCATCACACAAGGGGAGATCAGAAAAAGAATGTGGTTTTTTTTTCCCCAAGATCCAACAGTTATTAAAAAAAAAAAAAGGTTAAAGGCAGTACACAGAACAGCGCATGGCTAAGGTAAAGCCCATCACCCTATTTGAATGTTCCCATCATGCAAAAAAATGGGCCTCTTAGGGGAACTGAAGCATGGCACACCTAGAAGAACAGCCCTGAGACCAAATCCACCAGCAGTCTGCCCATCCTCAAAAGCACAGCCAGGATCGGAGGATACCACATAAAGCACAGGGGAAAGAACCCTGAGAACATCCTGCTGTTGGCAGGCAGATGGAACGATGGAAAAGGGTATTTCCCACCTGGCAGAATCTTCCTAACAAATAATTGTCTTATTTGTAACTACTTTCATCACCTCCTTGCAAGGAAAGGGAGGCAAGTTCCCAACTGCCTCAAACATCTGAGCTGCCAGACTTGCCCCAAGTTATAGAAGGAACCTGTTGCATAAGAACCAGAGCACAAACATTGGCAGTCCTGGGCAGCACACTGATCACCTCCTTCTGAGCCTTGAAGCCATCGCAGAAAGATAAAATCATTTGGAGGTGAATGTGCCACCACAGCCAGGCCATTATAATAGAATTGGCCATATCACGACAGCCCCTCTCAGCTCAGGCACATAATCTTGATGCTGCTTAAAGGCTCTCCATCAAAGCAGTAACAGGTCACAATATATCTTAATGGAGTGAATTACCTCACAGTGACTCCTGTGTCTCTCTCCACTAACAACATCTACAGGACCTGACAGTAATTTCTACATGGCTGAGATCAGGCACTGAAATCATTCCTAAATGAAAGAAGTTAACAAAATTAAGTGTTCTCTGCTGACATGCACTGCAAACACTCCCCCACTAATGAGTCTTTTTGGTCTTCTCCCTAAAGCATCTGGTTCTGGCCACTGCTAGCAACAAAGTGCTGGGCTCTGTGGAAATTAGGTTTGACCAAGCATAGGATTCCTGTGTACCAATAAGTTAGCCTTTGATTCATGGCACATTTCAGACTAAAGTTCCAAGGATCTACAAGGAGTGAGGGAATTCTCTATTTCAGTCCTGAGGGCTGTGCTGATTTATTACTTCTGGCACTATATAGCGCATTGTTTAGTTGAGATTGGCTGTTAAAATCCATACTTACGTAATATAATATTCCTCTGGAAATGTTCTATTCTGTTTTGGGGTGTTGTTTTTTTGTTTGTTTGCTTTTTATAAAGTATTTTTATTCAGGGGAAGGGGCAGGAATGGTGGAATTAGTAATTGTAATTGTAATGATGTTCTAAACCATTTCAGCTGGTAAACTCAAATAGGCTGACGTTTTATTTCCATTTGGCCATTCATTCCTTCAAACAAAGCTGAGATGAGATCCTTGTGAGAATTCTGGCAAAATAATTATAGAGGGATGGCTGCACCTCTTCCGCAAAGAATTAAAGGCAATAATGCCAAAGGACTGAAGCATGCCTGGTCCTCAGTGTCTTCTCACTTTAGCAGTGCTCGACAGCTAAAAAAAGGTAGCTCAACAAGACAATCTGAACTCTAGAATGAGAATAAGGTAGAAAGAGGTTCACAACCACAGTCCCTCCATCTCTGGATGGCTGGAAAGACTGCTGCATAGAGACCTTCGGAGCTCACATAGGCATACAGTCACCAAAAATTAACTCCAGGGGTTATCAGACAGCAGAATGACAGATAACTTAAGTTTCTAAGCTGCATGTGGTGCCACTGGTTGATCACCTGCAAATCACACTCATTGCTAAGCTATTAATAACTGCTTGAATTAATTTAGAGTACAGACTGAAGATCTGGCCTGACTGGTGTACTCAGTGCAGCCAGCAGATGGAATCAAGCATGCCACAGGTGAGCTGCAAGCCACCATTTTCTAACAGTGACCACTGTCTGGGAGATTGGGTCAGGACTCTGCAGTACAACTAAAAGACCATTGTTAGGCATTGGCCTCCCATGCCTTCAGGCTGGGTTTACCCACAGAGATCAGGGCCTTCATCCACGCCCTGCAACAGAGCAAACCAGGCTTCAGCCAGCACAAGCGTGAGCCTCTTCTGACACCTAGTGCCCAGAGAGCTCAGAGCTGGGCAGCACCAGCCTCAAATCACATCCACCTGGGACACCTCCACCCCCACATCCCCTGCACAGCACCCTGGCAGCCACAGGCACCCAGTGACATAGGCAAACAAGTCACCTTCATTCACTGCATTTTAGAGCTGTGTCAGTTTTCCAGGGTCACCTAATGTGAGATGCATGCTTCAGGCTACTCAAAATGGGCTCTGTATATAACACAGTCAAAAATCACAGCTCCATAGAAGCGAGATTTGCTTTTGATTTTCACAGGACACAGAACATATCTTTTCCTCGTCACTCCTACAGGATTCTCTGGGTGTAAACACTTAATGGAAACGTTCCTGGAATCACATTTCCATGTGAACGTGTGATCCCAGAAACATTTGCACAAGACAATGGGCTGTAGCTTTGCTGCATCCAAATCCAGATGTTTCTGGTGAGAAAGAAATAGATGACCTGAGAATTAAACCCAGGCCCCTTGGCTCCCCTCCAGATGCTCTACCAGCTGCTCACACCAAGTCCCCTCTGGTCAATTACTTTACTTGATGCTTCTAATCAACAATATTATATATGTGATGCTATAAACTTTTGTATTTAATATTAGCTCATAACTCAGCATCCAAAACCAGATGTTTTTGGTGAGAAAGAAATTGATGACTTATCGGAGGACTGAACCCAGGCCCCCTGGCTCATTTCCAGACAGTCTACCAGCTGAGCTGCAAAGCTAACCAGTCACCTCCTGCTCCCCCTGCACCGCTTCTTTTCATGAAAGAAAAAGGATTTCACATCTCCCAGCGCAGCCTGCAGGAATATGTGAAAGATGTTTCTATAAACACTTTTAAAACAGTACAGTGCAACGCTGCTTTGAGGCAGGAGAACACGTTTTTCCCAGAGAAGGGCTTCACAGAAGAGTTCCTTTCTTCCCTAAGAGCCAGTCCTCACTGAGGACTCGCATACAACTGCATGCAGAAGCAGCAGAATAGGTGACTGATTTAAATCTGAACTTCTGCAGCATCCCCACGCTCTGCTGAGGCTGCTTATGAGACACCCTCTGTGCTCCTGCCTTCAGGACAGCTCAGTGGCACAGATGATGTAGGAAAATGCATACGCTCGAGGACTTAAAATGGATTTCTGCAGGGCCAAAAGGTGGAATGCAATCATTTCTGATTTATGGAAATCTTCTAAGCTCCATCCCACCAAGCACTTAAGTAAGTGCTTTACTTCAAACCCATAGTCGAAGCGTTTAATTCAGTGTAACCACTCATGTGTTTAAAGTTAAGCACGTGCTTAAGAGCTCTGCCTTACAAGGTTATATCTTGGGAACACAGAGCACAGCACTGCTCTGGTGCTTAATTACACACAGGATGCTCCGTCACAGCAATCGGGTATTTACTTGTTAAAGGATAGAGCACCAACTTCCTAAGCTCAGATTCACAGAGCTTGCTCTTAAATTACAGCTAAATAAAACACAATGAACAAGTAACTTCCATGAAAATCCAAAGCCCAGAGTCTTAAGAGCTTTGTTTAGGATTAGAGACATCAACCACCACAGCAAGCATGCACATCTACAAATATTTGCCCACCACAGTCAGAGAAAACTGTTAAAATATTATTGCAACTGAAAGGAATCAGAAATAAAGAACAGCATGCCACGATAATCTATTAGAGAACGCTTTCCAAAGAGAGAATTCCAACTTCCCTAATCAGTAGAGATTGTATGCCTCTTCCAAGGAGAAAATATTTAAGAAATCGTGACTACAAACACGCAGGGAATTGGCAGAGGTATTAAGAGTGTGAATACCATTTCAATTCTTTTTTCTTTAATTTGCCTGAATCTTAAGACTTCACCTTAAATTAAGTGCAACAATGCTTGTGATTTTGAATGCTACATCCTACAGAAGTTTACATTTATTAGAGCATCTCACTTCTCCCAGAAAATGAAATTCGGCAAAAGCATGAATAGATCATACAGCTGATGGAGAAATAAATATCATCTTCAGTGAAACAGATTTCTAAACTTGGCTCTGTTCTACTTTGAATACTCAGAATTATCTCACCAACATTTTCACCATCAAAGCAGCTGAAATCAACGCTTGAATACAGTATTCTGACAAAACTGCAGTTGCATAGGTAACTTTTCATTAACAAATTCAACTAATTGATGCCTGAAACAGTCCAATTCTGTTGAGTCATCTTTTATCAAAAGTTTTGCAATTTCTACCCAAACTGCCCTGATAGATGCAAGATACTGGGAAGGTTGTATCATACACAGGATGTTTAACAGGAAGAAAGTGAAGAGAATCTGCATGGTGGGAGGGACAAGGAAAAGGAAAGAGAGGGAAAGGAATCATGCTCAAAACACTTAAAAGGCCAGGAGGATGGAGATGGAGGCACAGTGCTAAGACTAGCAGGTCATGGAGAAGTCCCTGAGACCTCATATCTGGAGTCAGTACACTCAAGCAGCATCTGGGGCTGACTAGACCCCACCACAAGCATCATCACATATGTTTCATTTTCAATGGCTAGTGCTAATCACTGTGGGTTTAACCTTAGTGAGATGCCAAGACCTGCCAAAGCTGAGGAGAAACAATGGCACACAGCATCTCTCTGGCTGCTCTGCATTCAGCAGCACTGGGCATCCACAAAGGCACTGTCCAAACAACTAAAAGCTTACAACAAAAGCACTGTAAAGGTATCTGCAAAGACCAGTACGTCATTGCCCTAAGCAATGCTCTAGGACAAAAGCACTAACTGCAGCACTGTAGAAACAGAAGGAAAACGCAGGACATGGACACAGCAACACAGTGAACAACCAGCAACTGGAGGAAGCCTGAAGCCACAGTCAGGACCATGGCACAAAGCACACAGTGGTGACGTTTCAAGATGCAGCTCACTAATCCAGTCTTCTGCAGAGAAAATAACATTTCAAAGCCCCCAGTGGCTTCAATCTCCTTGCACTTACTTCACCAATGTTAGCTATCCAGTAAGTCTTCTCACCAGCACAGATTTTAGGTCAGCACCCTCCAGCTGAGCTTTACAGTGCCTCACTATTCTCTTGCAACTTTAAAGCCTACACACAGCTGTTTCAAAAGCTGGGTGCACCTGATTCTGACAGACACAGCCTGCCTAGTTTTAAGCAATACACCCCAGAAAATACAACACAGCTTCTCCAGACCTTCCAGCATCCTGTTTTAACACAGATATTTAGATACTATTATAAATGTTCGAAAGGAGAATAACATCAGTGGAATATCTCAGAGTCAGTCCATGCTGGTGGAAGGGCTCCTGCAAGGGAGAACAGACTTTAGACACCTGGCCCTCATTTTATGGTCTGCCTTGCAATACCCACCACCTGTGGGAACTGAACTATAGGAAGCTGCAAGAAGCTCTCTAGGGGCCATGAAACACCCAAGCATATCTACATAAGGAACAAGCAGACTGCTGCATTGTAAATACTGACATCCACTGGACACTCCTACAAGTTTTCAATTCATTCAGCTGGTACAGCAGTACACCACCCTGTACTCCTCTCTTCACTCATATCCCAAAAGGTGAGACAGGTGGGAGCCTGCATCCTCTGACAGCCCAAAGACACTGCATCATGTATCACTGACCAGACTGTGCTGTCTACTTTCAAATCTGAAGATCTGAGTCAAAACTGCATGAAACACTGCTTTCTTAACATCAAAGTTCAAGGTGGAGGGAGGAAGTGCAAAATAAAAAGTAGTATAGTAATCCCTAAGTTGTTAAACAGGAGTTTTTCCTATTTCCTCATTAGCTGACTGCATTTTCAATACCAGCACAGGTTGCCTTTAATTAACCGTGAATGCACTGAGTCATTATTTGCAAGCTGTCGGCACAAGCACAAACTGAGAGAAAAATCTATCCCCTTCACAAACCCACCTTGACTCTCACGGGTTCAGAGAGGAAAGTCCAGGCCTTGAACCAGATCTGGGAGTAAAATGGCAATGTGTCATCATAAAAACATGAAACATTCTGAGAGTTCACTTGTTTGCTTGGTTTTGCATATTAAACTAATACACATTTTATGGCACTGCAGGAACATAATTCACTTTCATCTTTCCCACAGATACATGAAATATGCTCTGAAATACTGCCCTTAGAGCCTCCTCTCCTCCTCCCAATCTGTCGGATGTGGTTAAAACATAGACCAAGTCAGTAAATACAGTTGTTGCTCCATGTATTTTTTAATCACTCACAGACAGGTCACTGTCCAGGAAAGAGCAGCTGGAGTCACAGCTGCAAAACTCTCACTGATGTGACACCACATCATCATACTTGAGAGCAGAAGAGTTCTCTGGAGGAGGAAATCACTTCAGGAGATGTGTGATAATTGAGCGGGGCTCCAGCAGACTTCTGGCACCTGAGGGGTTTTGTGCTTGGCAAGGTAAAGAGAAAAAAAAGCAAAGGCTCCTACCCAGGACTAACAGAAAGATTGTCAACACAAAATAGAACAAAATGCATAAAGGTGTAAAGCTGAAAGGGAGATAGCAAGTCTTGAAAGACCCAATTTGCTGCTAGTCTAAGGGGAGTTTCTGGACAACCTCTTAAGGAGATTTATACCTCTTTCACCAGGAGTCAGGTTGGCCTACACTTACATACAGTATCAGCCAATTAGAACAAAGATAACACCTGAAATTGGAATTTTTCAACCTTGCAGCCTACAGCCACAACTCCCCTGGGCCCTCCATCAAAACATGCAGTTTGCACACAGTATACGTAAGCATATTTACCCCAGATAAAATTGCTGTATTTACTTGGAACCAGCCTCTCAGGGACAGACAAAGCAACAGAGAAAACCGGGCTTTTTGCAAGCTTAGTCGTTCACAAAAGGAGAAGTGCAGTAGTACCTGAGACTCAGACCATGGCTCACAGCAGTCTTGCCAGGTTGCTGGAACTTCGGCATGGAAAAAGCCACACTTACCTCCAACTCTGCAGAGCCACAGACACCTCCTGGTCTTCCCTCCATTATGGGAAAAAAAAACCCCTCCCACCCCTTCCTTTTAAGCCTGCAAAGCCCCGGGTCAAGTTGCCCCTTAACCCCTTCCTGGCTGCTTGGCAGCCCTGCCTACTCAGGGAGGCTTCCAAGGCATGTAAAGGTGGATTCTCCAAGACTGCACTCTTTGGGGTATGCTCCTGGCTGGTATAACCAAAATTCAGAGGTTCTACCTGCTTCACGTTAGGGGTTTGAGCTGAATTCTCCCAAGAACTGAAGCTAGTATAGGTTGTATGTGATCCTGTCTCAGCATGGCAGAGGAGGAAGGCTGCTGTTCTCTCCCTTGCAAGGTAAGCCCAGGCCGTGGTCAGACAGTCTGCAATTTCACTGCAGCACAGACAAGAGCAGGAGGTACAGCTGCAGCAAGCACACTCACCTAATCCACATCCACAGCCATGCTGCAGCATAATACCTGACAACTAGGGCAGAAGATAGCAGCAGATTAATTACAAGATAAGGGGGATCTACACCAACTCACCATTCCGCAGTGCAAAAGAGCAAACACTGCTAAGACTACTTAGCTTTGTTTAATGGGAGAACAAGGGAAACCAAGGTAAAAGTTAACCTATGTGGAATTAAATCCTTCTTGGACTCTGACTTGAGGACAGTACGTGGCATAGGAATGGGAGGGGTACAGAGAGAGGAGAACAGAAGCACTGAAGGGTGTGTTGACCCCTTTGTCTCAAGGGACTCTGGATGGCACTATTTCCTCAAGACTGTGGCATCCTTTTCTGCTTATCCCTTGTCAGCACTGAGTTGGGACTTAATACTTCAACATCCAACAGGTACAGACACATGCTCTGCACGTCTTTCGCAGCAAAGGTTTGTATACAGCCAGAAATGCCTAAAAGCAATCAGAGAAGATGCCTATGATATGCTATTGCAGTACTACTTCTTTCAACCAAGACTGAGAAACTGAATTAGAGACAGAAAGCACAGAGGGGTGGAAGAGCAGAAGAAAGAACACGGAAGCCTGTTTAGCAAGCACAGCATCGTGCCAATGCCTCTTTCTCCATGATCACACCACCCATAGGTACCTGGCTGCAAACTACAGCTGATGCACGTTGGGCACGTACACAGCAGGGCTGGCTCCTCAGCCAAAGGAGGCAATTGAACCTGGAGAGCTGTGCTCACCACGTGTCCCTTGTCAGCCTGCACATTGGTGAGACAGCTCCCCATGCTCTGCCATCATTTTTTTTCCACTTGTTTAAAAGCATATTTATTTCTTGGAAAGCTCTAAACATCAGATGGAGCTAATTAAAACCAGGAGGTCTCAGGGGAGCTGGAGAGAAGAGGGAGACGTGCAATTTGATTTCCACTTCAAAGTGGTTTAGCAAAATAAAAGCACTCAGGCCCTCCAACCCAAGTATGTGCCCATGGGGAGGGGAGAGAAGGGGGCATTCAGTATTCTCAAGTGCCCACTACCCCCCAGCTTTGCTCACCAGGCTCAGAGGAGCTGTGTCTGGATGCTGTGCCAGCTGATTAGTCAGTGCATCAGAGGTTAATTGCAGCAATTTCTCCTGTGCATTCCCATCAGTTTTGCAGAGGGTGGCAGTGCACAGGGAGGAGGTGGCATGAGCTGTCCCAGGCACCAGCCTCCCCTTGTCAGCAGACTCTGGGAACACCTTCAGACAAGACAGCAGCTGCTGTTGTGAGGTTTCTGAGTGAGTGTAAGGAAACAGAGCTGCTGAGCAGCCAGCCACAGCCAGGGCCCAAGCATTTGAGGGCAGGGCTCTGTGGGATAGCCCTTCATCCCAGCACGGAGGGAGGTCTTGCAGGTAGTCCTGCTGCCCCACAAACACAACAGCTCAGCTCTGCCATAGCCCTCCCACCAGCCCTGTGGCACTCAGGCCCACAGTGCAGTGTCCCTGCATGTCCCCAACCTGGGGAACTGAAGCTCCCCAGGCCTTGCCCTCTGTACAGCCCCAGCCCACACATCATCAAACCCCAACACAGTCCCACCATGGCTCCCAAACCCAACAGCACTCTCTCCTTTCATGACTCCCCCAGCCCCTCAGGGCTGCCCTGACCACCCAGGGCCCTGCAACATGTTCCCCTCTGAGAGCTGCAAGCCTCCATGTCCCTTCACTCTGTCAGGACAGAAAGGCACACTGGAACACCCTTCATTCCCCTCACCTTATTTATCAGGCTTATTCAGCATTATTCAGCATTATTCTCACTGACATTAATATCAGCTTCCAGGACTGGCTGGCAGACCCACCCCCAGCCAGAGCCCATGGGGAAGGAGGCCCAAGTCCCATACATCCCCGCCACCTGCACCCGCTTCTATTTGTTCTTCCCCAGTTTGGCTGGGGAAATGGGAAGGGAAGGAGTCAATAAACATTAATTCTGAAAATAAATAAGGAAGGAATTGGCAGCTTGCAAGTGGCAATGGATAAAGCACCCTATGATGGCCCCATAAAATGTCTCTCCACACACCATTTATCACCAAGCTAGTCTGGGTTAGCATCAAGCCTAATTTACTTAATATTAAAAGACATAAACAAGAGCATGCAAATTTGGGAAGAAGAGTTTCAATCGCAGTTAAGATTTTAATGGGCTAACATGCACGTGCTTGCTGTTTTCTCTCATTTAGTGGGCTTTTGGCTAGGCTGAACTGCTGAAGATGAACAGTTTGGGTCTCTCCTATCCCTGGCTCCTGATAGTGGCTACAAAACCCAAAGATCCCGGGAGAGCTGAGTGTTAGGACATGTTCTCCTGCCCAGAGGTGGCTGCAGCCTCCTGGATGTGCTTGTCTGTACCCCCAGCACTGCGGCTGTGGCACTGCTGGATGAAGGGAAGCTGTCTCTGTCAACCACAGAGAGCCATTGTGAGCAACAAATTGCAGCCCCGTCGGAGCCTCCTTGGCCACAGCACAAGAAGTGAGGATGCTGGCCCTGGAGTAAAGCTGAGTGGGTTTTATTCAGTCGCTTTTCTTTTTAAAAGTTTGTAATGCACTGCCCAAGACATAGTGCAAGCTCTGTATGAGACATGAATAACATTCACTCATGTGACTGTTTGTACAACCAAGGGCATTACAGGTCAGGCGGAGAAGTGTTGTAAGAATGATGCAAGGCCCCCAGCCTAGACAAGCAGGGTGCATGGCACAGGGAGATAAAGAGGCATTCAGAGGCTGTGTGGGGTCCAGTACACAGTAGCCGAAGGCCCAACAGGTCACTATTCTGTGCATATTCTTGGGGCTGCCTGTGGGGAAATGCAGCCCTTTTCTGGCTGCACAGAATATCACCATCAAACTCACCTTTGGGAGCAGGAGCAAGACCCCCATCAGCCTTGCAGAGACAGTGAGCACATCTCGTGGAGATGCAACCAAAAGAAACTACGTGATGCATGTGGCAGGGAAAACAGCTAAACCTTCTCTCAAGCTTTAGCTAGCCACAGAATGTCTTGTGCTTCAACATCTCTACATCTGCTGCTTCACAGTGCACCATGCAGGGCCCAGACTCTGCTGCACCACTCATGTCCACCTCCACAGCTTTCTCCTGCCTGGCAATCTGCATCCTCAGCTGCTCCTATTTACCTGCTCTTTCCTTAGTACCAAGCACCATGTGGAGAGAAGGCCAATGAAGACAGAAATGAGTTTGGGTTTATTCCAGATTTTGACACAGAGCCTACATCAAATAGCAGTTGTTCTGCTTGTAACTCACATTAAGCAGAGGAGCTGGAAGTTGCTTTTTCCTTATTCTGCTGACACATTTCAGTGCACACATTCTAGAGGTCAACATTCTGCTTAATACACTGGTAAATAAAAACCCAGCCACAGTACACACAGTGCAGTGCAGGGGCTGTTTTCCCCTTGTACAAGTCCCTAAGAGCAATTGCATGGGCTCCCACCCTCGCCATCCCAGTCCATCAGATCCTGCTGCCACCCCATCACCCCTAGCCTGCACTTTGACATCCAGCCCCCATTTCCCTTCCCTTTGCATTTCTACATACAGCAGTGTTGTTCTGGTAACCCAATCCACCTCAACAAAAATCACTTGGCTTTTTTTTTTTTTTTTTTTTTGGGGGGGGGGGGGGGGGTTGTTTGCGTTATTTTTTTTGGGG
>JAOWBP010004377.1:2593460-2608424 GCA_028571105.1 Tragopan temminckii
GAATGCCTCTGCTCGTGGAGGATGAAGGCGACGAGGAAGAGGAGGGTGAGCAGCAGCCCCTCCACAGACTCCTTCCTTCCCCGGGCAGCGAGCCGTGGGCCGAGAGCACCCTCGTGTGGGTGCGAGCTTCACTGCTGCTCGCTTCTCTTTCTCTCCCAGCACAGCACTCCTATCCCATTTCCAGCTTGGCACCTGGTCTCTCCTCACCCCCAGTGCTTCCCTCCCTCCCTGCACTCAGCTCTGCAGAAGGAAGGTCTGTTTGAGGTGTTCTCGGGGTCATGCTAAACAGAATATTAAGGGATATACTGCTGGGAATAATCTGCTCTGACCCCCAAACAAGCAATTGTGTGTACTCTCAAGCCTTGTCCACCTCTAAAATAGGTGCTCAGAACCAAATTTGATTACAAGACTTAATGAAACTTCTCTCCCTCTTTCCTCAGCCACCTGCAATAACAGCACTGGTATCACACCATAACCTATACTCTGGACACTTCTTCTGGCTCAGATGCTCTCCAGGGAGCTCAGAGGCAGGGAGATGGGAGCTTTGTATTTGAAACCCCACAGATGGGTTAGAGGGACTCAGCCAATTCACTCAACCTGGCATACCAAGGTGTGACGCCAGAATGTAACAGCACAGCAATGACAGCAGAGTAGCAATGTCCCAGGCCACAGCAAGCGAGGACTTGCTCAAATACAGCAGCTGTGAACAAAGAAATAAACTAAAGAAGATGCTTACCTTCAGAAAGCCTCAGTTATGCAGGGATCTCCAGCAAGATGGCCTTACTTCCACTGCCAACCCTTAAATGAGGTCTGGGAAGGGGTGGATCCTGGCGTCACCCCTTCCAGTCACTCAGCTGCATTGCACACACCTGAGCTCCCCTGGGTTGGCCCTGCCTTCCCCCCAGGTGCTCAATCACTGCTTCAAGCTGTGACTTAGCATTTCTGCTACACAAGGTCATGTCATCACAGGTGATCCTGGAAAAAAAGGTCCTACTGGAGTAATTTGAGTAGAACCCTGTCCTACCCTACCGGTTTCAGTCTCCCTCCTGGGAGATATTCAAACCCCAGTGGACCTGCCCCAGCTGATCCCCAGAGGTCCCTGTGAAATGGCCAACAGGAGCCACCCAGGAGCATTGCCCATCCTCATTCCCAACACATGAGCTCTGTATTTAAAGTCTGTGCATAACCACAGGAGCAGTTTCTGTGACTGATGGAAGCTATGGTCATGCTAGGTTTCAGCCACACACAATAAAACTAATTAACATGTGAAAAAATTAAAGACAAACTATACAAGACGCTCAAGCAAATTAGCCTGAATTGATTTTTCAAGTGGATTAAGATAAGCCACCTTAAACTTCTTTGTACCATTTTTAGCAGAATTTAAATGACCATGACTGAGTCTAGATCTCCTTAAATGAATGAAAGTAAACTGAATTCCTTGTAAGAGTTTCCTATCAGGGGTTTAATCCATAAACCCTTATTTAATTTGGATTTTCTTTCCTAGGTTCCTTGTAAGTCTAAACCGTAAGCTCTCCCTGGTGTCACAGGAGGAGGACAGGCTCGTTACAGCAGGGGAGATGGATTTCACTCCATCTCCAAAATCTCTTCCCAACCTCCTTCTCCTTCAGGGCATGGCAGCAGTGAGCCCACTGAGCCCAGGACCTACATTAGAGGAAACCTCAAGAGGCAGGGCTCACGGCAGAGCTTGGAACTTGATGATCTTTAAGGTCCCTTCCAACCTAAAACACTGTATGATTCTATGGCCCAGAACCAGCCAGTGCCACAGCTGCACTCCAGCACATTTCACTGGCAATGCCCAATTCTAGATTCACATTGGGCAGCATGGCATCACCCTCTCCATACTTTAGGGCACAATGTGAACAGGGCATGCCCTGCACACCACCCATGCTGTCAGTGACCCCAATAGAGTGATGGGGACCAGAAAGGAGTCCCTGGCCAAGCTCTGGCTACAGTTCACATGGAGCCAGGCAAACAGTGGGGCTGTGTGCCGGGCTGTGATCCCATATGCACACGTGCTGCCTACAGGCACCCAGGCTCTCTTGCAGGGCCACTTCTGTGTGTCTCTGAGAGAAATTATTCCTGCCTGAAAACAGGAGAGAGGCTGAGCATCCTGAACATGCTGCAGGGCTGGTGCTTGAGCCCTGTCTCTGCTGCCATTTGGGGTGGGAAGTGCTGTGGGGTTGACCACAGCTGCACAAGCCCTTCCCTTCACCACAGTGGGCTGGTGGCATAGGTTAGTTCTTCCTGGGCTGATATCTGTGAGACTGAGGGATTTATGAGGCTGAGCCACATCACCTCATGCGGCTGCAAAGTCAGCCAGTTTATATCTGACTATTTGTGAGATTCCTACCCTGGACTTAAAAGGAGCTGGGACAGGGACACTGATAATGCTCAGGCTTCCCACGTGCTCCATCACTATCTGCTGACTGCAGCCGTTCATCATCTGGAAGGCAGAGCAAAGCAAAGCTCAGGGGATGTCTGGGGGCAGCAGAAAGGTCTTTTCTGCCCTCTGCTCTACAGTGGCATTGCTGTGTGAGCCAGCACCCCTCCTGCCCCAGAAAAGCCCTCCCTCTGCTTTTGATCACCCCACAACCTGTGGACACCTCATCATTACAGCCAGGCAGAAGCAGTTCAGACAACACCTCGTGCTCACTGACACTTTCCCCCTCCCTGTCAGGATGAGACCTGACATTTTTCACCCAAGATAAACCAGAGGCAGCTCCTGGTGGCTGCCGAGTGTGGGATCGGGGATAGGGGGCTCTGCTGCTGAACTCTGAGTTCATGCCCTGATATCTGGCTGCTTCTCATCCTCTCCAGCTCTGACAGCAAAACATTTACTGGATTTGAAACACAATCTTCAGGGAGGTTTTATCAGCACCAGGACATACCTCCAACAAATTCCAGTCTCAGCAGAACAGAAGTAATTCAAGAAGCTCCTGGCTTGCTGTAGTGAGCTCCATCCTCATGTTTGGGAGCCCTGGTGCTCTCCGCTTGGTGAGCACTGAGCTACCATAGATTTGCTACAATACGTTGCTCGGATGGAAGACAGTCTCATCTTCCTTTGCAAATCCCATAGTTTCTCATTACAAAAAAGAAGCTGCAATAAGAGAGCTGCTGAAGATGTGGTGGCTCCAGGCAGGTCAGCGTTCAGCCTGGCAATGAGGAAATACTTCTCAGAAAGAGCAGTGATGCAGAGGCACTGCTGCCCAGGGAGGTGGTGGAGGCACCGTCCTTGTGGAGATGTGGCACTGAGGGATGTGGTCAGTGGGCATGGTGAGGGAGGGCTGGGTTGGACTGGATGATCTTAGAGGTCTTTTCCAACCTTCATGGCTCTAAGAGTCTATGATTCAATGCAAATGGTGGGAGGAGTGTCTGCTCTGGAGCTTTTCCTGAATCCCTAGCAACAAAATAAACTCCTACTGGCACCCATCTGTGTTCATTAACTTTGTGGGGCTACACACAAAGCCCCAGTGGAGTTTGAAAACAGAAAGAAAACAAAATCCTGGCTTCTTATTTCTGATACCTCTGGGGAATAGACAGGTTAGTGGCAGATTCACCCATTTTAGGCCCTGCTCTTGGGGCACCCTACTTTTCAGAAGAGGCATCTGCAGGTGAGAGTTACCCTTTCTCCAGCTTGAGCTCATACTCCTCAGTGCAGGGTCTGGGAGGACTTCTGTCCCATTGAGGTCATCCATGGCTGTGTTCCTTCCCATCTCTGGGAGCAGGGTCTGGTCTAGTATTAAATAGGGAGGTTGGAGGCCGTGCACGTGGCAGGGGGGTTGGAGATTCATGATCCTTGAGGTCCCTTCCAACCCTGGCCATTCTGTGATCCCACAGGCTGCTCCCAGCCCTCCAGCCCCAAATGCCCACACGTTACAGGGCAACCCTCAGCACCACATCCCAACATGCTCCTGGGCTGGGTTAGAAGAAAAGCAAGCTTTGCCCAACAACCACAATGAGTGCTCACGTCTTATTTTGGACACCTGGGCTGGTGGTAGCTGAGAGCCAGAGGCAGGCAATCTCAGCCAAGGGAGGAAATCACGCCCCGCTCAGAGGGTTTTTCTGCTCAAGTGGATGGGGGAAAAGAAATCTCTGCTTTTTTTTTAAGCCAAGTTCTCCCATTGCCCAGGGCAGCAATCCCACACAGCGGTGCGTTTCATTTCCTACACCGTGCCCAATGCAGCAGCCTGCTGCCNNNCCTGCTGCCCAGCCGAGCTTCTCCAGCAATCATTTCTTCTCTTCAAAAGCCAAAGCTGAACAGAACTGGTTCTTCTGCAAGCTCACACAGCTGAGGAAGAAAGCAAAGAGGCTGATAAGCATCTCTGATGGCTTCGGGATAAAGTTTCATCTGATCTTTTCCCTGAGACAAAACGTTTCAGTTATTTTCTCTCCTTGGCAATTGTACATTAAAATGAAAGGTAATGAGACCAGGATTAAATGCCCTCGGGAAGGGGAAATAAACCTTGACTTCTGGCAAGATTTGAGAGGGCTTTCACAAAACACAGTCGTGTGAACAGAGGTGTAAATGGTTCGGCATGAAATTTCCCACCGCGCTATTTTTTTACCTTAAAGCACATTTTGCACACGGGGGCACTCGGCCATCTCTGCTGAAGCCACCAGACATCCCGTGGGCAGGATATACCGTGACATTAATAAGTATCACCCACCAGCAGACATTAAAACCAGGTTATTTTAACAAAGATGGAGCTCCAGAGGTGGGAACACATCTCTGTGTTGGCACAGCAGCTCCATGTTGTCACTGGCACTGTCAATGCCCACCAAAACAGGGTGCCCTGGGCCTGAAGCAGCATAATACCCCACTCCAAATTCATTCACCTGCTCCAGATTAGATTCATTTCCAGCACTTTGCCTGAAAATATCCATCACAGCATCCTACAAGGCACTTCATGCTGGTGGTTACCTCCCAGCAACCAGGTCACACTGCCCACAGCAGCTCTGCTTTCATGCTGTGCTTATGGTGGGAATGCTGCTTCTCCAAATCCAACCTCAACATTATTTTTCTCTGCTGATAAACCTGAAGGAACTGTGTTTTTCCAGACTCACTGCTGCAAAGATGAAAGCCCATGGGTCCTCCTGCCCTGACAAGCCCTGGATGTTCTATCATGCCCAGGAGGGGATGGGTCTCCACACTGGATGCAGGATGGTGCTCCAACCCCAGGGCTCTGTCGGGAAGATGCTGATGCCCGGTGGGATGCAAACAGAGCAAGAAGCATTCTCCTATTCAAATCTTCCAACCCACCCTGCGTTGAAGGTTTTCATACACTAGATGTCAGTAGAACAATAAAAATGATGCAGAGGCTCCTTGTGCACCAGCATGAACCTGACTGCCATTTCTACTGTACCACTAAAATTCACACTGTACCAACTGGCACCAGTAAACCCATTTGCTGCAGCAATAACCGGATGGGCAGAGTCCAATGTTTGGGGTGGCAGGAGACATTCCCCAGAGCACAGCAGGGGGAAAACACTCAGATGGAGCCCAGCAAAATGGCATTCACTTTGTGTATGCATTGGTGGGTTTATTTGGGGGCAGTAACCCGTGTTACTGGCCCAGATCCTCTGACAGCTCTCATGAAAGCTGCCCGGCTGCTCCTGCTGGCACATGAAACTCAGAGCTTATGCAATGTGCACCTGGTCTGTGGGTACAGCCTGCCCTGCTCCACCTGCAGAACAAACTTCGCAGCGTAACGCACCTTTCTGTGCTCTGGGAGAAACAAACCTGTGCTATCGGCTTTCAATCTTTACTGCTGTAGCAATAAAACCAGGCTGCAGCCCGTGCAGCAGAGGGCATTGATCTGCAGAACGAGTGGCCCCAGGCTGTGCTTCCCCTCCAGGCTGATCCCACCCTGCAGCTATTTCCATCTTCTTGGAATGAGGTTTAGGCCCCATGCCCACTTCTTTGTACAAAAGCAGGAGAACAGATCACTAAGTCCTGAGAAAACACCTGCACCCAAATCTGCCCTTACACCCTTCACATTCAGAGCAATGCTTGTTGCTCTTCTGTCCAGGCAGCGAACAGCCTACAGCAAACCCTGCAGCAGCATCGTGGGGCTTCCAAACCCTGAGGTGGGATGCAGCCAGCGGGCCTGGCTGTGCAGTTGCACTCATGCTTTTGGGTCCCAAATACTTTGAGGACTTCCTGGTTTTCTTTCAAGACCACATTTCCAACAAAACTGGCATTTTGGCTGGAATTAACTTCTCAAAGACAAAGCAGCCTAACACCAACCTTGCTCTCCTCCTTCAACCACTCCAGAAGACACTGGCCCTGCTCAGCCCCAAATCTCTCCTCCTCTCACCTAATCCCCCAGGGACAGATGGGCTCTCCCATCGATTCCCCTCCAGGCGCCCCATCTCCCCTTTCCCAGGCTCTAGGGTTTCAGACCCTCCCCATCAGAGCCCAAGTTTTCTCCCTGCACACTGACCCAGCAGGACACAGTTCAAAGCCTTCAACAGGAAAAACAGGAAAAGCAGCCCCGCTCTCCCCGTTGACATAGTTTCGGTCTGGTTCTTGGTGTCAAAGGAGGTATTCACCTCCCGGAGCCCAGCAGATGCCTGGAGGCCCCACAGGAGGACAGGCACCAGCAGCCAGGTGGGGTTAAGCTGGGATGTGCCACCCGGGCTGCAAACCCTGCCTTTCCATTGGGATCCTAGAATCACTGAATACCACAAATTGGAAGGGATCCACAAAGATCACTGAGTCCAACCCCATTCCCACACAGGACCACTCAAATCCAAACTCTAGGTCTAAGGGCATTGACTAAACAGTCCTCGGGGCCATGACCACTGCCTTGGGCAGCTTGTTCCATGCCAAACACCCTCTGGTGCAGAACCTTTTCCTCCAGCCTGTAATGACTACCCCATCCCTCCTCGTGCCATCCATGCCCGTATATCAATCTCCTCCAGCCCAGCCCCAGCCCCAAGCCAAGGGGTGGGAGCAGATTGCTGAGATAGATGTAGATGCGTTTCCTGTTCAGCAGGTTCGTGGCCATGCTGGTCTGTGGGGCATTAATGAGCTGGGTGTGGGACCAAGCTGGGCAGCAGCCAGGGATGAGACAGGCCAGTCTTTCATTGCTGGGTCACACGGCAGTGACACACTGGGCACCTGGAGGAAGGGCCAGAGGGTACGAGGCAGAGCATCCCCAGCTACACCATGCCTCCAGCAATGGCTTCCCATTAAGAGGTGCACCAGGGACGAACCTCTCATTCCCCAAAGGCCAGGAGATGCGTCACCTCCACCACTCCATGCAGGAGCACAAACACAGTACCAGGTCCTGGGCTCTCAAAACCAAAGCCCCAGTCTCCACAGCTGTGCTAATTGCCTCATTAACCCCTTGCCAGCAGACCCCAACTCCACTTCTAGTCCCTCACCTATTGATCCCCTCCAGCTGTTTTGCATGTGATTTACATGAAGCATGGGGGATCTGAGCAATTCAGGCCTAGTTTGCTCTAATGAAAGCGAGATGGATGGGAGCTGGTGCCATGAGCCCCATCTGCAGAGCAGGGCCATCAGGGCTGCCTTTGAAGAAGCTCACTCTGACGTTTGGCTTCCCAAAAATGTAACCGCAAAAAAGAATTTTGTTCCCCGGGCCTCATCTGGAGGGGTCCTTGCTCTGAGGCCTCAGCTTCCAACATAAAAGCAAGGAGTTCTTCAGATCCAGCTCTTAGGGGCAGATGTCCCCTCTGGCTCCATCTCTCCGCGTGGCACCACTCCCACCTCCTGAACACGCCAGACATTTTCTTGACTGCAGTTGCATGCAAGACATGCTCCACATCTCTCTTTTGCATCCATCAGCTCTTTCTCACTTCTCCTTCCCACTTGCTGGATTTGGCATCAACTTCTTCCCAATCCTACATGGGTGAATGTTTCCTTTGGGTCCCTGTCCCAGTATCCCCTGCCCTTCAGCAGAGCATATCCACCAAGGCCTTGTGGCATCCCAGTGATATGCTCAGTGTCTGCAGGCTGACTGACCTGCCATCTTCAACAACAGGTGCCAAAGTCATGCCCAGACCAACCAGGCTTCTGCCTAAGGATTCCATCAACATCGTCAACTATTTCCCTCCTAGATGAGGGCTATCCAAAGCGCTGGTGATATTTCTGGTGGGACACAGAGCCACAGCACACCTCACAAGCCAAAGTCATAGAACCAAAGAAACATAGAATGGTTGGAATTGGAAGGGAACTTAAAAGGCCATATGGTCCAACTCTCTGCAATGAACAGCAACACCCACAGCTCCATCAGAGCCCCATCCAGCCTGACCTTGGGTGTCTACAGAGATAGGGCTCCCCAGCTTAGGATGAACGAGCGTTGGTAAATACAATGAAATCATAAAAAGTGGGGGAATCTCACACCAAAAGCTTTGTGGACTTGCACATGACTGTACTTTCCCCTCAGCTAAACCGACACGAGTGGTGCATGGACTCTGATTCCCATGGGAACTCAACTGTTTATCTTGAATGCAATAAAAAACGATATTAAAAATAGATTGTGGAGTGGAAGTGGCAGAAAATATTTGACACCCGATGCTGTTCCTCTCCATTGTCTGAAATCTAACAGCCAAGTTCTGGGAACAGGCATGTCGGTGCGATTACAGCTCAGACACTCCCAAACCTTGTCTTGAACAAATCTGAAACCCAATTATGCTTCCAAAGGCTGAGTGGTTTCTGTTGGTCTGTTTGAGCTGCAGTGCCACCAGGATGGTGCAGCCCCACTCTCCAACCACACACCCAAGCTGCAAAGCACGGCCGTGTTGCCAGACTCTCTGAAGAAGTCCAAAGTGAACACTGGGGCGATAAAAAGCTGTAGGTGTGAACATAGCTGCAAATCAAAGGGGAAAAAGCAAGGTGTCAGCCCAGCACACACTCAGGTCCAGACCAAGCCCTTTCTCAGCACTTTGCTGCCCCAGCAGTGGGCTTTCCGCAGCCGTCATTCACTTCTGCTCCTTTTTTGCAAGTTTCAGTAATGCTCCCATAAACAGGTTTTTAATGCAATCCTTTTCCCCTCACATGCCGCATGTTAAAGATTAGCAGAGGCATTTTATGGCAGGTAATAAAGAGCACTGATGTCAAATATTTTAACAAGTGCTCCATGGGAAAAGCCCAACGGGCTCTGAATGCGTATCTGCTCTGTGGTCTCTGTCAGGGAGATAGGGAGATTGCTGGGAAAACTTCTCCGATTGTATCTTTGGGTTTGGAAAAGAGCAGAACCACGGTGACCTCTCCACCCACGCTGGTTGAATGGGACAGCAGCTCTCTGCTTTTCCTGAGCTCCAAACTGAGAGCTGCTGTCCCTGTACCTCTAGGGGACGTGCAAGGGAGACACCAGCTTTTAGGAAAGCAATGAATTAAGGTTTATTTGAGAGCTGCAGTTTATCCTCCCGAACCCCTCCTGGCTGAGGCATGATGATAAGAGCAAACAGCCCCCATAAAACTCCGTGGGGAATTGCCTCTCTATGGGGGACCTCAGCAACAGGACAGCCTTGGAGCAGAGCCTCCATTCTGAGCACACTGGGGTCCTGATGGGGACACCTGGAGAAGCAGGGCTTGGCACTGCCCCACCCTCAGCTTTGTACCATTTTCTCCACTCATTTGCACACCAGAGTCCCTAACAGGTCCCTGTGTGCAGAGCAGCACTCGCTGGCAGTCCCCACTCACCCTAGCACGGGAGGAATGCACTGCCTGTGTCACACTGGGTTGCAGAGGACAGTGGGCAGCCACCCCTAGAATGCATTCAGGAAGATGCACCATCCCTGGGAGGGCTCGGCTTAGAAACCATGAGAGAGCACATGCACGCAAGAGCAGCCCACACTACCAACTATTTCTGCCCACGAGCTGAACCTGAAGAACCAGGGATGCCCCCAGGAAGCCTTTATCCCTTTCCCTCCCCCCTCTCAGACAGAAAAGCCTTCGGATTAGTCAATTGTGAAGGTCTTTCTCAGTGTAGATGACCCTACAGCTCTCTGCACCCATCCCTCCCATTGCATGCCCAGCGCTGTGTCGGCACCACCGCCTGTGCAGGGGAAGGAGCCGCGTGGAGCTGAGCAGTGCTCCTGCAGATCTCACAGCACCAGGGCAGCAGGATGGGCCCGCACAGGGACTGCTGAAAGATGCAGAGTGCTCCTTCACTTTCCCATGACCGATTCCCCTGCAAGCAGCAGAAAACACATTTTCTGACGGTAATTAATCTGACAAGAAGTCAGGAGGCACTGATTAAGTGTCTCCTATCACTGAGGATCACAGATAATTGGCAAGATAGGCTCCTTTGCAGAGTTGGCAGAGCGCGTTTAGAAGAGATGAAGGGGAGATAGCAGCAACCGTGCTGGGACTCACAGCATCGTGCAGCTCAGGGCTGGTTCTGGTGGTTCCCCAGCACTGCTGGGCGCACACAGGCACAGGACAGCCCTGTGTTTCACTGCAGTGCTCTCCTGGTGCCAGGCTCTGTGCTTTAGGCACAGTTTGTTGGCTTCAGCAGGAAGAAGTGGGCATCCTTTTCTCTGCGATCCACATCCTGCAGCCCTGATTGCCACAGCTGGCTTTGATTAAGCCGATTTCTCCCGGCACTTTCATGGCAGTGAAAATGCTTGGAAGTTGTATTAGGTGACACCTTTCATTAAGCCCTCAGCACCTGCTTCAGGCCAATCTGGGGGAGCTCATAAAAATCCCCGCATTGTGATGGTAGAGCGAGGCTGCTGCTTTCCCAGCCGATGATCTGAAGGCAGATTTGGAAAATTTGGGCTCTTGAGCACCTTAGGAGAGCAACACAGTGTTGGAAATGGAAGAAAGAGTGTCCTCAAAGAAGAGCAGCCCATAGGTGGGACAGCTGATGGGGTCAGAACAGATTCGTCCTGCTCAGGCAAGCACAGCACTGCTCTGCTCCTCGCCCACCTTTCTCATGTTTCCTTCCACCAGTACAAAGGATTTCCACACTCCATCCAAACCTGCTAAAATAAGCACCAGATGCATCATCCGGCTCCCACCACCCCCGCTGAAACAGATCTCAGTGCTTGTTGGTAAACTCTCGCTAAACTTGTCAGAGGCAGAAATGCCTTCCAGATGGGCCTGGGAGGTGAGGGCTTGGGAATTTGAGCACTTTTTTACGTACACAAAATTCTGCAGAAAATATTTGCTCTGCCCTATTGCACAGCTTCTGCCGCCTGGAGCTCTGGCACCAGGTTTGGGCAATTTTCATTAACGAACGTGGTTTCGAGGATCCAGTATCCCTCAGTCTCCCACTGGTGCTAGAAGGGATGTGTTTGTTTCCTTGCGAGAAAGCCAGTGGCCAGATTTCTAATTGGCAGCAGATGGCAAGAGAAGCAGAGTGAGCTTCCCACGCCATGGCCCTCCTTGCACCAAAGGAGCTGGATCCAGTGAGCTGCATTTGGGATGCTTTCCCCCAGTGCCCCCCAACCTGCAGGGTCTGTTTGCACCCAGCACACACCAAGTGAGGTGTATCCATCCCATAGACGCATTGTGGTGGCTACCATCACTACAACACGAGCACGTTCTCTCCAAGACTTGGGCTGTAAGGTGCTGCTGGAGGTCAGAGCCAAATCCACCCAATCTCAGCAAAACCACTGGAACGTGTCCCAAATCTCAGGTGTGTTCCCAGTGCTTCGCTATGCACGTTCTCAGACCTGCTGCTGGATTTGCAGTCTGCTTTTCACTGCATGGTGCTCCAGGCTCAAGAGGGTGTGCGATGCTCAAGCCGTGGCTATCAGCTATCAAACAAAGCCCAGGCTCAGCTGCCCACCTGAGGAGCAGCAGACACTCCGCTTTTAGCTGCCAGCATGACTTTTCTGGCAGCAGCAGATATATGACACAGACAGCACACCCTACAGCGGCACATCACCCCATAAGGACAGCTCATGAGCCCATGAAGCCCTGCAGCATCCACTGCCCCACCACCCATCCCCAGAGCCTGCAGCATCCCAGCTCCAGCTGCGGCTTCAGGAGGACTCTGCTACCGGTTCCTGACAAGCTGACACCTCAAGACTGCTAGGTGAGCACATCCAGCCCCCTGCATGCAGGAAAACCCACCCACATCCAACTCCCTATTTCTCCCACCAGCACCTCAAGGACAGGATGAGGGCTTGAGCAAGAAACCGCAGCATCTGTGTGAGGGTGAGGATGTGACCACCTGCCCTGAGAGGAGCAATGACACCCAGCTCTGGGTGCCCTCACTGAAATCTCAAGGTGGTTTGAGTGAGTTGCAGGCTGAGCAGACAACGCAGCTGCAAAGTTGCTGAGAAGGCAGAGCAAACCTTCTTGCCGGGCTTTCCAGCCCTTATTGTCTTCTCCATTTTATCCTCTTCTTGTGCTTGATTGCTTTGGGCACGGGCCAGGCCTCCTGCCTGCACAGGGCTTCCCCCCTTGTGGTTTTTTCTCCCTAGGAATTGAGATGGAGAGATCAACAAAATTGAAAAATCAATTACAAGCAGAGGTCAGCACCCTGCTGCAGGGAGCGGACTCCTCCAGCCCCATGAATCCTCAACGTCCAATGACTGCAGTCCCCAAAAGTAACACCAGAGCTGGGAAGGAGCAGAGAGGCAGGGGAGCTGCTGCCCCATTCCCAGCCCCACTTTCTGCTCCCAGAGCCAGCACAGGAAGGAGTGAGGAGAACTAACAGGCCTGACACCAATGTGAGCTGAGCACAAAGCAGTTTTCCTCTCTGTGCGTGGGTTCCTCAGGGTTTTGCTGAAGTCCCCCCAAAAACCAGAGTGGATACTATGATTTATCCCAGCAGGGACTGCTCCCTGCAGCCAGACACACTGCTGACCTGAGGATCACAGAGTCTATGAGACCACACTGGTCCCGGTCAACTCACGCTGAAGCTTCACGAGATTTCCCAAAAAAGCTCTTTTCCAGGCTGGCCAGCAGATGGGGATGGAAGAGCACCCAAGGTCCGACCTGGGGGTGCCGGGGGCCTCCAGCCTGGCAGCTCCAATGGCTCAGGTGGCAGCACCTGGGCAAGCAGCTCATGGGTCAGGCTGTGCACTCACATCCCCATCCCCAGGGCAGCAGGTGTGGGTGATAAATCCTGACACAATTCTAGTTGGGCTCTGCACGTCCCCCATTTCTCCGTTTGTCCAGGGCAGGACATCTATTCTCACCCCACATGTGCCCTATGGGGAACCAGGGGACCTGGAGGGTGGCTCTGGGACTTCATCCTGCCAAAACATCCCTACTCAGAGAAAGCAACATGGCCAAGTCTGGTCTCTTTCTGCACAATGAGCCTCCAAAGCACACTCTGTGCCCCTATTGCCTATGCATGTGTGCTGCAACCTCCCAGGCACACGCAAGCTGTACCTCCAACTCTACTCATGTCCAACCAAGAGGCTGAGTAAAGGAGAAGCCATTTGGAAAACCCCAAAACAGCTCAGAGATGCAGCTCAAACAACCTTGCTGGGCTCTTCTCCCATCACAGGACACCATCAGGTAGATTCCCAGCAGAACATTCCCTTTGGGACTTACTACATGGAAGAGGGCTCCTCACGAAGCATGGGCACCTTTGGTGTCAGAGGGGCACTGGTGCCTCCCAACCCAGCACACGGAGCTGGGCAGCCGGCCCCAAGCAGCCCTGGGCCTATTTATTTGCCTTCATCCTCCAAAGGAACGCAATGGAATGAAGGCAGAGCAACACCCTGCCCCAAGGGAGGAGCCTTCATTGTGTCCGTGTGTAATTATACCATTAATTACTGACCATAAAGCTCTAAAGCAAACAGACCCAAAATGAATATAGCGTGGTGCAAAGCCCTAAGAGATGGCTCCGCGGCTGCTAATCGAATGTGGATTTTCTAAACCCAAACTGAATTTGCAATTAGCTCTCCTTGTCCCCAACTCTGACAAAGGGCCTTCCTGTGTTTCACACCAAGCAGGGATGTCTCTGAGCTGCCACCAGCCGACAAAGAGCCGAGCGGAGCGGAGGGACCAGAATCCCAAACACCTCCTTGGGTTGAGCGGGCTCTTGTTTGAGTTGGGATTTGCTGCACACTCAATGTACATCGCCGAGCAAGGCGCTCAGCCTGACCCTGGCCCGGAGTTTAGCTGTCTGTCAAATGTTAGAAAAGGGCTTTGTCTGCCTCACGAGGACTCGGAGGTTTAATTACCGCCTGTGCCAAGATGCCCTTAGGTGGAAGCTGCAATGCAAATGCAAAGTATCATTATTAGAGCTTAGCAAATAACTCAAATGTTTTTCTGCAGCAACTCCCTCGAAAAGAAATTAGATTCTTTTCTGGTGTGCTCGGGCGTCCTTCCAGGCTCTGTTGTTGTGACACCAGCGGTGAGCAAGGAATTAGCAATATGAAGGTAATTCACCAAAAGTCAGTGCCCAGCACCCAGCCCAGCCCAGAAGGAGCTCCCAGCTGGAGCAGGGTGCAGGCAGGGCCCCGCAGACATCAGCCATGGCCACCCCATGATGGATCCAACGAGGGCATCGTGGGGAAACCTCCACCTTAAGCACCCACAGGGCTTGGCCAAGCAAGGTGTGCGTGGAACAGATGGAGATGTCTGCACACATCCCAAGCAGTTCGGGTTGTGTAAATCTCAATGATTTGTGCCATTGCACACGTAATCTCTGCAAAGCCTGGGATGAATGTTTGCACCATAAATCCTTGGGGATGCCTGGTCCCTGGGGCTCAGTGTTTGCCAGAAAGCATCGTGAGCTCACAGGGATCTGACAGCAGCTCCCAGCTCCCCCCACCCCTTGCTGTTCGCCACGGCCGTGGGCTGTATGGGGGCGGCTGATCCCATCCCCACAATGCAAGGGAACGTGCAGAGCCCCAGCCCCATAACGCTTCGTGCGAGTGGAAGCAGCGTGGGGGAACAGTTGCAATTAGCTTTACAAAAAACATTTGCCTGAAACTGGATGCTGTGTGAAACTCCTGAACTCTCCTGTTGCTTGCAGAGCTGGGGGTGAGGGAAAGGAG
>JAOWBP010004377.1:2608524-2630785 GCA_028571105.1 Tragopan temminckii
CTCCTGAACTCTCCTGTTGCTTGCTGTGCTGGGGGTGAGGGAAAGGCGGGGGGTGGGGAGGGAAGAGCTTTTTGTTTTTCAGCCCTGAGTGCGTGGTTTGGCTGCAGCCAGCCTATGATTCAGGGGCCGGCAGCTGCCTGCACCCCACCCAGGACGTGGGGCTGGGTACAACACACAGCAAAATGCAGCACGACAGACCCGCACCCACCCTGGGGGCTTTTTTGTCTCAAAGCTGAGTCCAATGGAGCGACCACCACTGTACTGTGCCCAGCCATCAGCACACCCCATAGTGTAGTTTATCCCATCTGATGGATTTATCTCCCCTCTGTGGCTGCTTCCTGCAATAAGGTATGGACCAGCGCAAGCCCGGTTCTTCAGCACCTGCGTGGCTCTCGGCAGAGCACACTCTGATTTGCTCCAGTTGTCCCCACAAATACAGCAGCACCACCACCAGCCCATGCTACAATGCATGGCACTGCAAGGCAGAGCTCCTGTCCCACCACAAACTCCTTTGAGGTTTTTTTTCTTCTTCTTTTTTTTTTTTTTTTTTCCAAAATACCGCCAATCAGGAACACAAAAGGAGCTCCTATTTAATTTGCTTTTCCTCCCCTGGCTGAGCACTCCCTCCTGTACCACCACTCCAGGACATCTGCAGCCCCATCCTGCAGCACAAACTCATGTGGGGACTATCAAGCATTTTCCACTTACAACCAACAGCTGTGGCTGCACTATTTTGCATCACCTCCACTTTGAGACCCCCATGTGCCACTTTGCCCTCTACCATCCCCATGCAGCACCCTGTCTGCAGATGCCCAATGCTGTAGCCATGCCCGTGCTCCCAGCCCAGCCCCAGCCCTGCAATGCCTCGTGGCCAATGCACATGGTTTCTGGAGGTGGATCTGCAGTGCAGACTGCAGCAATGAGGAAAGCAAGACCATTTGTAATTAAAGAAACCCTTTGCAAATTAGTTAACAGTGCAAGCTCACACCGAGGCCAGTGCTATTATGAGTGTGGAGCCATCCAGCCAAGCCACACTCAAGCTCCAACAAGTCAGAAAAAGTAAAGTTAATAAAATATCCTTGAAATGAAATGCGGGTCGTGTACTCCATCTGCATATTTATAAAAGCCTTGCCTAATCAAGCCAAATCTGCCAGCAAAAAGATCCTGCTGGTCTTTGATCCTGCCCAGGACTCCTCAGGGAATATCAGTTTGCCTTCAGCAAAAGTCAGATGGGATGAAAATCCACTTTAAGGGGCAAAATCGGCACTGAGAGGAGACCAATAGCTGCCACCATCAAGCGCAAGGGAATGTCTGCAGGCACTCCGAGGGCAGCACTGAGGGCAGCCAACCCATGCGCTCCAGACCTCTCCGTATGGCAGCACCCGAGACATCAGGGCTTGGAAGGAAGGAATGCTCAGAGCTTCGTGTGCTCACAGATAGAAATGCTTGGGCAAATGTGAAACTGCAAATGTCATCCACCCAAAATATTACCTAGCATGTGGCTCCAGAGATTGCTGTCTTGGCTACAGGGCAGTGGGAACATTTGATTTCACGCCACGAGGACCAGTGGTCCCATAATGCCTTCATGGAGGTCAGGTAGGGTAAGTAGAGATGGAAGAGCCATTGAGACAAAAGAATTTATGATATTTATGATAGAATCTCATCTAGACTGAGGTCCTGTGTGGGGTAGCTTAAACCTCTCCTTTCTAACCAAAATCAAAGACAATTCATGCAGTGTTCAATGAGAACCAAAGCAGCAGGACCAAGTCCAGCTCTCCAGCCTGACCAGGGCATGTCCCAGCCTGACCAGAGCACATCCCAGACTGATCAGCTTCCAGACATCACAAGGGACACCCTGCTCTAGCAAACACAGTCTGAAAGTCTTTGCAGCCCTGCAGGTAGGGCAGAACTCAGGCTTGGGCTCTCCTTTCACTGTGCAATCCCTCCCCCATCACCTCTCTGTGAGTCAGTACCCGCACGTACAATGATGAAAACAATCCTTCATCTCTCTGGCGATCGCCTTTGTGCTCCAGAGACAGCGGGCTGCATGCTGTCACCCTGCAAATATGCGAGTTTCTCACTCTTGGCTGCAGAGAGAGCGTGCCGTGAGCAAGCACCCGGGTGGCTCAGAGATGGGGTGGAAACGCAAGGCGACGAGCACGCTTGCAGCCACGCTTCGTGCTTGCAGCCACGCTTTGTGTTTGCAGCCACACTTTGTGCTTGCAACCACGCTTGCAGCCACACTCTGTGCTTGCAGGCACAAGGGGATCTGGGCTCTTTTGAGTTTGCATGGTGAAGCAATACAGACTGATCCCATGCTCTTCTCTCCTCTCCTTCCCATTCCCTCCTTTGCTCTTCCCTATTTCAATAGCCTAGGATGATGCTGTTAACCACAAAGCCAAGCAGGAGCTTCAGGACCCAGGTGCCAGCCAGCCCAGCCCCATCCCTTTGGTCCCTGCCCCAGCTGAGCAAAACATTAGGAGCAATGGGAGAGGAGCAATGGTGCACTGCAAGAAGGAGACCAGATGTGTTACCTCCCCAGACTCTGCCTAGGAGTGGTGGCACAGGGCCACCAGGATGGGGCAGTGGCAGCACCCACGCCAGTGCTAGCTGGCAGTGTTGAACCCAGCTCTGGCAGAACCTTGGCCAGCATGGGGACACGGGGACGGTGCAGCTCTCCTGTGCCCCACTCACAGTGGAGTGGTAGCAGGGGCACTCAGTGGACAATGCAGGGATAGGAGCATGCTGGGAGGCTGCAGCCAGCCCCTCTGCCTGAGTCACTGCACACGTGGAGACCTCTACACCCAAAAGCTTTGGGCATTGGGCTCACAGCCACAGAAGGAAGCTGGGATCTTGCTGTAGGATCAGGCTGTTGCTTGTGGAGAGGAAACAAGCCTGTTATCCAAGTCCTCGATTAGCCTCCCAGCAATGGGATGGACAGCGCTTCCCTCCCGAGCCATGGGGATGCTCAGAGGTGCCAGGAGCCCAAACAGACCCAGCTGGGCTCCAGTTCCCCCCAGGGCCAGGCAGTGCTGGAGGATCACCACCTCCCCCGGCTTTCCCACCTCTCCTCTGGGCTGCGGGCAGGGGGCTGCCCCACCGAGCCCCATCCCACGTCACACAGCACCCCGGCCCCGGCACATTATATGGGGATGAATCACTCACTGACCTCTGCCTTCTGCAGTGTTCGGTTTCTAATTTTATGGGCTGTATCAGCAGAGTTATTGAATCCAGATGTCCTCAAAATGCAACTGCTGCACACAGAAAGCCGCAAGGAACGAGGCTAGTGGCGAGGACCAGGGTTTGCTGTAAACACTGGCCTAGGAAGGAGAGAAAAATACATCCTCCCCCGCCTGCCTGGGGCTCTGCAGGGATGAGTGTGAGGCTGTGCTCTCCACAGCCAACTCCCACCTCTCCTGATAACTGCTCCTTATTGTCTGTTTCCTGGGAGCATCCTTCCCATGCAGCTGATGCGCCAGGCTCAGATGGGTCTCATACTGCGGAGTTCTGGGGACGCTTCAGGGATGTAGGTCCCACATTATCTCTACCAGCACTGTTGTGGAAAGAGCAGGGGACCAAAGCAGAGGCTCAGCTGCCCATACTATATCACCTTTCATACCTTGTGGTCATGGCATGAGCAGCCAGCAGCACCTGACAGTGTTGGCATCTGGTTTGCATAAAGCACAGCTGACTCTGAAACAACAGCAGTGCATTTGTCTCAGCAAGGCAAGAAGTCAAGAAAGAAGAGAAGGGAAATGAATAAAAGCATCCAGCCTTTGCCTTAACTTTAAACAGCAACCTGCTGTGCGAGCTGCCTGTGGCAGGGCCATCGCCCTGTGACCAGCAACCACAGCATCACCCTCATGGCACAGCTCTGCCCGTAGCTGAGGTGCAGTCTGGGTGATTGAGAGAGGCTTTGCTGGCTGTGTCGGCTCTGAACGGTCTCACCTACAGCACCATGGCCCTGTCTCCTCCATCACCCACACCACATACAAGACAAACCCAGATGCACACGGAACAAAGGTTAACAGCAAGGGTGGTGATGCACACAACTGCACTGCCTGCTCAGCTCTGCTCGTGCTGACCCCAAACACCACATCCACCTTCAGGTCTGGTCTGCCTTACACCTCGCAGTGACAGCTCCACCCTAACAGGATGCACCAAGCTCCAGGTGGGATATTTCCAGCATTGGCTTGCTTCATGCTAACTGGAAGAAAAAACGACTTGCTTCTAGCTAACAAAAAATGCCTGCAAACCATTTTCAGGAAATGAAAGACTTGGCCACCTTGTCCACACCTCAGCCTCCAGTCCTCCTGGAGAATGAGCCCCAGGAGAGCATCTGCCTTCTGCAGGAAGCAGTGGAAGATACAGCAGTGCTCCGTGCTCAGCTTCTCTCCAGTGATGGTGAAGTGGCAGGGGTGGATTTCCCTGCATACCCCTTTTTTCCTGCTGCCATGCCCTGCACAGCACAAGCAGAGAGCTGCCTGGTGAAGGCACTCCTTCCACGTCTCAGTGCTCGAGATAAAGGGAAGTCATGCAGACACATGCAGATCCAGGAACACATATGGGTTTTCTCATTTTCTACCTTGTCACCTTGGCAGGAGAGAAATGTAATACACAGAGCAGAGGGGGAAGGTAACGAAGCAGCTGACCTTCCTGGGGGCATTCCAGCTCACATGGCTGCCCCTGCGCTGACTCCTTCCTGCCCCTGTATGCTCCAGGTCTGCTCCTGCCTTGCGTCAAGGCTTTGCCATCCATAACCCTGAAAGGAGCCTTTCAGGGCAGCCAGTGCATCTGGGCTGATGTTCCTCCTGTGCACGAGCCAGGCACACGTGCTTCAAGAAAGCTCAGAAGACCTGAAGGGGATGAGTTTAACGTACGGCGCCTTGATGCCAAGTTTCAGCCTGATGTGAATCACAACAGCTGATGTGCAACACCCTCTTAGCAGTCAGGGTTTACTGGGAGGGAAGCGCTGCCAGAACCAGAAACTATAGCAACTCCTGCAATAAAAGAGCATTTCAACGTAAAGCTATTTTTACAGCACACTGCCACGTTCATGGCATGACGATTTCCAGCAGTTTTCAGATGTCTGCTGCCAGCAGATTGAGTTGGATTAGTTTCTTAGCAGTTCAAAGAAGGAAGGATCATATCGGGTTGTCACATACACCCCTTTCCCTGCAATGGGAAAAATTACGTCCCAAGAGATGATTCATCAGGTATTGAATTCATGCAACACTTGATCTCGGCTAGCTAGAAGACCAGGGTTGCCTCAGGGCTCAAACCTGGTCTCACTGAAGTCAGAAAGGCTTTTGCAATTGAATTCAACAACACAAGTACGAACCATCCCATGATCAGACTTGCCTGAAGCCTAGAAACCCATATCCATCTACTCACAATATAAGCAGCAAAGAGTAATGATCTATGATAGATTACAGTTTATCTCAGCCCAGCTGAAGCCAATGCAGATTTTGCAACTTGTTTGAATGGGGTCAAAGTTGCCACTGAAGTTGTTGGACTTAATTTCTGAATGGCACCATTTCTTCCTGCCCTTCCAGTCCAGTGTCTGCCTCTTACACAGCTCCTAGGTCTCATCTATCGTCGGAAAATTTATTTCAGTATTAGTATTAGTATATTTTAGTATTTAAGGGTGGAAAATATGATTCCACGAGCAGAGTCAAGTTGTACTTCTATCTCAGAATCTCCTAAGAGTGGGCAGAAAAACTGTGGTCCAGTGAGTTTCAGCACTGGCAGCAGAAGGAAAAAAATAATAAAGCAATAACATTCTGTTTCAAAGAGATGCTGATATCAGATCTAATGCTGAGCAAATATTTAACTGCTGCTCAGAAAACTGCTATTTCCTGCTAACTCTATACAAGCAATTCTGGCACCTCCACGAGCACAAAAGACCAACAGCTCTAACTTGAAATCTCCCACATGCCAAGTCTCGTGTCCTGTACTTCATCCATGTCTTGAACAATCAATGGTCCATCTGATTTACTCTCTTCCTGGGCCCAACATCTTTTTGCCAAGGTAGCTTTTAGTAACCCACATCCTCTTCCCACAGCAAGTGTTGATTTTTGTCATTTTGACATAAAGTTTGTACTTCCACCATGGTTTGCTGATGCAGCCCAGATCCCCAAAGCCCTATCTCCTCTTCCATCAGCATGGATTTCCTCACACACCTCCCTCTGCCTGCTAGAAAACGTACTGCAGACTTAAGCCACCAGCCTCTGTGGCACCATGCAATGCCAAGAGGGCTCAGCAGGTTTAGGTTTTGTGCAGACACTGCAGAAGTCTCTTTTCAAAACCCCTCTGAAGCTGCAGCCCAGTGGAACCATAGCTGCTCCCATTTCAACTTCTGTTAGCACAACACGGGGCAAAGCCAAAATCAGAAGCGACTTTCCAAAGCAGCCAGACTTGGTGCAAACTTTGTTTTCCAAGAAACCTCACCAACCCACGAGGTTTTGAGGGAGGGACAGGTTACACCAAGCATACTCCAGAACAAAGGATGCTGGGGTCCTACTTGCTTTGGATGGGCTCATACCTGCCAATGAGCACACCTTGGGCAGCCTGAAGCCAACAAACCTCATAGACACCCTTACAAGCATTTATGTAAAATACAGCCTCACAAACCAACCCTGCCTCACTGTGCTTCAGGGACAGCAAAGGAGAGCTGCTATTTGCCAGGTTTGCTGGGGTCTTTTCTTCTTGGCTCAAGCACATCACTCACTCCCATGGGTATTTGGGCAGGAAGACACAAAGCACAAGTGGTTGGTATAAGCTGTTCAGAAAGATATGCTCATCTATGCTTTCCAGGTCAGACCACCCCAGCCCTCACCTTGTTTACCTGCCTGGTGCACACGTGAAATGCAAGGGGAACCACCCCACACCCACTCGGGACAGGAGGGAATGACAACACCAGGTGCAGAGCAGTGGAGAAACAGGCTGGTGAACACTGGGCTGCCTTCCCTTGGGCCATGGTTGCTCATTCAATATCGGGAATTACACTGAGCACCCTGAAGGGCAATGCCCAGTGTGGAAAAAATGAGTGTCTCCCGATTAGGTTCTCCAGGCTTAGAGGCAGCTTTCCAAAATCCCATCCTTAGCCCCAGTGTTGGTTTGCTGCTATGCAGAATGAGGGTAATGAGGGTAATGTATCTGTTGATCTGAAAGCTCTCTACAGAAAGTGACTCGATTCGTTTGAAAACTGTATTCAATTGTATTCATACTTTATAAAACAACCTGCCCAAGCATAAAGCTGCAACATGAGATGGTACAAAACAGCTCTGGGACAAAACCAACCTATTTACGGCAGCCAGCAATCCAGCTGTTTCGTTACGCAGGGCTCATTCCTCTAAAATACTTCATAGGGCCGATCACTCCCGTTGACCTCCATCACAAGGGAAGAATCATTATTTTCGTTATTTAGCAGATCTGAAAGTGAGACAAGGAAAGAAGTGAACTACCAAAGGTTATGCTAAATGCTGATGTGAAAGCACAGCTCTTTGCTGAAGTCTCCAGTGGCAATGTCCTGCCCAGCTGTTACCTTCCCTTCAATCTGTCCTGTTGACTAATGCCCAAACCAACCTCAGAGGTCAGTTCTTAGTTGGGTGAGAGCAGAACACAGCCCAGTGTTTACCCGAGGAATACAACCAGCACGGGGGAAGCTGAAGGGGAAATAAATTAATCGCATAGACAAGATGGCCAACAACACCTTCAGTATTGACATTCAGGTAATAGAAGAGTGAGGCAAGAGCTGCAGACGTGCACGGCCCCCACCCAGCTCATCTCCTTGCTGCTCTGCATGGATTGCTTCACAACCACGGAAGAGGCCAAAGCAGCAGAGGACTGCAATAAGCATGTCCCACACCTGGGATCAACAGAGGAGGGAGACCCTGCCAAGAATTATTTTAACCTTCAATATTTTTGGCAGTGGACTATCAGTCAAATGGCTCCTACTGGTTTTTTTGGGTTATGTCACACTGACAAAAGCTGATCCAGACCAAAATAATCCATATGCTCAGAGAGCAGGGCTTGCTTTCTATTTTAATGAGCTTTCAGTAGCAGAGAAAAAGGATGCCTGAAATAATAATCCTTAATAAATCCAACAGCCTTGAGAAGGAAAATAATCCTGGATACAACTAACAATGCACTGGACAGATGCAGCATGCACTTTTCTCCTCCAAACCACAAATCAGAGACTTTCCTCCTGTATCCCAAGCCCTCTCCATGGAGCCAGGCAGAAGGAGTTGTCCAGGTGTGCACCTCAAGGCCTGCAGAGGGTGCAGGAGGGGCTGTGAGACCCATGCATGGCACAGCAGCACTGCAACCAACAAGGGAGCTCCAGCTAGCTCTTCTTCAAACCCCTAGGAAGGAATTTTGGCATTCCTAGATTTTCCCACTTAACGTTTTTTAAAGCTGAAATTGCCAATTTTAGTTCAAGACACTTGCTAAGAGAATCTCGTTCTGAAAAGGTAGGAACCTAAGTGAAAGATTTCAGTTGAAGTGAACTACGTTTTTTTTTTCCAGTTCATCACATTAAAAAAAAAAAACAGTTCCTGATGAGCTGGGAGCAGATTTTGAGCTCTCCCATGGGTAGCTGCAAGTCATGCGATGGCAGAATTCAAGGCGTGCATGATGGCAATTTGCAAACCATTCCTCATTTTCTCTCTTCCCCTTTTCTATTGCTGCAACTTGGAGCTAAGGTGAAAAACTAGCAAGTGTTGCAAAACATCCATTCTGGCAACGGCACGGCTAGTATTGACAAACGTGCTGACCTTTTGTCTCAATATAACCTTATTTATGACTAATTCAACTCAGGTTTTCCAAAAGTTAGTTCATGAAGCTGGAGAAGAAGGTGGAGATGGTTTTCCAGGCTGTTACACAAGTGAGTGCTGGGGAGAAACTCATCCTTTGAGCAAACCACTGACCTGTTGGATACTGGGCACCCTACTTGGGTTAAGGGAAGCTGGCTGGGCTGCCATGGGAGCAAGGGGCAGATGTTAATGCACGGAAATTACTTTTAGTTTTTGTTGGTTTTTTTTAAGTCATGTGAAAAGTAACAAGAATGGGTTTTTTCATCCCATTATTTGACTCCAGCTGCTGACCTTGGCTCTGGGAAAATAATTATTCTTGACTTCGAAGTGGGGAGATTTTTGCGCCAAAGGCAAATGTCTATAGATTTATACTGTTTGGAAAAATCAAACGGCTGTGAGCCAAGCCATCTAGCTTATAAAACACAACCAGCCCTCCAGGGATAATTTAAAGCTGACCCTGCAGCACAGGAATTCCAACCGTACATTATATGAAACATAATTTGCACCATTTTCTTATCTTCTGGATGCTCCCATTGGTGTGGACTTGAGGGACAAAGACCAGCCAGAAGGAAACTGGAAAAAAAAGTCTTCAAAATAAGCTTGTGCTAATGAGGGTAAGAAGGCCTGGCAGGACAAACTTTGTCATCCACACAGCCAAGAGTTGCGAAGACAGCCACAGTCCATGCTTTTTCCATTGTGCTCTGCCAAAATAACCCCCTGAATCCCCCTGGGATGAAACACAACCCATTCTCCCCTGCTCTGGCAACCCAGGCTTGGATTCTCCTCCCTAACAAAAGCCGTGAGCTGTGATGGCTCTTTCCTCTGTCATTAGGCTTCATCTGCTGGTGATGGGCTTAGTCTCCTATTCTCCAGCCATCAAGCTCAGCAGCCAGGCCAAGGTGCCTGGTGGGAACCATGTGGTCAGGAGACCACAGAATCATTGAGTCAAAGACTATCTCAAGTTGGAAGGGACCCAATAGGGACCACTGGACCCAACTTCTGGCTTTACATCCATACAAAACGAGGTGCAGCAGCACCTCATGCCAGCACCAAAACCACTGGTGAGCTGGTTGGGTAGCCAGAAAAAGCCATTTGCTAAGGAAGAAGATCTTATGGAGGTTGGTTTGTTTGCGCTCCTTACAAGCAGGAATATTATGGGGTGCACAGCCCACTGGGGTTAGTAGGGGTGAGGCTATCAAGCTGCAGTGTGCTTGGCCTCAGGACTCACCACAACAGAGCTCTGCTCCAGGACACAGCAGCTTCTCTCCAAAGCAATGGGTACTGAGCTCCTCCAGAGCAAATAGCTGTAATAGGCTGACAGTATAAAAATATGTATCCCAAAGCCTCAATAGAATAGAGCAAGTATTGCTCCAGCACCATGCTCTAAAGGAAGGCATGGCCATGAGCCACCCAGGCCAAGCCATTCAGCAGATCCCCTCTCCCAGTCTGCACTGTGCATTCCCCTGCCTGCCCAGAGAACCAGACCCATCACGTTAAAAGAAACTTCACAAGACCAAATCCACCAACAGGATATCCAGCTCTGGCCATCTTTATCCCTAAAATAATCAGCTGGTATTTGTAAGCCTCCATGTCCGTGTACATGGTGAGCATTCACACTTTCAGGGATGACAAATAAATTAGACAAGGGATAAGCTTTCATTTCAGTTTTCCACCCGGTTTTGGTCTCCAGGCTCCCATAAAGCAGAGTGGCGTGCTTCAGCACTTCACAGCTGTAGGCACTGGGGAGGAGTCACAAGCATCACCTCGCAGCACTTTAAGTGGGGTTGTTATATTACCCTGCACGTTGCATGCAAAGTGCAAGCGGCTGAGATCACCTCTTTGCTGATCCCTTCTTTTGCCCATAAGTCCTTTGCAGATGTAAGAGCACGCTTTGGTTTTGCTAAGCACTCACAGTGGGAAATTTTGAGAGAGCGAGCTTGTGACTCAGAGATTTTGCCAAGGAAAATACTGGCCTGCAATGATGTCCTAACAATACAAAGTAGTCGACACCATAAAATAAACAACTGCAGAGAGACAGCAAAAGGGTATTTGGAACCATGAAGGATTGTGTGGAGGCATTACTAAGCTAGTCTGAAGTTGGCAAAAGCAGTTTTATGACAAAAAACAAGCATGAAGATTCACTCTTTCCAGTCCCCACATAGAAAGAGCATCTCTGCGTAAGACAGGCCACATTGCTGGCTTCTTGCTTCCAGTTTCATAACTTTTACAGTGCATAAAAATAATAGAAAGAATGAAAATATGACTGAGGAAGAATACCCATAAAAAAGCAAGTGTATATATGGTCACACCCCCCACGTTTGGATATACAGCTACAGTTAGAAATGGCAAAAGGACAATTAGAGGCTGCCATGTTCTCTTAATATATCACAAGAAAATAATTATTATATGTCCCAGCAGACACTTTCCTTGCAAAAAATCAGCTGGGCTTGATTAGCAGCAGCACTATAGCTGCTTGCTCATCGTGCTGAGCACGCCAGCAAACAGAGAGCTAAGAAAAAATAGAAGTAAGTACATCATTCTTTGTTAACATAAGCAGAGATACCCTGGCCAGTTAGCAATTCCAACATCTCCTATAATTTCTGCTCTCTGCCACCACTCTGGAGGGAGCAGTAAAATTTTCACAGGTACCAGTTAGCCAACACCAAGCACACCTGAAATTCTCCCTTACTGAGCCAAAAGACATGAGCATCCTCAGAACACGCTCTCATCACGAGGTGCTTGCTCCAGCTCCTCTAGACAGCTGTGGTTGAGTGTGATGAACCCCACCATTGATGCCATACAAAAATCCCTTTTTTGTACTCTATGCTCTTACAGCCTTTGTTTGCCTGCAGCACAGCAGCGCCAAGGGAATGTCTGAATGCAATGCTGGGGCAGTGGGATGCTGGCGGGCCACACTGACCTCCCAGATCCTCCTGTGACGGCCGTCCTGCTCTGATTTCCCACGCCTGGTTTCAGCACATCTTCAACAGCCCGCAGAGTGCAGCCTGGACGCGGTTTTAAAGGTCTTCCATTGCCAAGCAGGGGATATTTCTGTGACCTTTCTCACAATTTCCTATAGCAATATAATCCTAATTTGAGATGTCGTGGCCCATGGCTTCTCCATCACATAAAAAGCCAACAACAGCAAAACACAAATAAACAAACAAATAGACCAGATGAGTTTTTCTGTGAACAGCAGAAATAACACAGGGTAGTTTCCTGGGGATTTCTGCATTGTGGTTGGATTCTCTGGTGCACAATAAAAGATGTGCTGTGATTGAAACTCCTTCTGTGGTCGGAGCATTTACAGCATCCCCCTATGTATATCCTCTGCTGCCTACCAAGGGTTGATGTCATCCTTCTCCACACTGCAGCTAGTATTAAAAATGCTTTTCTCTTTTGAACGGTTTACTTCAACAAAATTTTAGAGATTTAAAGTAGTTGAGGTCGCTACTAAGATGTCAGATTCTGCTGAAATTGCCCCAGGGGTTCAACAACGAGAGGTGAATGGATGGATAAACAAACACAGATGCATATGCACACACTCCCACATGAGCACATCATCCTTTTACTCCTTAGAGAATTAGGACTAAAATAAAATTAAAGTTCTATTTAGGGCAGGGAATTTTGCCAAGATCAAACTACATCATTTCCTATTTTTAGCTAATTTCTGTAAAGAAATGAGCCTTGTGTTATCACACTGTCTGCAGTTCCCATATCCCAAAGATGCTGGGATGCAGATGGCTGCTACCAGCCACGGGTGAAAGTCTCCCAGACAGAGTCACAGTGTGTTTTGTGAAAACAAGCATCTGAGCAAAGGGCAGAGAGACCCTGGCACTGCTGGGAAGGCAGACAAGGGAGTTGTAGGGGAGTTGGACTAAATGGCCTTTAAGGGTCCCCTCCATCTTAAATGATTTTACAATTCTGTGTTTCTAAGGCTGGTCACCTGGCCCTGCCGGTCACCAGTGACTCCATGCCCACTTCTACAAACACCCTTCCAAAGATGTCATAGCTGGCATTTAAGAGGGCAGGATCCACAAGAGGGGCAATTTCCAAAGGACACAGAACCCAACACATGGGCTTTGGTGTAGTCCCACAGAGGTTTCTTCCTTCCTTTGCGGCACACTTGTTCATAGGACAAGAGGCAATGGCTTCAAGTTGCTCCAGGGGGAGGTTCCAATTGGATATTAGGAAAAATTTGTTCTCCAAAAGAATGGTGAAGCACTGGCATAGGCTTCCCAGGGAGGTGGTAGAATCACTGTCCCTGGAGGTGTTCAATAACCATGGAGTTGTGGCACTGAGGGACGTGTTAGGAGGTATGGTGGGGGTGAGCTGGGGTTGGACTTTGTGATCTTAGTGGTCTTTTCCAATCTTAATGATTCTGTGATTCCTGATTACAGAACATGGTGACACAGACTGCTGTGCATTTCTCTGTAGAAGTGGAGGATCCACAACTCTAGCCTAGTCTGTTCTCTCTTCAGTAAAAACCTCTTGTCATTTTGTTTTCCTCACCAAAATGCATTTTGGCAACCCCTGGGTATCTCTTTCATATTTGAAAAGCAGCCCAGCTTGTTTCATGGATTGATAGTGCATTTTGCTTTGTTTGCCTGATGGTGTGCTACACAGAGAAATAGGTTGAGGCTTCAAAAAATAGAAAGTGCTTCTATAAATCTCTCATCGTGCTGTTATCAGCCATTTTCCAGAGATCGTCACATCAAACTACCTCCATTTCAGGCTCTGAATGTCAAGACAGTCCCATTTACCACAGAGAGATGTGAAGGATTATCAAGCACGATATGCAAATATTAGAGAAAAGCATATTTTTAACACTTCCAGCTCCATCAGTTTTCAGAGGACACGCCAGCTGTCAACTCCTGGAGTGATATAAGAAAGGGAGATAAAGTTTTAACTACTGCCACCTCTTGCTATTGATCATAGTCAGGGCGAGATCCCAGATACCCAGAACCTCACCATACAGACAGACACCAGCACTCTAACCACTGGTACAGACCAGTGCCCTCGCCATGACTGTGCTCCAGCTATTGAAAAACATCTCCATTATTAGTTAAACCTCTATAGCACCAATGTCCAGCATTCTCAACAACTGAGGGATCAGCTCCCCAGCCTCCAGCGGCTCCTTTTGAAGCTGTGATGGTGCAAGGTGGTGTGCCCATACCTGCTCAGTGCTAAAAGCTGAGGGTGAAGCCTCCTTCTCCTGCACCACCAAGGCTGACCTTCCCATGCACACAAAAAAGCTGATGTCAGGATTACACTTTCAAGTCACAGAGCCAGCATACGAGAGGCAGGTGCTGCACTGCTTGCTTTTGCTGGCTCTGGAGCAACTGTTGTTTGTGTATTTCACGATGCTTGAAGTAAGCAAGAGTGTGGCACGTGAATCATGGTGCGTGAAAGAAATAACTGAGGCTTAAGAGGGCCATGGTGAAAACAATTACAATCCTTCCCTTTCTGAGCCGAGCAGATGTTTAAAATTATGTCAGCAACCTCCAAACTGTAAACATTTCTCAGGAAAATGTAAATGCGGTTTGCAAAAAAGGAGATGTGTCCAATGTAAAGCAGAGGTCCTTGCTAAGCAAGCCCCTTTGAGCAGCAGGAATGTCAAACATGCTTGACCCCCACATCAGCAAATAAGCACATTATAAACAATGTTATTAATGGTTCTGCTTTCACTACAACAAGGAGTCCCCCTGTTTGTTTAACATACAGCAAGCTGGTTAGAGTGTACATAGTTTCATGGCCAAACCATATTAAAGCAGTATGCGGATTGGGCCAATATTGTTTCTAGCTGTGTGACTGCACGTGGTAGGTGGCAAACTCCTCTTCACAAAGAGAGGAGATGCTGCTGGTCCCAGTGCTTAAGTGTTGAGACATTGACACTTGAATCCAGTGCACACCATTAGTTCCAAGTAGCCAGAAGAGATGGTTTAGGGTCAAAAAGACCAACGACGCGGCACAGGCTGCCCAGGGAGGTGGTGGAGTCACCATCCCTGGAGGTGTTCAAAAACCATGGAGATGTGACACCGAGAGACACGGTCAGTGGGCACGGTGGGGATGGGCTGATGGTCGGACTTTTCCAACTTTAATGATTCTATGATGTCAGTTTCTAAGCCCGCCAGCCCACATCAAGCTGTGTGGAGCTGAGATATGTCTCCAAGAAGCAGACTGATGGCAGTGGAGCTATGACAGTTCTCAGGCCACCAAGGAGCTCCCCCACAGAAGCCACACAGCTTTCAGGCAGGGCAGCCCCAGCCCACGTGTTGCATTCCTGGGGCTGAGCGTGGAGCTGGCTCTGGGGGAAGCCCGGAAGGACTGAGCCACTTCTGCCACAGTTCTTGAATCCAAACATTTCAAAGCTGACCCTCAAACCACTAAACCTTCCCAAATGGTCATGCCGCAAAGACCAGAGCTCCCGACATCAGGAGTAAGGAATGCAGGCTTGCATTGAAAATGCATTAGATCAAGGGCTAACAAAAAACCAGAGACAAACACCAGGATGAATGGAAAGAGAGATGTGCAACAGCCTTCCTACCTCCACAAATGGGCAAGCGGTGTCCCAAGCACGGAGATGAAGAACAGAGATCCACCCAAAGAGCAGTTCAGCACTGACAGTGGTAAAGGGAAGGAGATGAAAGTGTGGCACCCAGGAATAGAGCATCCCTGCGCTGCCAGGAAAGGAGATCATCCTGACAGCCCGGCTCCGAGTCCATCAGCACAGTGACCTATGATTATTTTTGCCACTTAAGGCCTCATCCACATCTAAGGACATCCTTTCATATCAGCCTGATTTTCCACACTGATAAGCTGCCTCTCTACTGCCACGACATCAGCTCCTCTCTCCCTTATTTTTACGAGCACAGACAAAACCCACAGCAGACTAAACACCTCCCTGGGCTTGGAGACGGTGCGGAGTAACAGTTTGCTATCGAGAACAAAACAAGCTGATAACCCAAGCAGCATCAGAGGAAATGAAAAGCAGATGAAGACACAGCCCTTACAAGCTCCAAAAATATTAGGGGAGGCGGTGGGGGCATCAGCTCTGTGAAAGGGGACAGCTCCAAGAGCCCCAGGGCAAAGCCCACGGCTGTAATTTATTTTGGATGGGAGCTGGGCTGGATCTCAGCATCTCAGCCCTGTGCTGTCAGTGCTCACAGAAAGCCCTGGCCTCAGTCAGAAGGAAATCGTGAGGGCTGAGGAATGCACACCAGGGAGAGCAAATAAACAGAGGTGTGCAAATCTGCTAAAAATAACCCAGGAATTGTGGCTCTCGGAGGGAGAACACAGATCTTCAGTTGTTCACCTCTGTCTGCCACAATGGAGGCCTTGTCTGAACAGGTGGGTGGTTTTCCTGGCAAATCCAAGCTAAAAAAAAAAAAAAAAGAAAAAAGAAAGAAAGAAAGAAAGAAAAATCCCTCCTCAATCATTCCTGCGGCCCCTCTGTTTTCATCCAGATTCTTGCCAGAGGTTGTCAAAACAAGAAAGGAAAACAGAACTCCATCACGATTTCTGCTGTCCCTCCCCTTGCAGGGCACTGCGCCTTGTTCCAGTGGTGCCAGCACACGGGTGACAAGGGACACCACGCAGCACCCTGCGTGACAGGCTCCTGCAAAGAGCATCGAAGGAAAAAGCCTCAAAGAACCCAGAAAAAGCTGAAAACGGGTCTGAGCTACAGATCCCTGCATGCAGGGCTGGGTGCGAACGCAGAACTCAGCAGAGGCACGGGGGAGGTCAGGCTGTGTAAGACCAGTGGGACACAGCTCCTGCCAAATCAGGGGCTGCAAACCAAACCCCAGTAAGAAACCTGAGCACGCTGCTGGTTTTTCCAATTCAGCATTAAGCACGAGTAGATCTCCCAAAGCCAGGAGAGATTGGTGCACATTAAGAAATCGCCTCGCGTTAAATTTGCTGATGACATCTTCTGTTTCTCTGACTTCTCCCTTAATTTAAATTGCTCCAAACCCAGATAACCCCACATCTCTCAGAGCAGAATCTCAAAGCAAATGTTTCTCTCCCTTTCCCCCCCCTACCCCCCCCTTTTTTGGCTGCGCTTCTCGGAAGCCTTCTTTCATCTTACTGAAGTCTGAAATTTGCTGAAAGGCTCCAAAAAGAGTATTCTCCAGCACTGTTCCCAGTGACAGAGAGCACATACAGTCACAGGAGCACAGTTTGTTCCATCTTTAATTTCCCGCTGTGCAAATGGAAGCTCAGAGCCAGCCTGCCTGACCTGCTGGGGCACAGTGGTGATGGGCACAACCACAGCTGCTGCCTTTGCTCTGCTTCAGAGCTTTGCTGGAGATGGAGACAGGGCCAGTTCCAACACTTTTACACCCACTCTTCGAGTAGTGGGGACAGATGACAGAGCCCAGCCCCAGTGCAGGTGATGTAGCCCATGGGAAGGATGGCACAGCCACATGAGGATGAGTGGCACAGCACTGGGAGTCAGAGGGATGAGTTACAGCAGAGCCATCGCTCACCTCAGAAACAGCCAGGTGCCTCCCAGCCCTTGTGGGTGTCAAACACCACTCTGCACAGCGCTTGGAGCTAATCGTAGGATCATCTGAGGCAAGGAAGGGAATTTTAATAGTCATCTGGTCCAACTCCCTGCAGTGAACAGGGACACTCAGAGCTCGGTCAGGTGCTCAGAGCCCTGTCCAGCCTGATGCTGTCTTCGGGGATGGGGCATCCTCCCTTCTTATAGCCCTCCATCTCTGGCACAGGAGGGCAGCAGGTCAGGCTGCTCCCCCCATTCCCCAGCTGTACCCACAGCACGACAACAATCCCAGCTACTGCCAAGACATGCTGAATGCAGAAATAAACCCTAGACTGTGTAGATGTAGGAAAATCTTTAAAGGGAATAACTAACCAACCTCACTTACAGAGGCGCATATTTGACTGTATTACTTCATCTCAGCTACAAAATATCTCACTTGCAGCTGCTCCTCATGATTTCTTCCCCTTGCAAAACTGCATCCAGCTCCCCCTGAAGTTGCTTTCATAGCCCATTCAACTGTCCACGTCCTCAGTCATTTGCTCTATTTTAGGTGAAGAAAAAGAGCCTGGATGTTTTTTATGCACAACTCAAGCCTTTTTTTTCCCTTGCTCAAGACACCTGGTTATAGCATTGTAATTCCATAAGTGCTGCAAAGTAATGCCTCTTTGAGGCAGTCAGAGCAGCATTTTCTGCTCACTTAGGCTGGTTTCCTACTCTGATTAAGCTCCAATGACTCCAGCAATTACTTTTATTCACAATGCTATGTGCAAGTCGGCTCAGAAGCTGGCCCGAGACAGCGAGTTATATCATTTCCAGGCATTTGGCCTCCACATTTTGCAAAGTTATGGACAGGAACAGTATTCAGTGCAGAAGAAAAAAGGCAAATGGAAAGCGTGGAATAAACACATCTTTCAGTTCAGCAGCCGATGGCTGGGTTTTCACGTTTTCCACCAGTACAGGAAATAACGTCGGGAACATTCAAGGTAATGAGGATACAAGTGCAGTGCTCCCCACCTTCTGGCTGAAACTGATCCAAATTTGCTGCTTATCCACGTGCAAAGAGGTACCCTAGGAGAAAAGCCCCTCTCTTGCTGTGAACCCTCCTGAAGGAGCTGTGAGCAGTGGGGTGAGGTGGTCCCACTGCTGAGCAGGGATTGCTCTTGCACCACATCACCCATCAAGAGCAAAGTGTTGCACCCCTGGGCTCAGAGCTGCAGCTCTGTGTGCCCGGCAGGCCCCAAAAGCCTTGGGTACTGGCAGGGGAAATCTGGGGTTGGTCACTTGAATTGCTGCAAACAACAGAGACAGCATCAATGTGGGATTCAAACCTACTGCCAGATACATGGTTAGAGCTCCTGGGACTTCTTGCATTCTCCAATAGTTCCACCTATGGCCTCAGCAGTGCTATAACGACACATCAAACCAGACCCTCTCCTGCAGAGAAGTCACAGAGGGGTAATTCTGTACCTACACGGGGCAGGACATGAACCTCACACCTCAGTATCAAGACATCTGTAAGTAAACCACTGACTTAGCTTAAAAATCAAGTTTATTTTCCTTCTGATATTCAATCCACAGGGAGAGAAAGACTCCATTTCCAGGTTTTCCCTGTCGCACCAAAAGGTAAAACCATTTTCTCCTCTAAGTTTTTAAACCAGAACCCTGGCTTGGAGGGGGAAGAGCGGTGCTGCAGTGACCACTACAGCTGCCAGAACTGCGATAAGGGCACGGAACAGACACAGCCATCCGGGCATCACGGCTGGGAGAAGCAAAGCAGAGCAGTGAGTAATGCCCAGCCAACACAGCCCAAAGTAATTCAGGTCAAAAGTGCTATGTTTTCCTCTTTCATTTAAAAAAGCAAGACGGGAAATGTATAAAAGCTGACGGGATCATTAGGGATTTTATAAATGCTGCTTCCTGTGGTACAGAAAAAGGACAGGAGAAAGGCACGGAGCCAAATTATGTGCTAGACAAGAAGCATGCACTTCAACGCAAAGCAACACATTGCGGGCCCACACCCAAAAGAATAAGGTGCTGCAGAGAAAATGGGGGCAAAGCTCTCCTAAGGCACCCCAAGAGATCAGCACTGCGTGAGCCAGCAGCACTGACCCCACTGTGAGCCCCTGGAGCGGGAGGGGAGGCAGCTTTGTTTTATTTCTTCAAGGTTTTCTCTCTGAAAACACCACCTCCTACCAGCTTCAGGCTTTTCCCCCACGCTGACAACGCTCAATAATGAATTTGGTGCTCGCCGTCTGCTACCCTGCTCTGAGCCACGTGCTGAAAATGGGATAAGGGGCTAGTGGGGGGATTCAGGCTTATGTTTGTCTTGGAAAGCTGCATGAGCCCAACCGGGAGCATTCCTTGGCACAGACCACTCCTCATCCTGCTTCCACCCCCAGCAGCAGGCAGCAAGCCCAGCACCCAGCCCCTCTTTGGGAGCCTCATGCCTTCTGCACCCATTAACGTGGTTTTGTTTCAAAACATACAGATTTGTTTTAAAAGAAAGAAAAAAAGCTATGGTGTGAGGTAGATGAAACTCCTGCCGTGGGATGGTGGGGTTGGAGAGGTTCCCATGGGGAAGGGTGGACATCTCTAGATGGACTGGATGATGGGCGAGATGATCTTGGGGCTCTTTTCCAACCTTAATGATTCCAATTCTATGATCTCCAGCCCCACAGCTGAGGCAGGTGCAGGAGCTCCTCATTTACCAAGCAAGCCCTTCCCAGCCCATTCAATGCCATCACAACAAGAGGCTCCTGGGCATGGCAGCTGCAACACTGCAGCTCCAGAGGGATTCAGCACTGGACACTGAGCACATAAGCAGTGTCTCTGGTGGCTTTAGGATTTTGAGGCTGGAGCATCTCAATCCCACTTCAAACTCTTTATAGGTGCTGCCAAGCAACCAAAGCACAGAGTGGGTGAGACATGTATGTTGGGCCGCAGTGATGGCCCAGGTGAGATGCAGAGATGCTCCACATCTCATAGGGGCCCTGCAGACCCAGGTGTGTTTGGCTGCCTGCAAGGACAGATGGAGCTGAGGTTATGCCAGAAGAGCTGCTGGCTGTGACTCTGACACAGCTTTGAAACAAATGCAGATAAATCCACCGCGCGCAGAGCCGGAGCTCTCGGTGGAGTGTTTAGATTGTTCAGCAGCCAAAGCAAATACATTTGCTCTGCAGGTTATAGAAGGCTGCTAAACCAGCCGTGCAACCAGCTCCTCTGAGCCAAAAGTGATCTTCTTTCTCTATGCTGGAGCCTGACACCTTCAGTGACCCCACTAAAGTTCACCAGTTCTCCTGAATCTCCTCAGAGAATGCATGTTATAAATAAAAGGGTGAACACTTAGAGCAGCAGCACTCTCCAGATCCTGTCCAAAACTCTGTTTGTTTGTTTGCTAAATAATTGGCCCTTTTCCACTTGTGATTAAGCTCAGTGTTGCCTAAAACAGAGGAGAGAACGACAAGGATTCTCCCAATAAGTCTCCAACTCCCCAAAAAACTTCAACACATCAATTCAGTACATAGGGATCTACAGCAGAAGGTGAGGGCTAGAACCAGGAGCAGGAACAGTCCTGGGATTTTACTTAGGGTACAGTCCTGTGAACACTCACTGCCCAGCACTGCCCTTGCTCCCCCAAAGAGTTCTTGTTGGGACCACAGCCCAACACTGCCCAGGTCTGGACATCATTGCTGCTCTGCAGAGATGCACAGCGTATCCTTGGGGCAGCAAAGCCACTTTCCAAGCACCAGTTGCCTTGGTAGCACAGGAGACTTGGCAAAATATTAATTATAGAGTCCCTATCTCTCAAGGCTTTTTAATCTCCAGCACACTTTATGACTAATGAGTCATATTTAACTCGCAGCACCAATCTCTCCCCTAACGCAACCAGCACTAAATTATTACCTGTGTTGCACTGAGCCCCAGTCCAGCACGCTCTGCTAATGCTCAGCTCACAGGAAGGGTGCCCGTTCTCCTCCCCTGAAGCAGTTTGCAAGAACACTTCAGCAGCTCCAGCAGAGCCCACATCCCCGACTCCAGATGCTTGCAGTGGGAGCGGTGCTTACGGGGACAAACAGCCCCGTGTGCTGTTGCAACACCTCCTATCTGATGGTGATCTGCACTTCTGTCAGCAAACAAGTCCTAAACACCACTTAGCATCCACACAGCATCCTGCTTGCTGCCACAGCACCTTATGCAGCTCCTTACACAACAACCAGGAGATCTGGCTTACTCACTGGCTCATGACTTTCACAAGATCCACTGCCTATCAAAATCAGAAAGGGATTTTTGTAGTTGTCAAGCCAGCAGCATATAAGGTTTCCCCAGGTTTGTCACGGTTAGTAAGTCTTCAACCTTCAAACCTCAAGCCACCCTTCAAGGGATGAAGAAAAATCTCTCTCTCAATTGTTACTCTGCGCTTTCTGTGTTATGATGCACTCAAGTACTCAGGTACTGTGTGTAGTTTAAGGCACTGCAGTATAAAAAGGACATAGAACTATTAGGGGATATCCAAAGGAGGGCTACAGAGGGGGAGGGGTATCAAGAAGAAGACTGGTTTGATTTTTAGGTGGTCCAGTGTAGAGCCCAGAGTTGGACACAATGATCCTTGAGGGTCCCTTCCAGCCCAGGATATTCTATGATTCTTTTCCTTCCTGAGCAATGCCCAGCCAGCCACTGTGCATGGTGACCAATGGCCATGGGATCGTGTGTGCCTGGCTTAGAGGAGCCAACTGTTTAACAAAATATATACATATACACACACACACACTTTCAGTTCTGTTCCCCTTCACTGGCAGCATAAATACACTGCAACTGCTCTACAGCAGCACACTGTGCACCCAAATCATTTCTGTGGTTGTTTATTTGCTGAGATTGTAGTCATGCCTCAAGGCCACATCTTTGATGTCTGAAGTTCTGCAGGCAAAAGCCTTTCTGGAGG
>JAOWBP010004377.1:2644342-2666245 GCA_028571105.1 Tragopan temminckii
GAAGTAAAAAACACTTAATAGCCCTCAACCTTTACAAGCCTTCTTCCCAAGCCTTTTCTCCTAAGGACTGACAGCACTCACGCCAGCACCAAGTCTGGCACCTCATTCAAAGGCACAGGTTGGACTGTGGCATGGGGCTGATAAAAGCTACTCAGCAACTACTTTTTCCCTGATACTTCACCTTGACATAGTGCTTTATCTACCAAGACTTCCAAAACCTCTTAGTCTCTCCCTGGCATGTTATCTCCTTCCATAACCTGACCTTTCTGCCTGAGTGAGGCACATGCAAAAAAAGTCAACTTCCCCCCCCTCCTTCTAAGCAGAGAGTCTGACAGGAGATCAAAGCACATGGTAATTTAGCCCATGGAATAACAAAAGTCAACGAGAACAATGTGATGCTGACAGGGAGCTGCACTGTGCCCCAGCAGGGAGGGTAGCCCAGGGAGCCCTGAGCTATTCACTGCAGTTGAAGAGATGGAGAGAAGGGGGAGAGGGAGTTTGCTCTAAAAGTTTTCATTTCTAAAGAGGGCTCATGTTTTAAAATCACAAAACCAACAATGTGAATATGTACAAAGTCAGCAGTCCCATACCCAAACAAGTCTCCTACTAGCTTGGATAAGTTCTTTGCCTTCCTGAAGGCAGCAAGCCCTTGCCACATCACCCAGCAGGAGCACGTTCAGAGCTGTATCACCTTCCTGTGCATCAGCTCCTCCCTTTGAGATTCCTCCAGACACAGCTTGTGTGAGTGGAAAATCATCTTTTGGAATGAGCAAAGGGAAAGCTAGAGGAAAACAGAGGGTTGAGTTTAGGAGATGATGAATCTAAAGCGATGGTGTCCTTGCTCTGCTTCTCCCAGCAGTTTGCTTAGAGGGATCCTTGGTTTCTTCCAGACTGGAAGAACTCATCACCACCCAAAAAAGAAGCTCCATAACCACTAAACCCCTTCCACCATGAAATGGGAAAGAGAATCAAATTGCAGGACAGAGTCAAAAATAGCTTCCCAGTTAGCAAAGATCCCAGCCCAGTCCCCACCTCCAGCAAATGGTGTGCTCTCAGCCACGCACGCTCAACTCCATGCGAATTTCTCATCTTACAAGGGAGGGGAGAAAATGACAGCTCTGCAGCCACCCACCCAAGCCCAGGGGTTAAGGAGCTACCTCCAATATGGCACACAGAGAGGAAGCAAAGCTTCCATTGGCCCAACATAGAAACCAGGAGACCCACAGTGCCAAGACGACCCTTCCGCCATCGCACCGAGAGCAGAACACAGGAGCTGGAATGCTGCAGTGACAGCCCCTAGCCAACAGATGATAGTTAGATCAAGTTCTCATCAGCACACATTGCTCAGTCACAGAAACAGCTGGGGCTTTCAGAAGGCCAAGGTCACCCTGGCAGCCACCCCTCTCAGCCAAAACAAGTGTCAGCACAGAGGTGGACTGAAATGTCCTTGGAGAGCCAAAGGACAACTTCTTCATCTGCTGTAAGGAGAATACCAGCCCCACCTGTGCCACAGATAGAAGCTGGAAGCAGAAACACCCAAACGAAAACCTCAAGCTTAGGACTGATCTGGTGACTTGGACAGAGTTCAGGCAATCTCCTGCTGCTCACTTGCAGGAGAACACACGGTGCTTGAGCTCAGAGGCCCCAGCACTGCTCTCACAGCCACGAATAGAGTTTGAGTTCAGCAGATGGAACAACCAACCCAGAGCTGAGCCAGCCCAGCTCCTGCCAACCCTTTGCTGAGGTTTGAAAACATCAGGTTAATGTTTTTTCACCATGTTTTATTTCAGCATTATTGCACATCTTGGCATTTTGTTGGCTTTGGCACACGCCTGGAGCCACGATACCACAAGAGAAGTTGATCTCTTTATGCCTCCGCTCTGGCAAAACCAAGGAGTAGCAGAAACCTCATACAAGTAGCCTCTAATTTCGTGAATTTTCCAAATCTCAGTCCAGGCAAAAAGTTTCTAATGAGTTTGGATAAACTCCGGATAATCCTCTGAACTTTCAAGTGCTTCAGAAAAAGAGTCAAATACAGTGCCTGGGACTTCAAAAGGTGCCTCAGAGTCGTGTGCTCCAGGAATAGTACAAGGATTACAGATGTGACTCCTCTGCAGCCCCATAACTGCAGCCCAGCATTATTTATTAAGATTAAACAACAAGCAAAAAAGAAAACATGCAACCAACCACACACAGTTACTAAACTGATGGGAAAGAAGGGTGACCTCAATTCTCTCAGCATGTACCAGCCTAAACCTGCAGGGGAGTTCACCAACACACAGCAGGAAAGTCAGAGCAGATTTATCTAGCAGGTTTAAAGAAAGTAAAGAGTGACTGACAGCTCCTTTCTTAAAAGGAAAATAAAGAAACATTAACTCCTCTTGTCAAAATGCTGTAAAACTGGCTTTTGACTCAGCACACCATAATACTGCTTGTAAATTGGGCAATTGGTCTGTGTGAGGTCATGAAATTGAACATGCCTACTCTTGCCCATCCCCTGCAGCAGAGTCAGCTGCAAGAGAACACAACACATGGGGCAGCACAGGTGAAGGTACAAAGATACGTGTTTCATTCAGCTCATTAATCAGGCCTAAAATACACTTGGCCATTCATATCCTTAAGTTTATTCATATCTGATATGTTGAAAGCCCTGTTCATTGAGAGAAGACATTGTGTCTATTGCTCCATCTTGTTTATCCAGAACCAGAGCAGTTTCCTCCCACTCGGCAGCATCCTTCTCTAGTCAGAAACGTTCAGCAGAGCTAACCATCATCAGAATGGAGCAGTTAGCAGAGAGCAATGCTGTGCTGGAAAAGAGAGACAGGCAGATGTTGGAAGGGTGCTAGAGGAGTGGAGCGCGAAGCACACAACTTGGTTCAAACACTTGGACACTGGGAGAACTGCTGGAATCTCTCCTGTTTATGTTTCCAGACACCTCCATCAAGAAAAGAGTAATTAAACACTACAACTGGGAGATAGAATGATTTGTTTCTAAAGCACCTTCACACAGCCTGAGGCTTTGGGAAGCACATGGAGACATGAACTGTACTCCAAGGGTGAGGAAGAGAGCACAACATGCAACCCCAACTAAGTGCAGGGGCACTGGAAGAAGGAACGAGCACAGGCCAGCACTGGAAGGTGCCATAGCTCTTTAACCTCTGGGCAGCTGGCTTATGAAACCAGGGAGAGACTGAGGTGGTGCCAAAAATAAAAAATAAGATCACATCTCAATAGAAAATGTCCTACTTGAAAAGCAGAGTCCAGCACAGAGAGGGAACCTCAGAAAATGTGACCACTGATAAGAAGACAAAAATGAAAGAGGCAAACCAAGATGAAGGAACTTGCCCACAGTCATGTGGCAGGTTTGGGGCAGAGGCAAGAAGGGTTTTCTAAACCTCTGTCTGTATAACATCTCACTTAGAATCATAGAATTATTAAGGTTGGAAAAGACCTCTACAATCACCTATTCCAGCCATCCACCTACCGCCAATATTGCCCACTAAACCATGTCCCTGAGTACTATGTCTCCATGGTTCTTGAACACCTCCAGGGATGACGACTCCACCAAAAGGAAGTCACAATTCCCTGGATTCTCTGTCCTTTAAGAGAGAGGAGACCAAGAGGAAACAAGAAAACAGTGCTCAAACATAACAGAGCTCAAGGACTTATTCCAGAAAGAACAAACAGTAGATGGAAAGGCTGCCACAAGGGAGATTGAGGATGGATCCTAATAAAAGGATTTCCACCGCAAGCATGGTGTGGCCTGGAGGTCTGAGTCAGTGACATGGGATGTTTGGGTGCCAGGAGGAGCTAAATGGTCTCTAGAAGTCTTTTCCAGTCTTGCTTGTCTTAAATCAATTCCCTGTAAAAATCAAAGTGGAAAAGTGACAGCAGCCTGTCCGTGTCTGAAAAGCATAGGGAACCAAAGGCATCCTGCCCTGCCATGGAGGAGGTCAGGGGACCAGATCCTCCAAGCCAGGGACCATGGGAATTCAGCTTCACATTCAGTCCTACTTCACAGTCCGTTTATTTTACATGTTTATTTAACATCTGCATGAATCAAGGCAATATTATTTCACAAAAACAGAAAACTTGGCTTCACTTATTCAAACATTTGGACAAGGAAGGAAGAAAGCCCAGCACAGGATTTGGCTGGTTAAAGAATAGGAATATGCAGTTATTACCCTGTTGTCAGTGATTTAAAAATCAGCCTGATTGGAGGAACTGGATGTGATTGCCATCTGGCAGTTGTTTGGAGAACCTCCCTAGAAGTCACAGCCCCAGCTCAGATCCAAGCAGATAAGAGGACAGGGAGCAAGGCAATGCCTTGACATTTCCTGCAGAACAAGGGAACCAAGTTGAGGAACATGCAGACCTGGTAGAGATGTGAATGTCTCAGCACAATGCTGCTTATGCAGCTCCTGTGGCACCCTCACGGGACAAAAAACAAGTCAGACCTTCACTGAACCCATCCCAGCACACCAGATTTTTACCTGCCTGGCAACTCCCAAAATGTTCAAGCGCCCAGAAAGACAAACACCCAGAACGAGGGCTGGTCAGGGAAACACTGCTCAGTGCTGGGTGCTACCACCACAGCACAAGGTCATAAACCAGAGCTGCCAGGTTCTTTAAGGCCAATTGGAGTTGTTGGTTTACGCTCCCTCCTCCAAGTAGCATTTAACACTGGGGCAGCTGCAGCAGAAGCTTTACTTTTCCGGATGTTTCCAAGACAGCTACCATCTCTTGCCTCTAAATCATCCATCAAATGGATGGGTTTTTGGAAGAGATGCTTTTGTCAAAGGCAAGTTATTGGGTTCAATAAGGGATGGAATTCTCTGGGCTGTGCCATACAGGAGGTCACAGCTCAGATAATTTAAAGTCATTTTTGGTTCTGGTATCTACAGAAAAAGCTATGAAGCCTCCTATATTAGAAATGAAAGGAATAAACAGCAGCAAATAATGTAACTGTCACATGCAGACAGGCTTTGCCTGCAGTATAGCCGTGAGCAAAATGAAGGCTCTTTGGCTCTGCTCATTAATCACAATCCTTGTGATTTGTTACTGAGGACTTTCATCCTGCTTTCCAAATGAAACAAAGTTTATGGAGTCATGCTGTATGCACGTGCATGTTTCATCGCATCCAGCATTTGAGCCTGTTATCCACTTTTGACAGAGAGTAGAGATCAGAGATATCAACTTACATCAAGCTTGGCAAAAGAAAGACAGTGGGTAGAAGGGAAAGAGTTCAGTTAACGTTCCCAGTGAAAGAAAAGCAGAAGCATTAAAAAAATAATAATAATAAAAATAATCCTTCACACACTAGAAAACCCCTTGGGGCAGGGGTAAGAGGTTAGCAATGCCCCCATGAAGGGGAAGTAAGAAGCTTTGCTCATGATTGTCATGCACCAAAGAACCTACCCAGCCAGCCAACACTTCTTGCTCGTCCGGATTTTCTAGCGCCTAAGGAGGAAAACGCTCATGGTGCAATTTTAATACAATTAATAAAACTTGAACAAGCCACCAGATACCACTCAATGGTAAGCTGAGCTCTAGCAGTTTCAGTACTCACTGAATGACTTTTATTTATGGTTAATAAGCCCCAGCATGGATGGCAGAGCTTCAGAGCATCTAAGAAACCTCTCCATCACTCTGCACAGAGCACGGGTACCCCAGGGAGTACAGGTGGGCTGGGGCCAGAGCCTCTGCAGCCCGCCACATACGTACCCCTAACGAGCAACAGAGCTGTCTGCAGGGCTTGCATAGGCTCCACCAAAACAGAACCTAATTTAACAGTTTATCCTGTCCGTATTCTGCTGCAAAAGGGAATTATAATTTTACTCTCGTTGCTTCTATGCAAAAGTCAGAAGGTAAAGTTTCTGCTGTGACCTCCTCCCCCATGCTGGCAGGCACTGCTCTCAATGTTCTGGGACAGAATTCATTGCCAATACACATCTTACATATATCCTTATATTCAACACTGGTGACATCAGCGTAGCTTGGGAGCAGGCTTTGCTTGTTAGCAGCGGCTGCAGAAGCTCAAGAATGCAGAATGTTGATTTATAGAGGTCCTATAAAAATGACCTAGGTTTCCCCTTCTGCCCCATCCCTATATATCTTAGCACTAAATTGATCAGCTTAGATCAATAGATGTCAGAGCATGCACATTCACTCCAGGGCTTCGCAGGACAAGAACATTTAAAAACTGAAACAAATAGCTCTTCAAAATTAAAAAGAAAATCTAAAAAATATATATATTAAAAGTCATGGCTGTCCTGCACCCCATGACTTCTCAACCCCACAGTGGGAGTTAAACTTAATTTCCAGAGATAGAATTGTTCTGCATCCAACATAAACTTAACATCTGAGTACCTTTGAATTCCCAGTAATTTTGAGAGTTTTTCCAAGAAGTGCTTTAACGAATCTGGCTGTGACTGCAGTCCTCATCATTTCTGCAGGTTTGCTCCATCAACACACACTTTGCTTTCACTTGGGCAAAATCCAGTTTCCTTCTCACCAAATCACCTGGACCAGCCTTTGGAAACCCAGTCTGGCCAGCTGCTATGGAAAACCTGGCTACCCCTGAAACACTAATGAATGAGTAAAACTGTGAATGGGACAGTCAGCAGTAATAATTTCCATGGAAAGTCCCAAGTTTTAACAACCAGGTGCCAGAATCACCCTTCAGTCCTCCTCCAGGCCGGAGATCAGACAGCATCACAGTCCCTCCATCCATCTTTATCCCCAGATTCTGCTCTTGCCTAACTCAATCCAGGTAGAAGTTTCCCATTCTCTCTCACTTAGGCTCTCCAGTCCTGCACCTGTACAGGTTGGTAGCAGTGTCATGCCAAGAGTCAGAACCCAGTCATTTTCTGTGCTTGAGCCCCTGCACATGCTGAACCATGCCCTGGGCCTGACAGGTGCTGCCTGCTGAACTCAGCACACTTTTACTCCAATTTGTTCCTTCATTGGTTTTCAAATGTCTTTAAAAACCAGCTGACAAGACTGAATTATTGATTTCACATCAGATGGAAATTTATGGCTTGTTTTGAGAGCTCCAGAGAGTTTAAATGTGCTCTCTGTGCACTTATAAAATGAAAACTTTTGGAAAAATAACGGAAAATAAGGCTGGAAAATGCACTGGTTCTAGCATTGCTGAGCTACAACCCCTGCAGATCATCCTCACCTTGCAGCTCAAGCACAGAAGAGCAGCATGCTCTCTGAAGAAACTCTCTGTAGAACCCAGGCCCAACCACCACAGGTTGTGTGACAGTTGGACCAGCCTATGGTTGTGCATGGGTCAACCGCTCTGCGGAGCTCAAAATCCCATCCACTAACCTGCAGCCCAACAAACACCTCTTTCCTCCAAGCAGAGTGGTTTCCAGCAATTCAAGCCCCAAACTACACTAGTCCTGCTGGCATCCTGCGGTGGCAGTCCAGGAACCAGGGCTTGGGTTCCAGTCAGAAAATGGCAAGAAGGTTTTCAGCCAAGAACAACAGGACTGGGAACTGAGTGTCACACACTGAGCAAACAAGGGCTCGTTTATCACAGCACCGGCTCCAGTTCCCTTTCAAGATAGTGCTGGCGTCAGCCTTCAGCAGGGCAGGGAGGGCACGAGGAGAAAGTTCTGCCAGAATGGCCTTTGAGGATGAATTAAACAACACCAAAACAAGAACAGAGGGCAAATGCTTAGGCTCACCAACTGTTGTCATTGACTCACCACACAGCTTGCTACCAGTGCACTAAGCTAAGGATCCAGGTGCAAGTCAGCAATGAGAACTAGTGCAAAAATAGAAATATGAATCTATATACTGCCCTGCCTGACTGAGCCAGGTGCTGACACACCTATCCCTAAAAAAGCACAGCTCAATAAAGCCATTTCAGCTTGCAGTAAAATCACAGAATCTCGGGTTAGAAAGCTTGGGTTGGAAGGGACCTCAGCTTTGCCAGCTCTATCATTCCCATAAGGATCAGGAAATATGGGCATTATCTAAACTACGTCTCCAAGCCTCGCTGCCCATCCAGCATCACTTCCAGGGGTTCACAAGGTGGTGACCAGGTGATGTAGGCAACCTGCCCAAGTCAGTTCCCCGCACACCTCATCCCCATCACTGTGGGCACAGCAGGGACACATCCCTTACCAAGCTTTGTGCAGAACGTGATAGAAGGAATCAATCCTTTATTTAGTCCCACTATTTGGGTGGGGGTTGTTTTGCTAATTTAACAGCTCCTTTATTATTTCACCAAGCCACCCTTCTCTCTTCAAAGCAAACACACGCTCCCCTTCATGGCCGTGGTGTGGGGAGGAAGGACACTGCTTTGTGCCCATGGTATCAGCTTTCAGCATAGCACACAATTCACTGCAGAAACCAAACAGCCCCACCAAGCCACATCTAAACTGGGATGGTATTTGGATGGGCAGAGAGGCACCTCACACTGAAGTCAGTCCTTGCAAGAACAATTAGGATGTCTCTACGCTAACGGTAGATGCAGCCTAAGGAAGCTTTGGAAGGAGCAGCAACTCAACAGGACTCAATCCAAGGCACCCAGCGAGCAAACCCTACAGCCACCTGAAGCAGCTCCTGTATCCCTATCCACATTGAAGCCATGGCACCCAAAAGGGGGTCAGAGTTTGTCCCATCTGTTTGCGCCTCATTGCCTTTTCTCAGGCAGGAATTTTCACTTTTAATGAACACCCCCTCATTTTAATTCGGCTCCAGTCCCACCACAATTATTTCCTTATACATCCTTGCCTTTAATTTGCCCATCAGAGAGCTGCCCATCAGATTTAGGATGCTCTACAAAGCTCCTCCTCAGCCTTTGAGCATCCCCATTGACTCAGGATAGGACCCCAGGTTGGGGAAACCACCATCAGACCCCCATCCCTCACCCAGCTTTGATTTCCCCCTGACTCCAGAAGTCTCAGGCTGCTCAGCTCCACCTCCATCACAGCCTCCAGACTCTATGTCACCCTGCAGCAGTGACACCAAAGACTGTTGTCATGGGCACAGACAGTGGTCACCAGGGTTCCCATGGAGCTCCCATGGCATCAGGCATGACATGCATTAAGTGACAGTGGGGAGCTATTTGCAGCCCTTCCAAGCACCTTGCAAGTTAAACACATTCTTTCTTCCTGCTGCTCCCAGCACCCAGCAAGCTTGAGGGCTCCTGATCCATCAGGACAGCACGCACTACGAACAAAAAGGTCAATAATTGTCACAGCTGACCTCCTGGAGACCAAAACAGAATTCACCATGGGTGTTCAAGCATGGTCAAGGGCAGAATCTGGCTCCAAGGAACTGCCCGTCAACCAGTTTGTGTTTTGCAATTTTTGGCATGAAGCCCTTGCTGCAGGCTGGGGAATGTGCCCCTGGGGCTGGAGTGCAACAAGCTGCTCAGAAAGCTGCTGCGTCCCCAGGGAGCAGCTAACATAGTAACATGGGGCACCCCATAAAGGAACAGGGTGGTGCAAGGAGAGCTGTTCTCAATAAATAAAAAGGACATGGAGATGGATCCCCAAAGCAGGGAGAGGCATCACAGAAAGGCTTGGTTGGAAGGGACCTCAAAGAGCATCTAGTTCCAATGCTCCTGCCATGGGCAGAGCTGTCAGTCACCAGATCAAACCACCTAAGGTCCCATCGAACCTGGCCCTGGGCACCTCCAGGGATGCTGACATATGGGACAGCCCCAAGTCACTCCCTCCCTTGCAGGCTGGGAGATAATAGGACCTTTGCCCAATGTGAGGGGGTTCAACAGATGGAGGAGCCCTATCAGCCCTTCTCACAGGGCATGGGAAGGCTGTTGACCTCCCAACACAGTGCTCTGTGGACCAATGGTCACTCAGGCAGAGACAAAGCTCCATCAGCTGCCAGCATGCAAGCACTGTGTCATTAAAGTCTGCTCCGATGTCCCATCTCAGCAGTGATGTCAGTCAGAAGATATTTGAGGGGGGAGGGCGGTAAATAGAAGAAAAGCCCAGCATAAGCTTAGGGTGTGACCAAACACAGTCTAAGCTTTGCCTACAAATTAAGGCATCTCCCTCCTTCCTCAGCCATGGCCCCACATCACCCCTCAGATCTCCCTGTGAGCAGGGGAAGTCACAGCGCACACCAGCTGGCCAAGGGCAGCAAGAATCAGTCTCCATTATACACAAAAAGTATTAGGACTACCTGATGTCCCTCTCCCCTTATCAATGGGCACAAATGTCACTTTTCTGAGAGAGAAATGCTGTGGAAATCCCTGAAAATCCTTCCTACAAATAAGGAATTGAGAGATTTTTCAGCTTTTTCTCTCCGTTTGAAAAAATCACTGCATAAAGGAAACAATCTTTGCAGAGCATATAACTCACAATAGGCTGAAACATTATCTCAAACTATTCGTCTGCTTCCTGCTTAAGTAAACATATTAGGAATGCGTGTATATAGTTCCTGGGCAGCTTAAAAAATAAAAAGAAAAGAGGTATATGGAGTCTCCTGCTTTTGAGTAGCACGTTGTTTACGTTGTTATAAGCACAGATCATATTTATAGCCGAACACGGTGTGAAAGTGCAGGCAAGCTGGGAAACATTTGTTAGGTTTAATGATCTTTTATTTAGCTGGTGCAGAAAAATGCATCCCTTCGGATTGATTCATGGCATGGATTGTATAGAAACCTTCTTCCCCAAGAAACGAAAAACCTCAAAAGGTCAGCATGATATTTCAGCTTTCTCAGACATCCAGAGACATTCACAGAGCACAATCCCCAGCCCAGCAGGCTGGGTTACAGCAGGGAGGGGATAAACCACAGCCACTGAGACATTTCAGGACAAGAAGCAGAGCCATTCAGGTCACCTGGGCTGGAACTGCAGCAGCCACACAACACAATGCCCTAAGCCAGAGGCTTTGCAGGCTACAAGGAAGGGGCTGATGAAGCCTTTTGGTTGTGTGGCAGCTCCATTAATCTAGCAACAGCCAACCGGGGCCCAGCCACCAAAACCAGAGCTCAGAAGAGCTTTTCTCAGCTGCCTGAGCTTGACTGCACCACAAGAGCAAGCTGCCTGGCAGAGCAGCTCCTCCTGCAAGCCTGCGGTCATGCAGCCCTTGAGTTTTCACACTTTGACTCTTCTCACCTTGCTATGGGTGCTGCAGTCCTGCCGTGTCACAGAGTGAGCTCAGCCCTGGGCCAGCCCCCATGTGCAGGGCAGCCACCAACTGGGAGCTCCTACTGCTTCTCCAGGGCAATGCGTGCACACGTGCAGGTAACAGCACTGCTTGCCTTGAGGGGAGGTGCTGAGAAGTGCTTTCACTGTGGTAACAGCATGCAGAGACATGCACCAGAGCATCTCCATGAATGCAAGGCAGAGCCAAGTAAACAAAAGGAGCCTAGAACAGTGGAAGCTCCAGAGAATGAGCAACCTGTGCTCCAACCTGGGACATCCTGCCTCTTCCTATTATCCTCAGCACAACCCTGGGGTGAGGTTCCACTCCTAGCATTGCTCCACCTCTCCCTACAAACGCAGCCCTACCATGCATTAAATCTTTGAAAACCCCTGTCCTCCAGGAAGGCAGCTCTAACAGCCTCAAGCCAGGCAGTCTTGATTACTCCTACTACATTTCTGCTGTATTATTCCCCTTCTAAAAATCAGACCTCCCACCCCAAACTGCACAGCACTGCTGAGCACACAGTTCTCAGGCACTTACCTGGGGAGAACTTGCAGATGGAACACGTCAACTCACAATGCAAACCTGGAGAAGAGAAACAAACCCAAACCACAAAGCCTACCCTTCTTGCACCTTTAAGGCAGTGGCACAGCTTCACAGCACCTCCCAGCAGCTCACAGGTGCCTACAGAGCAAAGCTAATGCAGCACAGCTGTTGTGTTAAACTTAGGCTGAAAACAGCTTGCACACCCTACCTACCTACCTACAATTCATACCTACTCAGCAAACTAAAAAAAAATGCTACTGGTAGTCTTCTGCAGCACTTTACCCAGAGCATTTCAACTCTTATTCATTTGTACCAACTCAACAACACAACAACTTCTGGCACAAATTGAACACGCTTGTTCTGCACAGCCACTCCTGGAGACACCCCTGATGAAGCAAAGGGAGCTCGTGCTGCCCTTGTTGCCCTCTCTGCTCTAGCTGATGCTGGGCACCAGCAGTCTCCAAAAGCCATCAATGGAATATGGTAACTGAGAGCATGGCCTGATCTGGAGCGTAGGCTGAGACCCTGCAGGACACATTTGCAGTGCTGTTAGACTCATGGAAGCAACAGAGGCAACGCAATGCGCGGTGCTGGGGGACATCCCCTGCAGGGGCACCACCCTGGTACTGCTGTGCATGGAGCTTGTTCTTCAGGAACCTCAGAAACACAAAGAGTGTGTTAAACCTCAGCCTTTTTTTACAAGGAGTCTTGTTTACTCTACAGCAAGCAGAGTGCAGAGGGCTCTGTGCTTTGCCCAGCTCTGTGCAGTCAGACATTTGCACATATTGGAATTAGAATCATAGAATATCCCAAGTTATAGGGACCCACAAGGATCATCAAGACCAAATTGTGCCTCCTAAGCCTTATTCTTGGACTCTGTTTCCATATGCTGGGGATGAAGATGCTTTTACCACAGTAGACAATGGAGAAAGGTCCCGGAAAGGGGTGCACCACATAATGTCAATAGCAAATTGTGGTCTGGATCCATTTTCATGCTTACACAGCAGCATCCAGCCCAGACCAAAGCCTGCAGGATAAAATTGGAGGCATGAATGACACAGAGATCGGTGGGACAATTGCGTGTTTGTCCTTGGGATGAAAGAAGGAATTCAGTTTGCGCTGTGGCAAAGCCCAGAAAGCACAGTGGGAAGATTTAATGGAAGTTTAATCGTTGATCTAATGGGATTTGCAGGAGGCCCGATAGGGCATAGGAGGACCACAGCTCCCTGCTTCCATCTTGTTGGGGCAACAGATGCCCATTGTACAGCTCTCCCTCATGCCTCACTTTTCCCAAAGCGTCCTGGTAATGCTTCCCAGGTGCTCGTGGGAAGGGTGAGCCTGGGAGGGGGAAGGAAGCTTGGAACGTCATCACTGAATGCTCCATTTGGACCACGCAAAGAGCAGGCTGCTGTCACCTCTTCCTCAAGGAGTTTTCCTCCTGCCCAAGGAACTGCCGGCACTCCATCCCAAGGTGGAAAATGCCTGGCATTGTGTCCAGCCCCTGTTTGAAGTGGGAGAGGAGCAACTTTGAATAAGCTTTTTATGGGCCCCATGGCTCTGCTTGACCATAATGTCAGCTTGTAATTAGCAACAGATACCACTTCTGTCACTCGAGATGTTATCATCAGCCGTCTTGTGTTTCAAAGTGAGGAGAGGCATGTAAATTACAGGCAATTTGGGCTCTGAAATAGGCTTTATGGGTTTTTTTTCTACAGGGCAAGCAGGAAGCACGGGTGGATTTTGTTAGGGAGGTAGCAGCGGGGTGGGCAGGAGGGAGAACAGGGCTGCATGGAGCTGCTCAGGGCTGTGCTACAGAGCAGGGCAGCAGAGCAGCAGGCAGCACGGGGAGCTCTGCAGGGCTCATTCATACCCTGAGAGGGGAACAGGGAGAGGAGTCCTCAAAGCCAGCGCAGCCCCGCTCCATACTCAGCACATCACAGGGGCTTTGGCTGGCTCTGTCAGATGGCCCCAGTTCAGCTGAGGCAATATTTTCCCCTTATTGATAGAAAACATCGCCTTCAACTGAAATCTAATTTTCAGAGCAAAGGAAAGGCTTGTGTTCCCCCAAACAGATTAGATTTTCTGCAGGGAAGACAAAACCCCCGAACTCACATTGTTTCCAGCTTTAACTTCAGTTTAAAAAAAAAAAAAAGAAAGGAAAAAAAAAGGAGCAAAATTAGAGAGAGTAGAATTTGTTGTGGGGTTAATTTTTGGAGTTCTGCATGGAAAAAGCCTTTCTCGTGCAGCAGACCCCGAGCGTTTCCCACATCCCTTGGCACTGCTCTGCAGCCTCACAGATCCTGGTGCCAGCACGGGGATGAGGATTTGATTTCATCTGCAGGAATTGTCGGCTCCTGCCTCGCTTGGCCTCCTGCAGGAGCTGCTCTTTGCTCGGGCTCCCCAGGAAATGAGCTAAAGCAGGGTTTGGCCCCACATTGGCTCGGCAGTGTCAAGTTTTCCCCTTTTATTTGCTGGAGGAATTCAAGCATCACTCCACCGCTCCAATCTTTCTGGCAAATAGCGCAGCCAAAAAGGTTATCTGCCTTCAAACAGAAATAGCTTGTGTTTAGAGAAGAATTAAATTTTGTTCCCTTTAGAGCTGCAACCACATCCTCAGAGCTGTTAACCTGAATGTGAACTTCAGATAATAAAACTCTAACCTCGCCCTCGCCAGTCGGCAGCTACCTTGTGTACTCTCCCACTATCTGCCCCATCGATGGCTCGATAGCACAGCTTGTTTTCTTTTTCAAGGGAAGACAGCTACTAAATCTCCATTCCACTCCCCTTCCCTCTCCTTAGCACTCTGGGGCTTCTCCACAGCTGCAATGCTTTTCCATCGTCCCTGCTCTCAGTTAAATAAACATTATGACACATACTGATTGCTTTAACAAACTTTACTGTTCCACGTCCCCGGCGAAGCACAGTTATCTTTTTACAGGGAACATTCCTTTCCTGTTGCTATGCCTACTTCAGCGCCATCCAGTGCGATAGCCAAGGCTGCTGAGAGGACCCACAATTTCCAACCACTCCATTTTGCTCATCCCGAAATAACAGCGCAGCGGCGCAGGGCCAGGACTCGGCAGATGGGAACTGTCAGAGCTCTGTGCCTTCAGCCCAGGCGGGATCCGGCCCTGCTGCCGGAGCAGGAGCAGATGGAGCTGGGATGGACACGTGGAGGGAGGACGGTGGCAGTCGAGGCAGATGAAGGACAAAGGTGCCAGCCCAGCCTGGCACACGGCTGTCTTCCTCCTCCCTCTGAGGCCGTGCTGGAGTCCTGTCATTTGCAGTTAAATTGCAGAATCCAGAGATATTTCTGGTAAATTGTATTTCATAACCATTCATCACCGCCATGCATAATTTCTGTCGCGTCACAAGCTGTGTTTTAAGGCTTGCAGGGAGAGGGGAAGCTGCCATTTGGCTTGGCTAGGCCAACAAAGCACTTGGCCAGCAACAGGGGAGCTGGGACTGCTGCCCAAATGGCGCCAGGGCATAATGTCCCCATATCCCTGCCCTCAGAAGTGAGTGGGATTCAGGTTCCACATTGTTTTTCACTTCTAACGCAGTAGAGCCTATCACAGAATCATAGACTAACATAGGTTGAAGGGCCTTAAAGACCATCCAGTTTAATCCCCACCAGCTCAGGCTGCTCAGTGCCCCATCCAGCATGGCCTTGGGCACCTCCAGGAATGGAGCACCCACACCTCTCTGGGCAGCCATCATCCATGGCATTGTTCAGTGCTGTTAATGACCTCAGGGTAATGTAGGGGTTTTAATGACAAACTCCCCTGAGGGTCAGTGATTTCTCAGTTTTCCTCATTTTCATTTCTTTTTGTGAAAACATTTGCTTCTCCTCTCACTATAGGAAAGGCATTGAGGCCCTGGAACATGTCCAGGGATGGGCAACAAAGTTGTGCAGGGTTTGGAGCACAAACCTTGTGAGAGGTGGCTAAGGGAACTGGGATGGGTCAGTCTGGAGAAGAGGAGGCTCAAAGGAGTTCTTGTTGCTCTCTATACCTCCGTGACAAGAGGTTGTGGTGAGGTGGGAGTTGGCCTTTGCTGCCTGGTAATAGTGATAGGATGAGAAGTGATGGCTTCAAGTTGTGCCAGGAGAATTTCAGGTTGGATATAAGGAAAAATTCCTTCTCAGAAAGAGTGGTGAGGTGCTGGCCCAGGCTGCCCAGGGAGGTGGTGGAGTCACCATGCCTGGAGGTGTTCAAGAACTGTGGAGATGTGGCACTGAGTGACATGGTCAGTGGGCATGGTGGGGTTGGGTTGGAATTGGACTTAGGGATCTTAGAAGTCTTTTCCAACCTTTATGATTCTATGATTGTTGAGAGAGTACAGGTAGGCTCCTCAGACACTTCAGTTATCAAAGGAAAAACCAAAGCCCTGATTATTTCTGCCCAGTAGAGACTCAGATGCAGTAGCTCTGGGCAACACAGAGGTCGATACAGCTGGAGAGGATTTCTGGCAGCAAGTTCATTGTACAAGGCAGCTCTTCCTCTCGGTATCAGCCAGAGAATTTTGGGTCCCCAGCACATCACCATGCATTGCCCTTGCAGCTCTCCATCTGAATATTCCTGTACACTACAACCCCCAACTACTTTCTCCTTACTGTAAGGACTCTGAGCAATACACTGGATCTAATTAAGATTTCTTCTAATCTTTCCCTTTTTCCCCAACACACTGGGCTGGCTGCGTATGGGAGGGAAGTACAAGGGTGTGAGCAGAGGAAAGGACTCAAGAGGAAGCAGATAAAGGGGAAGCCCTGTCCCTCCTAGCTCATTTCTGGCAGCCAGCATGCTGCCAGGCTGACTCCCCTCACCGGGGGCATTCCCTCCCTTGCCCCATCCCTCCCACGGAGACCACAAAACCCAGTGCCTCATTCATTTCACTAGGCAGGAGTACCCCAGCTGGAGGGATCACCATGGGATGAATCCAGAGCTGGGACTGTGCATGGGGAGACGTTGCACCCATCCTGCCCCAATAGATACGGCAATGTCAGATGACATTCCCCATAATGAAACCCAGCAGTGCCAAGGGATGTTGCTGCTGCATTAAAGGATGCATCTCCATGCACGGCAGCCCAGCCAGGGCAGCATTCAAAGGGAGCAGCGACAGCAGAGAGCTAGACATTTTCAACCCCAGACAGAGAGAGACGGCCGCGTGGATGGAGGAAATGATTCAGGATCTGGAAATGTGAGTAGCACAGGCCACGTGTGCTGGGGCTTGAATGGGCCTCTCTCAACACAGAGTGGTTGGGGTTTTTTTACTGGGACACAGGCGGGGATTCTTGGAAGCGTGTCAGGAGCAGGCTGCGTGCGTGCGCCAGACCCACATGGAGAAACCTCCTGAGCTGGAAGGCCAGCTGATTGCTTTCCCTTTTTGCAGGTTACACAAGCAGAAGGTTAAAAGAGACACATTCCTTGCCATCATTTGCTTTTATTAAAGGAATAATGCATATCCACGTTACCGGCAAGTCCTACGCATTGCAGATGTACTGTGGATTATAATAGGATTGGACTGGCCTTCCATGGAAAAAACTTTCAAAGCCTTTTGTGGTCCATCGTACATTTTCTGCTGTAATTCCACTGTTGGTTTCCATTGAGTTGCCAACGAGCACACTGCTATTGTGCCCAGCATGGCATGAGGCAACCCCCACCCAGACCTGCCGGGATCACATCTCAGCTGGGTAACACAAGACCAAATCCAGCAGTGAGGCTCCACATGGAACTGCAGATGTCTGAGCAATCTCAGCTGCTGCTGCGGGAGTTATGGCACTCACAGCGGCAAGGAGAAGATCCAGCAAGGTCGGTTCCAGACATCATCACTTTGTATATCACTTCATTAAACTGAAATGTGGTTGAGTTTCCTCCCAGGCATCCTTTGAGAAATGCATTCATAGGGCATCTGGAGGGGTCCAACACTCCTGGTTGCACGGCACAGGCTGAAGCACTCAGGATAGAAATCAGTTCCCCCCAAAACAGTCAGATGACAGTGCTGAGGTTCTCCCTAAGCCGGCTCTGAACCTGATGCCCAGGAAGAGCCCACCCGGGAAATGTATTTCTCCTAGACCAGCTCCAATCCTGGTCCTGGAAGCAAACACCTCCCTGCCCCTGTGTCCTCTGGCCGAGGACTGGAAGCACCACCTCAATTAATGGGAAGGGAGTCTGCCTTCCTGTTTGTGCAAGAACCGACTTCTCTGAAGGTCTGCCAGTGGTGGGGCTGGATTTAAGAAGAATAAAACACTGGTGAGATGAAGGAGAGCATCAGTGAAGGTCAGTGAGCACTTTGGATCAAAATTTCTCCCCAGATTTATGAGAGGTTTGCATTGTTTAGCTTTCTTTCTCTCACTGGGTGATTTCTTGCATTCCTGTGGCACTAGAAGCCAAATTCATCCTTGCTCTAAATCCATTTATTCTTCTCCTGAAATTAATTTTGCTCTCACATTTCAAAGAGCAAAGATGGCAGAACAGCTACTAAGCTCTCTGAGACACAGAAGAGTTGCTCCTGCTGCTACGGCGTAACCACAAACACGGTTTATGCACTGTGAGGGAGGACTGCGGATGTTTTACCTTTGGTTTCCAGCAAGCCCAGCTTGCTTTGAGCCAGCTTCATAGTTCTCTTCTTTGGGGAAAATGGAAAAAAAAAAAAAAAACAAAATCAGACCCACATTTCCATACACACCTATTCCCTACCATATTTTTAGGAAAAGCGCACGGTGAGTCTTTACACATCACTCAGTAATACGTGCAGAACTAGAATGATTTGGTGCTGAGGTGGTGAAAAATCAGCAAACTTGCACCAAGATTGAGCAATAGATGAGATCTTGTCTCTGAAGGAATGACATTATGAATCTGGTGAGGAGAAGGAACAGACTGTTTGTTGGCTTTTCTATCTAGGAAGCAGCAGGCTGCCAGAAGTCTCATATAAATGAAAGTCCTGGAAGAGAGCAACACGATCTGTCAAAGGGAAGGGCTGGTGCTAACCACCACAATCAACAATTGCTGACAGATGAACCTTCCTGAGACCACTGGGTCTGGAGAATTTCTGAGGAGTAAAAAACTTCTGTCCATTACGGAGGCTTTTGCAAAACCTCTACAGAATCCCATCTCCAACTCCTGTGTTCCAGAAATTATTGAAAAACATCAGAATACCAAGAAAATATCTAAATAATCTCTCTTGATCTTGGGCCCAGCACCTAACTAGTGGGAGGATGCCAAGAACCCAGATGCACAGAGGGTAGGTGGAAAGCACAGTTGCAGTCCCCTCTGCAACCGTTCCATCAATGATTCCCTGTGCAACTCCTGTGCTAATATCCCACTGAGCGTCCACTGCACCTACCTCTTTCTAATAGGAGAGATTCTTACCTCCTGAAGGAGGCACAGAACAAGAGCAAGAGCCTTTGAAATTGGTATGGATTTCGCTCAGAGGCCATCATGACTTCAAGCCCTCAGTTTTAAAACATCTTTTATAGGAAAAGATGGCATTGAGTTACATCACGTTTGTATAAGCAAACAGTGGCTGCTCAAAAATCAGCTCATGTCCATCCACAAAAGCCTGAAAAATGCTCAGTGTGTTATTCCAGTACACCAGTACCTCACAGCTTCCACTGCCTGACCCAGTAGCAGATCTGGACATGTTTTCCAGCACATAAGGTTTAACTCCGGCCACAGCCTCAAAGCAGCACATTTAATATCCCTTTCAGAACATCATTAGCATTAATATTCTTACTTCATATTTGTGTTATTCCTGTAAGCGGATCCCCCTGCAGGCCTTGCTCCAGGCTATCCCCTGAGCATTCACTCAAGTGTACTCAGTGCACTCCCAACCACCACAGAGGGCAGATCCCCAGTCCCCTGCACGCAATGCTTGCTGACCCTTTACTCCCCCAGGGGATCAGTGATCACCCCGATCCCAAGTCACCAGGCAGACCCGAAACCCAACGACACCAGCTTGCTGAGGCTCCTGAGCTGGAGAAGAACCCAATGGGAACCAGTGCAGCAGAAAGGAGCTGAGCATCGCTGTGATCACACACACCCACCAAGGCCAAGGGCTCGGCTTGCAGCAGGTGCCCTGTCCCAACATGCAGGGCTGCAGGAGGGTCGTGCCAGCCCTGCTCCACCCCTGCACAGCACTTGGGGGAGAGAAACCTCTGATTGTTTTTTTATCATTACTATTAGGGCAGCTTGCCAGCCTTTCCGTATCACTTTAGAAGTGCAAAACAGCCTAATCTGGATCTCAGGTTCACACCTAGTATTTGAATGATGTTTTGGGACTAAGCCCAGCTCTTAATTTGGAAGGATGTTACCTGGTAGCTGTAGAATAAGGATCAATGCTCATACATCATTTCTTTCCACAGGGTTTTCCCACGTGTTTAGCATTAGGAGCTGTCCTGTGCCCTATATCACTGATTACAGAAAAGCCTTCTCCCAGGAAGAGCTTCTCACTCAGATTAAGGCATTTCTCCTCATCTGCTGTGAGCAGTGATGCTGCAACACTCTCTTTTAGCTCTGGGCTGTAGCTCTGTATTGGGCCAACAAAAATAAAAAGTCCTAAAATGAAAACCTCCAGATGATCTTGGCAGAAACAGCACGTCCATCACAAATGGAAATCACATTTGATATTCCACAATGGCAGGAAACTCACCTGGTTTTATTTAGTCTCCACACAGCTATGTGCTGTTGGCACTCCTCCAGTGTATCTCTTTCGAGAGAAACTCTTTTTTTTTTTTAATACTATCTGCTAGTGGCTCTCATTTCTTATCTAAAGCACTCTGCCTGTTTGGTTTGCGCTGAGAACCTTCGCTGAATTTTCTGTTTGTCTGTTGTAAAACGTGTAAGGGAACTCTGCAGCTCCTGCATTTACAGCTCTGTTCCCACAACAAGGTGCTTAAAATAAAGGAATTGGCTCAGGGTAATTGCTTGATATGAGAAAGATTATACAGGCAATGAACATCTGTATCACAGCTACGGTTGATGGCTCTGAGTGCTGTATCATGTGCCAGGAGATGTCTGCCAAAAAAAATACTAAAAAAAAAATTTTTTTTCCAACCCAACATATGCTTATATAAGACTCAGCCAGTATGCAAAGAAGCTCATTAAAAAAAAAAAAAAAGAGAAAGAAAAGGAAAAAAAAACAGGAGTGTTGAAATAACAGGAAATTATGCAACTGATACCTGAACCTGAGCGTTGCAGATCCTATCCGGAAGCTTCAGTCTCTCACAAAGCCCTGGTAAAATAAAACAAGTTATCCTTCTTTTTTGAAACTGAACTTGTCAGTGCAGAGTCAGACGAAGGCTTTGCACCAGCATGGTCACTGCAGGCAGGGCAGCTGCTGCTTTTAGCTAAAGTTGCATAGATAGAATGGGAAGGGAGAGACAAGTCTGGAACAAATCAGCTGCGAGTTTTGGCCAGAAATTTCAGCTGGCCCAGAGAAGACCTGTTTCCAAGATAAGTGCACGCAATGTGTCCCACCTTGTTATTTCCACTGTTGTTTCCATGATGGACTGAGAGGTGCATCGCTCCAGCTCTTCTTCTGGAAGCTCTGCAGCCCCCACTCCTGCACTGGACTTAACCCAGGACTCCCAGAAATTCACTTGGGAAACCAAGGCAAAGGCACAGAGCCCTCAGCGAGGAACAGATGAGGGTTACGTGAGCCGAAGCTCACTCTCAGTACATGATGTGGGAGCGCGGTCAGGGCTTGTCCCAACACAGCACCAGGAGCTCAGCCTCACAGCTTCAGACTTGTCAAGGGAGATCCCCATCCCAAAGAGCAAAAAATAAAAAATGAATAAAAAACTAAAAAGTTCTCAGGCTCAGATCAGCTTATCTGCCCTTCTCTCCTCGTTGCAGTAACAAGCCCTGGCTATCCACCCTTGCAAATGGGTTATTCTGCTCTAAGGATCCAGACAGCAAATGGAAGCTGCAGCAGCAGTGAGAAGGCCCAGAACTGTTCACCTTGTCAATTAGTCACATAACGGGAAGGAACAGCAGAGGCAGGACCAGAAGGGATGAGCAAAATGCTCATCCGTGTCCTCTGAAAGACGACGTCTGCTTTGGTGGAAGGGTCCTCCAGTGGCACAGTGTGAAGATGACTCATGGGTTTGGCCTGCAAAGCCCAATGGAGATGATGGGACCTTTTGCACTGGATTCAACAAGTTAGAAGTTCATCATTTTCCTACTTTAGCCTTAATAAGCAACGTATATAGGGTTATTCAGG